>JAJPUD010001441.1:0-77667 GCA_023553655.1 Myrmecobius fasciatus
GTGTGTGTGTGTGTGTGTGTGTGTGTGTGCAAGTTTGAACTTATCAAAATTCTGTCCAACATTGAAAGTCATGCTCTTTTTTGGTGCCTTCCTAGGCCATATCAGGCCATTGTTTTCAGTGTCCTCTGAAATCATGTTATTTGCCATTTTCCTAGTAATTAATCTTAGTTATTTGTATGTATTTGTATTCTTGTTTCCCCATCTAAGTTGTAAGTTCAGAGAGAGGAGTTATGTGTGTTTCTGTTTCTCTTGTGCTGATAAGTGCAAAGTCTTGCCTTTCAGTAAATATTTCTTGCTGGCACATAGTAAGGGCTTTATAAAAGTTTGTTGATTTATTGATCACCAATTGATTTGTGACTTGCAGATTGATGTCCATGTAAGAACTGTGGAGAAAGGTAAAAGCTGTGAAAGTCAGATGTCTCAATTCAGAAAAGAGATTGCTGAGAAAAAACCAATCACTCAGGTCACTAGGGAGGGAGTAAAGTATGACTCAAACCTTCCCTGTTCCATTTGAAATCTTACCCCCTTCCCCACTGTTTCCCATCAGGAGATTATTCAAAGGTGAAACCCACTGCTGCTTCTATATGGGTGAAAAAGTCACTGAAGCCAGAAAGAACACTGGAGATAGTAGTTTGTTGTTTGAACAGAGATCCATTTATTTGAGAATTCTCCAGTGATTCTGTCTTCCCTGCATCATCTGATGAAAAGTCCTAGGAATGATTGCAGTTCTCTGCCTCACCCCCTTCACATACTGGCTGAGTGTTAGGGGAGCTTTACTAGTGGCTTGCTATTACCTCCATTGACACTTCCTTTTTTTGATCTTCAGGTTCTTCATTTGTAAAAATGAGGATAGAAGACTCGAAAATCTCGGCAGTCCCTTCCAGATCCAAAATTTTATGACCTTTTGCTCAGTCCCTTACAATATGTCTTCTATCCCTTCCACTAGATTAATACTCTTTCCTTAGAGGCTACTAGGGATCTTTAAACTGATAACTTAAGAAAATTTCCCTTTTCTCAGCCTTCAGTTTCCTTGTCCTCCCTGCAACTTTTGTCTTGTTTGCTATCCTTGCCTCCTAGATTCTTTCTCCTCCCTTTGTTTCCATGACAATACTCTCTCCTGGTTATTCTCCCGGTCTGAATGTTCCTCACTTTTATGTGATGGCTTATTATCTATTTTCTTTCAAGCATGAATATCCCCTGAGAGTTATGTTGATTCCTATCTTATCACATATTCTCCCCCTTGCATGTCTTTTAACACAGAAAATACCAGATATATTAGGCCTATATTCAAAAGAAATCAAAGAAATAGGAAAAGGACCTGTGTGTGTTAAAATATATACAAGCTCTTGCTATAGTGGCAAAAAACTGAAAACTACAGGGATGTCCATCAATTGAAGAATGACTGAATAAATTGTGGAATGGAGTATTATTGTGCTGTAAGAAATGACGAAGTAGATGATTTCAGAGACACAGAAAGATGATGCAGAATGAAGTAAAGCAGGACCAGAACAATTTATAGTATAACATTAATATTATAAATATGGGCAATTGTGAAGACTGTTGTAAGCTGATAATGTTTGAAATGAGCAAGACTAAGAGAGCATTTGAACAATAACAGGTGAGTTTTAGTCATGCTAAATTTGAGGTGCTAGTGGGATATTCAGGTAGAGTTTCTTTACAGGCAATTAAAGACATGGATTTTAAACTTGGGAGAGAGGTCAGGGTTAAAGATAAAAGATTTAGAGTCTGATTAGAGATGAAAGTTGAAATTATGGGAGAACATTTTATTTCCATGGAAAAAAATAGACAAAAGAGATAGAGGTCATGGACAGAACTTTGATGATTGCTCAGTTTTGGGGATGGGAAATAAAAAGTAACTAGGTTGGAACTATATTGTGAAAGGCCATAAATAATTCTTGATTATTTTCCTTTGTTTTGATTATTTTACTTTGTATTTGTTCATATAAATCTCCCCATGTTTCTCTGTATTCTGCATATTTATTATTTCTTATGGTACCGTAATATCCTATTACACTTGTGTGTCACAATTTATTCAGTAATTTCCAGTCATTGATTATTTACTTTGTTTTCAGTTCTTTGTCCCTATACAAGGTACTGATATAAATATTTTTGTTTATATGGGACCTTTCCCTTTGATTTTTCACCTCTGTAGTGTATAGGTATACTTTCCTTTATATTAAACCATAGTTTTGCTTTGTGAAAATCTCTAATCATCATTTAAGACATAAAGGAACCAGTGAAGATTCAGAGAAAGAAAACCAAAATAAGAGAACAAGATCCATTTTGGTGATAGGAAGGAGAGAGATATACTATTCATAAGAATAGACTATGAGGAAGAGTAAAAAAACAGAGTGGATATGGTATAAATATATTGAATCACAGAAAGTATAAGCTAAATTTATCAAATCACAAAGAATATAGAACACAAAGTATAGTGTAGTCCATAAAATATGGCCTTATTTTTTTTAATTTTACCAAATAATCACCATGTGACTCCTTAAATATTTTCAATAACTTCCTAATACTTAAATCAGAAGTTGGCAAGGTAGGGTCTAGTGGGTCAAATTCAGTTCATTTGTTTTCATATCAGTGAAGTTAGAATTGTTTTTGCATTTTAAATTAAAGTTTTACTATATTAAAAAGTGGAAAAATTTTCTTAGCTTTAAAGCTATCCTGAGGTTACAGTTGCAGACCACCCCTACCTACAAGATATAAATTATTTGCACTTGCCTAAGATAATCCTCTGCCACTTTTCTGTTCACTTGTGTAGATTTAAAAGATTTTCCTATAAACTGTCTCAATCAACTTGGATTTTCTGTCTGAAAAAGAGTTTATTATCACGTGCAAATTTGGAGATTTTATTGTACTCCTTTTTCTAGAAAAAAATTTTGTTAAATATTTCAAATGTCTGTGATTTCCTTAGTACTGGGAATCCCTCCTACTGGTACAGATCAAAACATCCCTTCAGCTTTGTGGCTACTCTTCTAGAATTGTATCGGCTGAAAAATTTATCCCTTGGTGGTCAACCTGGTGGTCCCTCTTGATAACAGATATACCATTCATTTTTGGGTCACACTTGATGTAGTAACTTCCAGAGCTTTTACTGTGCTGGCTTAGACTGTACAAACCTAGGATCAATCTCCATGCCATGGTGAAGCCATTAGTGCTCCTTCCTTCACATGTGACTTCCAGCCTCCAGTAAGTCTCTTTATTTCTCTGCCTTATTTTCCTCACTTGGCAAATGAGATTAGATCGCCTTTGAGGTCTTTTCCTGTTCTACACCTATGCAATTATTTTTTTTTTGAAGCTGTTAAATACTAGTCCTAGTATGAATCCCTGAAATAACCTCTTTATAATTCTCCTATTCAGCTAAGTGCCTTTGGTTCGCAAACCTTTATGTTTTCTCTGTAAGCCACTTTATTGTCTATGAAAAAAATAGCAAGCTAGTTCTACTGCATGAAACCTGGTTAAAGGCTTTTTTTCTTTTAAAATATATATTTAGATTTATTTCCCAATTACATGTAAAATTTGACATTCATTTTATAAAATTTTGATTTCCGAATTTTCTACCATCCTAACCCTCTTGAGAGAAATCATGCAAAAACATATTTCCATATTAGTTTTTTTCTTAGAATAGATATCTTTATTTCACCCAGGTTGGAAGTACAATGGCTTCCTATGAATTTGGTGCCACTTTTGATTGGCAAAGGAACATTGAGTTGCTTTATTTCTGACTTGGGTCAGATTTGGTGTAGATCTGCTTAGCTGAATGCATCTTAGAATTCTCAAGCTCAAGAAATACAATCATTTCATCCTTCCTGGTAGAAAAGATTGCAGGCCATATCATACTATGGTGTTTATTAAAGGCTTTTTAAAAAGGCTAAGTAAATTATATCCATTGGTCTTTCCTTCATCTTCATGTCTATTTATTTCAAAGAATTAAAATCAATTATAGAGGTTTATCCTTATAAATGTCATTTATTTTTGTATTTGGTATTTTATTCTATTTCATTCTTTTTCTTAAAAATTCTTTTATTTGCTAATAGAAAAGGTAGAATATCATTAAAATTTATTTAGATTATATTTTACTTTCTTTAAAAAAAGTTAAATTGATGATTTTTGTTTTGCTATCACAGTAATTTCTCTTATCATTTCAAATTTTCAGCATTTTTTCTAACAAAGGAAAAAAATACTATAATGACCTCATTTAACAAAGTATGTAACATTCTGCTATAGCAGTCTTACAACTTGCTGCCATGAGAATGGAGGTATATTTCATTACCTATTCTGGAATCTTCATTGAATTCTCAATCATTTGGAGTATTATCTCATTAGATTCTGCCATGATCATTGTTCTGGAGGAAGCTAAATATTTCTATTAGGTGTAGGCCATTAGATTCCCTGATTTAGCTATTCCATTTAGTCAAAACCATTGATCTTGTATCTTTTCTTAGGCACAAACTGAATAGTATCTGGGAATGTAAGTTAACCCTCTTATTCATGTGACACCATCTTAGGGTCAGCCCTAGACAAAAGTCTAAGGGTTGATTTGGTAACATACTGGGCAACTGTGGGCAATCTGCCTAAAAACTACATGCAACCAAAATTCTGTAGTGTGCAAGCCCTGTAGTTGTTGAATTTCGAACTGAACTTGAACTATTAGGGATCTAAGTTCATTTACTCTTGGCAAAGCATCTCTAAGGAAAAGGCTTTAAAAGGCTTATAAAAACTTAAAAGGCCCTTGGACATCAAATGGCTCTTACAAATTAATCAGAAACATACGGATTAAATTTCTCTTAAAATACATTTAAGTTTAAAAATTATGGGAAAAAGTGCTGGGCAAAATATCTTTTAGGTTTGTCCAAACCAAACCCTAAATTCTTGAGAATTGGAAACCATTTGACAACAGCAGGATTAGTCTGACCCTATGTGTGGCAGTTAGCTTTAGATATCATAAGAAACCATGGAATCCACAAGACATTCAGTGGGGTACAGAGTAGCTTCATGTCCAACTGGAAAAAGAAGGTGGTTCCTGGCAGGTTTTAATGAAGTGAGATAGCAGGAGTAGCTTGGGGTACAAGTTGGGATATGAGAAACAAACAAAAAAAGGACAGTGCATAGAATTTTTTTGCCATTTCAAGGGACTTGCAGGCTCTATAAGTAGTATATTTGGTTTATTAGGGGCATATGCACTCTGGAATATTCTAAGACCATACGTTAAAAATTTATGGACTATAGACCAAAAGAGCTAGGATCTAGTTCTGACTACTATACTTTATACTTTTTGCTTTAGCATCCTTATCCATGAAATGAAAGAACTGGACTAGAATTGAGTTTCTTAATTTGAAATACTTAAAAATATTAAAGCTAACTATGTTTTAATATAATTGGTTATAAACACACAAATATATTTTATTTTATGTATTTAAGTTATTCTAAGAAGGTAACCATAAGCTTTACCACATTGCTCAGGGAACCTTGACAAAGACCAAAAGTTGAGAATTCCTGGTCCAGAAAATCTTTTAAGACCCTTTTCAGTTTCACATTCTATGATTCTGTGAGCTTGTCTTGAGGCTATCAGCTTTGATAATTCTCTACCATGTGGGCATGCTTGTTTAAGGATTGTCACCCACATATCAGTCTCTGGGAGGAAAAAGTAGGGCTGGAGAAGGCGGCTAAAGAGGAAGAGAGGAAGGAAAGCACTGTTAGTACTCTCCTTTCCTAAACTCTTTTTTTCTGTTTTTACTTCTGTATGTATGTGTTCTCTTTCCTTGGAAGAATCTAAATAATTCTTTGAGAGTAGAACTATTTCATTTTTGTCTTTGTGTCTTCAGCACTTATGTCATTTAGTGCCTTGAATGTAGTAGGATATTGATTGATTGATTGGCTGAAAAGACTATATCTATAGCTTGAAAACATCAGTTCAGAACAGAATATAGGGCAGAAGACAAAGCAGAGTTTCTTTGCTGCCATGATTAGCATGATTACTTTATTCCATGTCTAGAATGCTCTTCCTCCCCTGCTGTAATCACTGACCTCTCTGCTTCAAGTCCCAACTAAAATCCCATATTTCTAAAGGAAGTCTTCCCAAGTCCCTTTTAATTCTAGTGCCTTATCTCTGTTAATTTCCCTCTATTTATCCTGTATATAATTTGCTTTGGATATATATTTCCATGTTCTTATCTCCATTAGATTACAAGGTCCTTGAGGACAGGGACTATCCCCCCCCTTTTTTTTTGTATCTCCAGCACTTAGCATAGTGCTTGACATATAGTAGACACTTAATAAATGTTTATTTGTTGATTAATATTAATGTCAAACAATGCATATATCTTATTGGGGAAAGCCCACTGAAGTACAAAATTCTTGAATTCAAGAATCTATCAGTCTTAGCTTCTCCATTAACTGGGATCACTAGTGCATACTATCACCTCTAGCTTGTTAATTAACTCTTTTTTTCTGTAATTAAATTGCATTTATTTATGAGTATTTAATAAATTGGATTTTTTTGTCTGCCTCTATCTCTTTTTTCTGTATGTCTCTCTTCTCTATTGCTGTCTCTGTCACTCATGGTGTAGATATCTCTGATGTAGATATCTAGCACCATGGAACTTTCTCTGCCAAAGCAGACCAGCACTTTCTCTGAGATTTATAGATTAGGAGAGTTGATTGGGATACAGAGATATTAGGAGGGTAAGAAAGAAAGAATTAAGCATTCATTAATCACTTAACTATGTGCCAGACAATGTTATTTGTCTCATATTACCTCAAATTATTATCTCATTTGCTTCTCACAATAGCCCTGTGAGGGAGAGGTTCTTATTATTTCCATTTTATAGTTAAAGAAGTTGAGACATATAGAGATTAAGTACCTTGCTCAGCTAGGAAGCATTTGAGTCTGAATTGGTAGGAGTTTGAACCCAGATCTTCCTGACTTGAAATTAGTGCCTCTATCCACTGCACCTCCTATCTCCTTAATTCTTCCTTATGGAGAAGCAAAGTGGTGCAGTCGACTGGACTCAGGAGCACTTGAGTTTAAATCCAGCCTCAGATATTTATTAGCTGTGTGACTCTGGAAAAGCCATTTTATCCTGTTTGTCTCAGTTTCCTCATCTAGAGAAAGGAAATGATTTCTTCAAGATCCCAAAGAAGAATAAATAGCAGAGCATGTGGATTTTGTACCCCAAGTCCTTTTGGCTTCTAAATACTGGCCCTCATACATGACCCTCAGTTTTCCTATTTGTTAAATAAAGATTAGATGTCATCTCTGATCTCTAAAATCTCTACAAGCTCCACAATTTCATGACTCTACAAGTCTGTTTTGAAAGGAAGAGGCTCCAATCCCCAGTTCCAAAACAGATGATGTCAGTGGTTTGGTGGCCATCAAGATGCTCCAAATAGTTTCACTAGACTAATCAGGTTTGTTAAGGTAGTAATTATTTTGATTGATTTCTTATTGACAGAATCACAGATTTTGAGAGTTTGAAGGGATCTTTGTGGCCATCTAATACAACTCATCTCCCAAAGGAAGTCACTAAAGCATACTTGCCAAGTGATTATTCAACATTTTCTTGAAGATCTCCAATGAGGAATAACTCACTTCCTCTCAAGATAATCCATTTCACTCATGGATTGCCCTAATTGTTAAGCACTTTTCCTTTATGTCAAACCTAATTTTTTTTCCTTGTACCTTCCATTCTTCCTATTTATGCCTGCTGGGATCAAATAGAAGGAATCTAATCTCTCTTCCCTCAAATATTTGAAGACAGCTATCTTAGCCTGATGTTCTCCTCTTTAGGCTCAATATCCCCATTTCCTTTTAAATAATCCTCCTTTGACATAGACTAAGTGTCCTTCATTCTCCAGATTATAATGACCAAAGTACTTCCTAAACCATGGTATTCAAAACTAAGCACAGTTCTCCAGATGCAGCCTAAACAAATTTGAGTAGAGAGGGACCATCTCCTTCCTTCTTTTACTATAATGTGAGATCACACGAGGTCTTGGGGCTGCCATTTTTCAATGTTGGCTCATCTTGAGCTTGGATTCCACAAAAATTTCCACATCTCTTTCGAACTATTCTTTAACCATCCCTTCCCTATCTCATACTCACAAAATTTCTGTCCTCAACCCCTATATAGGGAATTCATGGCTATATGTAAACAGTGTTTATTTCCAAGCAACCAATCGATTTCTTCAGCTTTAAAACTTATTATCCCAATATTTTTAGTTTTTTTGGAAGGACCTCTACCCCACAAAAGGAAAACAAAACTTTTTTTTGTTCTTCAAAGACATTTCTATTGCTAAAATGATGAAGATGGTAAAAGGAAGTCTGTGTAGACAGACACAGCCTTCCTGTGTTTGAGGATGTATTCTAGATTTTTTTTTGATGCAAATGGTAACTAAATTAAAAAAATGGTAACTAAATTAAAAAGAATATAAACCAAAACATATATTTTGTTAATAATTTGGGATATTGGAGAGTTCTTCATATTTCTTTTCATATTCACATTATTTAAGTTCCTTTAAGTTCACTATTAAATTCTTAGGCTATTAAACAATACCAGGCATCAAATAAAACACATCTGTCCTGTCTGGGAAAATGCATGGGACTCTTGGGTTACTGGTTGATTTACCATTTGTTCAATTGTGTGACTACATACATATTTTATTTAATCAACAGATTTAAATTGAAAGGAGGAGTGCTTGGATACTTTAACTTAATGTGAGCATGAGAATCCAATTTGTTTTATGATCCCTCCATTTGTGGAAAACTGTAGTTTTGCTTATACATTATTGTGGCTACAAGTTTTAGTGCTATGTCAGCAACAGAAAAAAAAAAGTCATCAGCCGCTGAGAACTTCTTGTTAGAATTGGATTGCATAAGCCCCCAGCAGTATGTTACATAATGAGACAATTTACAACCAGGATGATAACGGCTTTGTTTGTTGGAAAGAAGAGATAGCGAGATCTGTAGAGCTGCACCTGCAGTCCAGCCATAATTTCTGTGTGGCTACGACAGAAAATGTGAATCATGGATTATTACAGATTTTTTTTGAACACAACATGTACTTTCCATTATTTATTACAATTCCTAGAGGACTTACCCAAGGTTTGAGTAAGTATACTCACATGGTTTGAGGTAGATATATGTTCCCATACACCCAGATGTGTATATAGAGATACACATACACATATGTTATATATACACACACATTCTGCATGTAATTTATGGAAAAGAAAATAAATAACTTCAATGTTTAAAGCCACGCAAGACACTGGAAATCAGACAAAAGGAACTTTTACATCTGCAGGTTAAACCCAAGACTAAGTTCCTGGTAGGACTATCAAAAGCTGTTGCCCCAGTTTCTAAGGGGAAACCTCAATTTAGTTCATGAGCTGTATGTAGTCAAAGGCCAAGCTTCCCCCTCCTGAGTACATACACAGTGGGCCCATTTTTCATTATCCTCTGGGCTCTGCTGAACTGCCCCAAACCTGGAGCTTCCTTTGATGTCACTGGAGTTGTGTGAAACAAAATGGGGCCCTCTCTCTGCCCTTTCCTATTATCATTACAAACCATTTATAACCTCCATCCTCCCCACATCTAAGCTACTCCCTGTTGTAAATTAAGTACCTTTGGAAGCTGTATTAACTGGCAGGACACTAGGGTATCATTTATTAAATACCCCTAGTTCAGTCTTTTTGATTTTTCAGTAAATGTTTTGCTGTAAGGGCTATCGTGGAGAGTGGGCCAGCCTTGGAGTCAGGAAGTCCAGCTTCTGGCAGATATTGGCTGGGGGACCCCTAGGCAAGTCATTTAAGCTCTTAGTGGCCCTACAGGACTTGAAGACTTGAAGTTTGCAGAGCAGCTGTTAATAGTTTCCTTTCACTGATGAAATGACTGGTCCATACTAAAAAGAAAACTGGTTTACAAAATTTGGGGAAAATCTTGGAAGTATCTTCCTTCCCCAGGTTCCCTATTCTGAGCACCCTGGATCTCTTCTCTTTCAGTAAAGGGTTTCATCAGGTCATTTACACTGAAGCATACATGATTCATTAGAATAAAAGTAGGGTGATGTGGTATAAAGAAGGGAGCCAGAGAACCTTAATTTAAAGCTGGGATTTGCCGCTTTGGCTACCTGTGTGATTTTGGGCAAGTCACAAAGTTTCTAGACCCTGGTTTCTGAGCCTGTGAAATGAAAAGGTTGGGCTAGAAAATAAATGAGGTATAACCTTCCTCCCAAGTCTAAATCTAAAAATGTGTCATCTCTTTTAGGGATATCTACCTTCTAGAAAAACAACAATAGCAAGGTTTCAGTTCAAAGAATGGAATTCTAAGGGTAAAATTTAATTATTAGTCAATGGAGAGTTTTTCTTTTCTTTTATTGTTATTGGGTTGGTCTAGTGCCTAAGAAATCACATAAGGTAAGTTAGATGGAAGACAGACCTAGCCCCATTAAAAGGTTACTGGAAAAAGCTACTTTAAAACAAAGGAATAACTGAAGTTTTGGGAAAATTTGACACCTCATGTGGGTTGTTGTTTTAGAGAAACACATTGGAATAGATTCTATCACTCCTGACTTTGGCAGGAATGACAGTAAATGTTTCCAATCCATAGAGGAGACCACTTTCTTGAGATGACTTGCATGAACAGTTGTGGCTGTTCTCTGAAGCATATTCAAGTTTTATACAGTTCTCTCAAGTTATAAAAGGGGAGTGGGATACTGCAAAGTCTGGTGATTATCTCTTGGTTCCCATGTTCTGTGGGCCTCTGAAACTACCTACTATTAAGCTTGATACACACATTGACATCACTCACACCGCTGACTTGCCATCAATTGATGATTCACTAGGACTACTAGAGCTATACACTTAATACTTATTCATGTGTAACCTGGGCACCTGGAGCATAAAAGAGGGAAAAGCAGACAGAGGAAGTATTTTTTCTCTCACTATTCAGTTCATGGCAACCATGTGTTTTTAACCTTTTAGGCATAACAGGAAAAAGAGTGCAGGAAAAAAAAAACACAAGTCAGAAAGCCCAAAGGAGATAAGAATTTGGAACTAGAACTATGTGCTCTATAGGAACTGAGCTAAATTATCAACCAATAGTTTAGGATCTATAAAACCAATCTATCTATTTAGAACTTTTAGAACCCTTCCCAGAGGGTTGGGTAGGGGGAGATTATGCCATTCACTTCTTTTTGGGGAATAAATTTGTATATTTGTGATTATACCTTTTGGAGTAAATATTTCTCTGTAAAAGTTAATCTGACTATTAGTTGCTAAATAGAATTGGGATGCAAGGGACTCCCCTGTAGTTGAGGGAATACCATTTGTCGGAGCTAGAGTCCTTTAAGGACATCAGAACAACCCTGGGGGAAAAGGATGGAAATGGAAATGTACCTGGCCTTAAGGGTAACTAGTGTTATATCAATTTTCCCATCACTGATACTATTTGCTTTTCTTTTAAAAGTCTCAATAAGCATGTTCTACGATTACTTCAAAATATTTATTAATGTCTTTTTTTACATTAAAGTCATTTCTTGATTTTTTTTCCTACCCTCCTTCCATATCCTCTTCCTTTTATCAGAGCAAAGCAATTAAAATCAATTAAAAAATTGAATAACCAAATGATTGTATTTTGAGAGTGTACTATTCAATTTCTGTAATCTCATACCTTCTACATAGAAGAAATAGAGGCTTATTGTTTGCATTCTGAAATCAAGATTGATAATTGCAGTGAATCTGAATTTAGCTTTAATGTGCTTTTCATTTATATTATTATTGTAATTGTGAATAATATTCCTTAGTTCTGCTTATTTTGCTCTGTATCCATTCATTTAAGTCTTCCCAGGATTCTTTGTATTCTTCTCTTCCTTTTTCTATCCTTTTCTTTCCTCTCCTCTCCCCATTCCTTTCCTCTCCTTCCTACCACAAATTTAGTTCAAATTTAGTTTAGATACCCACTTGTCATTGCCCTATTGTGACTCAGACTTCCTGAGTTTTAAGAGAGATACTAGCCTCATTCTTCCCTGTTGGTGGGATTATAGATATGTACCACTATGCTTAACTATATTTTTTATTTCTTACAACACAATAATATTTCATTACATTAATTTATTGTGATTTCTTTAGTCATCTTCTAATTTTGGGGCTTCTACTTTGTTGTTAATCTTTTGTTATCACAAAGAATCCTGATAATAATTTTTATATATGCACATATATTATATTTATTATAAGTAATTATATTTATCATGCCTATGTATCTATACATATCTATTAAGGACCTTTTTGTCTTTACCTTTCTAGTGGTCTGTTGTTTGTGCATAGTTATGTTGTATGGAATGTGCATATTAATAAAATACCTTTAAGAAGTAGATTTGTGTGTCAGCAAAAAAGTAATAGAATGTTTTGCAAAAGGCAATGGGAATTATTTCTGAATTATCTACTACATTGTATTGTGGATTTTGCACATCTCCTCTATATTGGTACAGAAAATTGAACTTTGTATGAGGTTTTAACTTTATTAATAGCAAAATACTCCATGGACATTATCAAATTTGAACTTCTCAATAACTGTGGAAAGTAAATATACTAGAAAAATCATTTTCTCTTTTACCCAGATAAGGAAGCTGAGGTTTAGAGAAGTGAAGATATTTATCCATGATCACATAGTTAGTGTAAAAGGTGAGATTTGAATTGAGTTGCTCCAGACTCCAAGTCAAGTATGTTGTCTGCTCTAGTTCACATAACTGCACCTTACTATTTTGCCATTTCCTAATGGTTTCTGCAGCAATCATCATTTTGAGGAATCTTGGTACATGGTGGTGGTTGGAGTCAGAGTAATTGAATTCAGTCCCTGCCTGTCACTTGCTGTGTCCCTTAACCTCTCTGTTCTTCAGGGAGGAACCCAAATGCTCTCTCAGATCTAGATCATTAGTTCTGTATTCCTAGGTGTTAAAACTGTTAAAAGATTGAGAGGGAGCATAGGATAGTCTAAATTTGGCACTAATCAGCTTTAAGTCTCTGAATGGTTGTTTATTATTATTATTTATCATCTGTAAAATCAGGAGCCTGGACTAGACATTTTCCTAAAGAAGTCTTCTACCTTCCTAAGTTCTAAGTAGAGGATGAAGGCATTAATCATTTGCTTTTGGAGGTTTTTTGAGGGGTTCTTTTCGCTTCTTAGCCTGTGTAGATGGTTCGTAAAGAACATGTGCCTTAGGAAAATTGGTGAGTCTATAATGCTTCATATCCTCACACCCTAGCTCTCCTTGGCTTGCTTTCTGTGTTTGGTTTGAAAATGAGCTCCGTGGTCTTACAGTACTTCTTTGATTTACTGCCAGTATTTACTGGAGCAAATTGAAGAGAGAGTTCAGGCTACAGTACAGTAAAGAATGACAAATTACAAAAATATAGTGGATTTTCCAACCAATGCATTGAGCCCAAATCACTCTCTTAATGGTAGGGAGACTTCTAGAGTGTCCCTTCCCTATCCCTCATGGGGCAAAACCAATGGGACTATACCTTCGACTCTAGCAGGCCTTTTAGCTCATTATGGTTTCAATTCATTACCCTAGGAGACTCCTGAGATCCCCAAAATAGTTCAGACATGGACTAGACTAAGGTGGGGGTGGGGCACCATATGGTTTAATGAGGTTCATATTGGTGTGTGCTCTTGGGAGAATATGAGGATAGTTGATGGGGTCCTAAATGATAAATCTGTATAAAAAATTGCAGAGTAATTTATTAAAGAGCTGGATGGCAAACCTAGCCATGATTTGAATTTCTTTACTTGTGTTTCAAGTATTATGGGTCAGAGAAATATAAAGCATGTTTTGCCCAAGACTTTTCCCTTATAATAAGGTGTATTTTAATGGAAATTTAATCGTATGTTTCTGATTTATTTACATTTAACTCATCAAAATGTTGTTTTGCAAGAATGATTCAAGGTCCAAGAAGCCTTTTGAGTTTTTTTTAACAAGCTTTTTAAGGACCTTTTCCTTATAAACAGGAAACCATGTATCACTGAGAGTAAGCAAACTTGAACCCCAAAGGTTTCAAGTTTGGTTTGAAAGTCAGAAGCCATGAATGAGGGGAATGCCCCAAGCTTGGTATGTTGGACTTCCTCATCTACTTTGTCTATACTCTATTGGAGGGAAACCAAGATGAATTTCAATAGAACATTATCTATTTTTCTGAAACCAAAAAATGATCTGAAATGTGATAATCAGATTTAAAATTTTAAGGTAATTAAAAAAAACCCATTTGCTTTTTGACACATTTCTTCATTTTTTTCTGAATAAAAATTTAGTTAAGTGCAAAAATATATTTTATTTCATGTCAAGTCACATAGGATTTAGGTGATAAGGAAAAAATACCAGACAAAGAGGGTCTCCCAACCCAAATGTTGAAGAAAAAATACTTTTAGTGATTCTACATTATTTGAATTGGTTTTTTAACTAGATGAAGGTCCAATTTGCATCATGGCTCACAGTTTTATAGCATAGTATACATAACATAACAGTGAGCAAATATTATATCATTCTTATTTTATAGAGAAAGATATTATAATTAATGAGGTTAAGTAACTTTCCTAGGCTCAACCAGCTTAGTAGTCCCATTGTCTACAATGGGATTTGAATTAGGTTCCTTTTGAGGATGTGTCAGCATTTTTCCTCTTTCCTAGCAAAGTCAAGCATTTAGGGGTCTGGTTGCTTGTTTTCTGCCAACATAACAGTTACATATAGATCTACTGGTAAATAGTTGATGTAATTTAATTGTTAAGAAATTACCTGATTTAGCCATTGAGCTGTCAATTATGGATAATTATGATGACCAAGAAACCCAATTTACCCAAAAACAGTTGATTCAGTGATGTCAGAGAGCCATCATCATGGAATAAAGGCAGTGAATTAAATATGGAATGGAAAACCCTTGGGATTGCTTCCAAGTAAAAATGTAAACTCTCAACAGAATGTATGTTCCTTCAGAAGAATACACTCCTCAAGAGCAGTCTTTTACTTTTGTTTTGTGTGCTCAGTGCTTGGCACAGAGCAGGCATTTAATGAAAGTTGATTGTGCCATTAAATGTTTAGGGCTTTCTGGCCTCATGGAGCTTACATGCTTCTGTGGAGATACAATATGTACACAGAAAAGCATGTTATAAGGTGATTTCAAGATCAGAGTGTTAAAGACTGTGAGTGTTAGCAAAGGCTTCTATAGAAGGTGGCACCTGGGAATATCTTGAAGGATGTTAAGGTTTTTAACTGAGTGATAAAAACATAAAATTCAACAATTGTGTATTTAAATCTCATTTCTCACACCAGTGGTTTAATGTTTGTTGAATTGTACCCACAGAAGGCCTTCAATAAAAGCTTGGGGTATAAATTAGTTTTAAATGCAAAAAATGTGAGTCAAATCTTGATGTTCTCTTATAAACAAACTCAAAGAGATAACAGGGATAGATCTATCTATTATGTCACCTATAGTTATATATATATTGGGTGCTTGGTAAATGTTTGCTAAATTTGGGGAAAAATCAGATCCTTGTTGAATTGTGTTTTAGACTTTGGGACTGTCCTTTTTAGGTCTTCCTAGGTCGTCTTAGGATAGCTCTTCCTACATCTCAGTAATCTGTCTTATTTATATAGAATATAAATATCATTTCAGGCTCCTGGTCTTTGGTTGTTTGAGATCCAATTTGATAGCAGTTGTATAGAATTGACCTCAGGGAAGGTGTGAGGAGATCTCTCCAAGTTATACTTTTAGCAGTTCTTTATTACATCCATGGAATTAAGTATAGAAAATCCTACTAAAAGGTTGGAAGAATCCAGGGGATGTTTTCAATAACATGACACATATGCAAAAGAAATTTGGATTTAGCATTAACATTTTACTGTGGCACAAAATAAATATCCAAAGGAAGCACCTTTTGGAGCAATAAGTGGCGTCTTTTTAATGAGCCACAAAAATAAATTCATAAATGATATAATTGCAGCCAATGAAGCATTTGGTTGAGAGCCGTCAAAGATTGACATCCTTTTCCGGCTTTGAGGAGTAACTCCCAATCAGGTCTGCTTAGGGGAGCCATAAAGAGAAATTGGGTGGTGAAACAGCACAAAAATAATTGTGCATCCTGTGTGAGATGCCTAGCCATCCGCCATCCGCTTTGGTTAAACCTCCTCAAGGCAGGACGAAGCCAGGTAACATGGAATCAAAGGGTAAGCGGGTTTTTGCCAAGTGGGGACCCAGAGCCAGCTGGCAATGAGAGCACCTGTGGGAGTAGACCCAGGTTTGAAGGGTGAAAGCCAACGGAAAAACAAAGATTGCACCAACCTCAGAAATCGCCACTTAGTGCTCTCACCCAGCAAGCCATGGGGGAATTCAAACAAACGGGGCGGGGAGAGGATTTTATAGACCCGGTGCAGGGCGCTGGCTGTTCCGGGGCTTCTGCGGATGCCCACTGATGTGTCACTGGGGTTGATTATAGCTTTTGGAAAAGGGTAGAATTGTGTTGGTTTGACCTTGTTAAATTGACTTTTTATGTGGTAGGTCATACTTCTTTCTTGTGACCATTTAGCAAATTGAATTCAAATATGTTCCGCATGTACTGGCAATATGTTTATTGTCACCTTGAACATTCCTGAATTTCCTTGGGTCATTGTATTTTAATATTCACCACCCTCCATGAGCATGTATACATATTTAGAATCATTTAGACTTAGAATGGAAAGGGAACTTGGAGAACATTTCATTCAGTTTAGGAGAAAACATGCCCAAGAAAACATACCTTTTTGCTCAAAATTCAGGACTTTCCAATTCTCTCTGTTGCTTCTCTCTCAGAAGACCATATTCTCTAGATGCTTATGTTCTATTAGAGCATAATAAAAAGATGTCATGTATACAAATGCATATAGATGACCCTGAGTAAGGGTCCTTTCTTGACTTTAGTTTCCTTATTTGTCAAAAAGCTCTTTGGAGCTCAAGCAATCTGTGATGCTATATGCTGATCATTTTTAAGGTTTAATTCATATTTTTTCTTACAAAATTTGATAGACTTGATAGAGATCTCAGAGGAAAGGAAAATTTCTAGAGAAGCTTGGAGAAAGTCTGAATTCTTCTGATTAGAATACCATTTTAGAATTTTTCACTCAGTAATTATTTGATTTACCATTAGTTCTGCTCTGTTGGTATGCTAAATGATGGGAGTTATTCTACAGTCTTTTGTTCAAAAAAACAGAAAGCAAAAGTAAAAGCAAAAATAAACCCTAAAAAATAAAAACAAGGAAAATCAGAAAGAAAATACTTTTTACTAAAAAAAAACTTCTTTAGCCCAAACAGAACTCTAACACCCATCACAATTTTATTTCATCTTTAAAGAGGCCTTTCTCAAGGGATCCAAATGACTTGGATATAGAGACATTTCCCTGGAAAACACTTGGCTTTGTTCTTTGTGGCATAGACCATTGCTGTTAAAGAGACTTTCAGCTTAACATGTAATTAATAGTTTGGCATTTCCCAAAGGCTTTTTCTTGGACCTTTTCTGTATCTGTTTTGTATTACAGAGCTCCCTTGCTAAATATTTCCAGATCATATAGATTTAGATAAGACAAGTTCCAGAACTTAGAGTATTTTTTATTTTGACATTTACAGTATTTATTAGTGTAATGAAAATAATACTTTGACAAGTTCCCAGGTAATAAATGGTAATATTCACAACCTCTGGGTAGTTTGGAGTAACTTTCAGTGGTTGATGACCACTAGATATCTGACTGCTCTTCCTTTAGATGTTTGTGAATTTCACATACCTCTGCAAGGCCCTTTTTGAATGCTTTTCTGAGATATTAATTGTATTTGCTTGAATCCCTCTGGGTGGTCAGCAAGCCCGAGGGTATCTTGTTCCTTCATATGTGCAAGAATTAAATAGTCAGGAAAGGATGAAATGGGGAGCTGGGGTAAATTACATTCTTCTCTGCTCATGTGCAAATCAAGCTCACATCCAGTGTGTGTTCCAAGTATGGTCTGATGGGAAGCAACAGACTTCAGCCACCAGTGACTATCCCCCAGTTTATCTGAAGAAGAAATCACCTGACTGAACTGAGAGTTCAACAGAGGCCAAGGATAATCATGGTTTCTTTGTGATTATCCTAGGACATTTGCCCAAGGGTTGTACAAATGTAAAAGATTACTATTCTTCCCAGAGAGGAAGCCCATGAAGGAAAAAAAAATCATAAAATCAGATAAATGAAAGTTTTTATTGTTTCTTTCTTGCATCATCATTATCCCAAGTTTTGCTCCTCTTCCCTCTCTTAGGAAGCCATCCAATTTGACAAATAGTATTTTTTAAAAGAAAAAATCCTATAAACAATTGATTCATTGAAAAGTCAGAAAACTTGTGCAATGTATTTTAATACCTATGGACCTTTTACCTCCCAAAAGTTGAATTGGGTTTATCTACTCATATGTTATCATTTGATTTTTTGCTTAATTTTTATAATTTTATTAGATTTCCTTTTGATTAGATTCACTTTGATTTTGTTATTTCCATCTATATTTCCATCCATCCATGCATATTATGTATATTGTTTTCTTGGCTCTTTTTATGTCATTCTGAATCAACTGATGTAGATCTTTCTTGTTTATGTGTTTCATCACTCTCATCATTTCTAATAGCACAATAATATTCTATTATTTCCATATTCCACTATTTGTTTAGCCATTCCCCAAATGATAGACATCTGCTTTGTTTCTAATTCTTCACTATAAATATTTTGGTGGATGTGGGACTTTTCTTCTTACTGATGGTTTACTTGGGATGAAAATATAGTAATGGAGTTCAAAGGGCATTTTACAGTTGTACCAACAATGCATCAATATACCTATTATTCCACAATATTGACCATTGCCTTTATATTAAGTCCCATTTTATAGATCTACCAGCAATGCATTATTATACCTATTATTCTATTGCCTTTATTTTAGGTCATTTTTGCCAATTTATAGGATACCAAGTGAAATTTGAGGGTTGTTTTGGTTTTCATTCTCTTATTAGTAATTCAGAAGTCTTTTATGTGATTGTGGATACTTTGCAATTTTTCTCTTGAGTATTATTTGTTCATATCCTTTAAACATTTCTCTATTGGGAAATGGCTATTATTTATATCTATATCTATATACATATACACATACATGTATATTAATTGTTCCTATATCTTGGATGCTAAAACCTTGTTAGAGAAATTTGATATATTTTTTCCTACCGTTAAACTAATTCTCTTCTTATCCTAGGTACATTAATTTTATCTGTGCAGAAGACTGTCAGTTTCAAATGATGAAAGTTACCTATTTTTATCTTTTATAATACTCTCTTGTTTGGTTAAGAATGTCTCCTATTCAAAGTTGTAAGAGGCATATGATCTATTTATCTTCTCATTAAAAAAATGAGCTTTAAATATTAAGGTTCTATTTCCATTTCGAATGTATTGTAGAATACTACACCAAGGTATTAGTATAAGCCTAATTTCTGCAAGTCTGCTTTCTCAGCAATTTTTAAAAAACCAATCAAATAAGGAGTTTTTTCTTGATAGTTTGTTTTATATTTAATCAAACATTTGATCGAGTTCCATTGCTTTTGATTCTCTTTTGTCCAGTCAATTCTATTGATCTATCATTCTATTTTTAAACACTACCAGATAGCTTTGATGGACTGTTTTATAATATAGCTTGAGATCTGGATGTGTTATTTCCCCTTCATCCTACTTCTTTTCATCATTTCCCTTGATATTCTAGAAATTTTGTTTTTTTAATTGAATTTTGTCATTTTTTAATTACAAAACTCTATAAAGTATTCCCTTGCTAACTTGATTATTTAGTCACTAAAAGTTGCATTGGAGGGCTGGAGGATGGAGCAAAAAACTTCCCCCACAGCCTCCTTTTTATAGAAGTCACAAAATTCCAGCTGTCTCTTCATTTGCCACCAGATGTTCTGCTTCATTTGTACTCTACCATCATTATCATCATTCACTTGCACTAGATACTCACTGTCTGGCACCTTCTCTCTTCCCTCAGCCCCCAACTTCCTTTTGTGTATTGTCTTTCTTCATTAGATTAT
The DNA here is from genome assembly GCA_023553655.1 of Myrmecobius fasciatus. Classification (NCBI taxonomy): domain Eukaryota; kingdom Metazoa; phylum Chordata; class Mammalia; order Dasyuromorphia; family Myrmecobiidae; genus Myrmecobius; species Myrmecobius fasciatus. Next base: position 20,138 of record JAJPUD010001441.1, read on the forward strand.
GAGTTCCTTGAAGGCTGAGACTTTTTCTTTTTCTTATTTGCCTTACTTGGCACATGGTAAGTTCTTAATATATGTGTAAATTAATTTTGGTAATATTGTGATTTTTATGATATTGTCAAGATCTTTGAATTTTATGACATTGGCATGGACATTGAATATTCCTCTAGCTTCTTTTAATAAGCTCCTTGAAATTTAATTGCAATTATACAAATCTTTGGTAGGTTGATTTTTAAATATTTTAAGCCTTTTATAGTGATTTGGAATGGGGTTTCTCTTTCTAATTTTGATTCTTAGGTTTTATTATTATCATATAGAAATGCTATTAGTTTTTGAAGGTTTATTTATTGCTTGAAACTTTGCTGAAGCTATTAATTTTCTTAATTATAATCTTTGCTGATTCCCTAGGATTTTTAAAGTATACCATACTATCATTAGCAAATAGTAATAGTTTTATTTCATCTTTATAGCTTTAATTTATTTTTTAAAAAAATTTATTGCTGAAATGTTTCAAACCAGTTCAAATTGTTTAGTGAAGAAAGCCATATACACCCTGAGAGAGGGATATGAAATGTGGACCACAACCTAGCATTTTCATGCTCTCTATTGATGTTTGCTTGCATTGTGTTTCCTTTCTCTGATTTTTTTTCTTGTAGATACGATTTTTCTTGCACAACAATGATAAGTGTGGAAATATGTATACATATATTTGATTTTTCAAGTATTTTAACATAATTAACATGTAGTGGATTTTCTGCCATCTAGAGGAGGGGTGAGGAGTAGGGGGGAAAATTTGTAACAGAAAGCTTTGTAAGGGTTAACGTTGAAGAATTACCCATACATGTGTTTTACAAATAAAAAGTTTTTTTTTTAATTTTTATTTTATTTGCATAACATATGTGTGGGTAATTCTTCAACAATAACCCTTACATAGCTTTCTGTTACAAATTTTTCCCCCCAACTCCCCACCCCTCCCCTAGATGGCAGGATATCCACTACATGTTAATTATGTTAAAATATTGGCAAATCGAATATATGTATACATATTTCCAAACTTATCATTGGTGTGCAAGAAAAATCTTATCTACACAAACGATATATCAGATAAAGGAAACACAATGTAAGCAAACATCAATCAAGGAGTATGAGAATGTTATGTTGTGGTCCACATTTCGCATCCCTCTCTCTGGGTGTATATGGCTTTCTTCAGTGAACAATTGGAGGTGGTTTGAAACATTTCATTGTTGAAGAGAGCCATGTCCATCAGAATTGATCATCATATAGTACTGTTGTTGCCGTGTATAATGATCTCCTGGTTCTGCTCATTTCACTCAGCATCAGTTCATGTAAGTCTCTCCAGGCCTCTCTGAACTCATCTTGCTGGTCATTTCTTACAGAACAATAATATTCCATAATATTCATATACCATAATTTATTCAGCCATTCTCCAATTGAAGGGCATCTATTCAATTTCCAGTTTCTAGCCACTACAAAAAGGGCTGCCACAAACATTCTTGCACATGTGGGGCCTTTTCCTTCCTTTATGATTTCTTTGGGATATAAGCCCAATAGAAATGCTGCTGGGTCAAAGGGTATGCACAGTTTGATAACTTTTTGAGCATAGCTCCAAATTGTTCTCCAGAATGGCTGTATCCGTTCACAGCTCCACCAACAATGCATCAGTGTCCCAGCCCTCCCACAACCCCTCCAACATTCATCATTAACTTTTCCTGTCATTTTAGCCAATCTGACAGGTGTGAAGTGGTATCTCAGGGTTGTCTTGATTTGCATTTCTCTGATCAATAGTGATTTGGAGCACCTTACAAATAAAAAGTTTTAATAAATAAATTTAAAAAAAATAAAAAAATAAAAATTTTATTGCTGTTGCTCGTATTTCCAGAATTTTATCAAACGATAATGGGAAAAGAGAGCATCCTTGCTTCACTCACCTACTAATTAAGAAAGGTTCTATTCTATGCCCATTGCATATGGTGCTTTCTTTTGGTTTTATATAAATGCTTTTTAAAGGATGTTATAAAAAGGTCCTTCTATGCCTATATACTTCATAGACTTTTTTTTAAATCAAAAAGAGTGCTTTACTTTGTCCAAAGTTTTTTTCTGAATCTATTGAGATGAGTATGTGGTTTTGGATGCTTTTGTTTTTAAATACGATTAATTAAATTGGTTGTTTTTCTATTGTTGAACCATTCTTGCATCCCTGGTATAAATACCACTTGGTCAAAATGAATTATTTCTTGGACATTTTGCTGTGATCTGTGTGACAGGATTTTGTTAATAAATTTTGAGTCTAAATTCATTAATGATATCTGCCTATAGTTTTCCTTCTGTGCTTTACATTTCCTTGGCTTAGGTATTAAGAGTATATTTGCATTGGAGAAGGGCAGAGTTAAGATGGTAGATTGAAGGGTCACAATTGCCAAACTTTCTCCAAAAACTCTCCTACAAAATAACCACAGAAAATAGCAATTTGAATTCTGAGTGGAAAAACTAACAAAAAGTCAGAATGAGTCATTGTTTCAGTCCAGAGGCAGATTATAGAGGTCTTTGACATTAAAAGTAGAAATCAAATGAAGAAACCAAAGTATCTATAGTCAGATAAAAATGTTTTAATTCATTATTGATTAGAGATACACAAATTAAAACAATCTTGAGATTTCATTTTAGGTCTATCAGATTGGCTAAAATAATCGAAGAGAAAAGTGACAAAAATTGGATGTGGAAAAGTTTGTGGGACAAATTCACTGTTGGTGGAGCTATGAACTGATCCAAACCCTTTGAAAAGCAATTTGGAATTATATCCAAAAATAATTAAAATCCTATACCTTTTTACACAGCAAAACTACTATTAAGGTTTCTTTCCAAAGATGGTTAGAGAAAAAGGAAAAAGAACCTATATGTCCTCAACTATTTATAACAGCTTTCTTTGTAATGGCAAGGAATTGAAAATTGTGGGCATGCCTATCAGATGAGGAATGGCTAAACAAATTGTGGTATATGATCATGATGGAATCCTACTATCTCATAAAAAATGAAGGGCTTGCTGATTATAGAAAAATATGAATGAAGTTATGTGAAATACTGTATTTTAGAGCAAAAATGAGCAAAACAAAGAGAATATTGTAAATAGTAACTGCAAGATTATTTAAAAAACAACTTTGGTGGATTAAGTAATTTTGGCCATTGAAAAAATTTAAATTTATTGCCAAGAATCTGTGAACGAAGATGTTTTCTACATCCAGAGAAAGAAATGATAAATAGAAGTGTGCTTAGAATGATTTTTCACACTACACACACATACACACATTTGTATGTCATGGTAGCCATCTCTAGGGTAAAAAGGGGAGAGGGAAGACAAAAAGGAAAAAAAAATTACATGATAAACATATATTTAAAAGGAATAGAAAATTGTACACAATAGATTTGCAGTTTCATGTGCATCTTTTTTAAAAAAAATCTATTATATTATAGAAATAGTGTTATTTCAAAAATTAAAAATAAAAAAATCGAAAAAAAGAAAATATTTATAGGCAAAGACTCAAAAATACACATCGGACACAAACCTAATAAGAATTTTCAGAAGATATAGATCAAAAAAAGCAAAAAAAAATTAAAAATAAAATAGTAGTGGCAGAGCAAAAATTAGGAAAAGAAATGAGTGTAATGCAAGAAAATTATGAAAAAAGAATTAGTAGTTTGTTAAGAGATATAAAATGTCATTTAAAATTTAAAATTATAATTGGACAAGTAGAAATTAAGGACTACATGAGACATTAAAAAACAAAAAACAACAAAAAACAGTCAAAAGAGTGAAAATAATAGGAGAAAAATCTAAAGAATAGATAATTTAAGAATTATTGGCCATGATAAAAAAAGAATAAACAATATATTGCAAAAAATCACAAAGGAAAACTGCCCCAGATATCATATAGTCAGAAGGCAAAGCAGGAATTGCAAAACTCCACTAATCATTTCCTGAAAGAGGTCCCCAAATGAAAACTCCCAAAAATATTATTGTCAAATTTCAGAGCTTTTAGGTCAATGAGAAAATATTACAAGCAGCCAGAAAGAAATAATTCAGATAACATATAGCCACAGTCAGGATCATATGATTTATCAGCTACTGCTATAAAGGGACAAAGTGCTTGGAATCTTATATTCTAAAGGCAAAAGAGTCAGCCAAGAATAACCTATACAGCAAACTGAGTTTAATCTTTCAAGGAGAAAATAGACATTCAATGATGACTTTTTGTATTCCTGATGCAATAGAGCTGTACAGAACAGAGCTGAATAGAAAATCTGATATTCAAACAAAAGACTCAAGAGAAACATAAAAAACAAACCTGAATGAGAAGTTACCAGGGACTTAGTAAGATTACGCTTGTGTAGGAGGATGATACATATGATTCCTAAGAATTAAGAAAAATGTAGAGTTAAAATAATAAGAGGCTAGAGCAGAAGAATCTATTATGCTTCAATTTAATTAAAAAAGGACAGAGGTAGCATTCAATGTTCTCAGAGAAAGAAAAAATAAAAAAATAGATCTATTTAAAAGAGATAATTAAAGAAATTACATTTTGCCAAAAGGTATCACAGACATTAAGATCAATATTAAAATGGCATAGCATTCACATTCATTCAGGAAGAAATAGGCAGTAAAACTAGACAGATGGGGGAACTAAATTTACTCTTCTCAGATCTAGACAAATCTACCTTTAAACAAGAAAAAAGCCAAAATGAATAGAATTTTAGAAAAGTTACATTTGATAGCTCTCTGGAGAATATTAAATGTGAATAGAAAGGAGTACAATATACTTTTTCCCCCCTCTGCTGTACATGGCACATTCACAAAAATTGACTGTATATCAAAGTATAAACTTCACAAACAAATGTAGAAAAGCAGAAATATCATATGCACCCTTTTTGGATTATAATGCCATAAAAATAATATCCAATAGAGTTTTTGAAGCATGCACTAAAAATTGTAACCTAAATAATCTAATACCAAAGAATGAGTGAGCCAAAGAATAAACTCTAAAAACAATAATTGCATTAATTATGACAATGAGACCACACATCACAATTTGTGAGATGCAGCCAAAGCAGTACTTAGGAGAAAAGTTATATCTTTAAACATTTATGTTAATAAAAGAGCATTTAAAAAAATAAAAAGAGAACAAATTAGAAATTCCTACTTAAATTCTAAAATAGAAATCCTGAAAATCAAAGAAGAGATTTCAAATATATAGGGAAATGAGTCAAATTTATAAAAAATAAGAGCCATTCTCCAATTAATAAGTAATCAAAAGATATGAACAGTTTTCAGATGAACTAATCAAGCTACTTACAGCCATATTAAAAAATACTCTTAAACTCAAAGTTGATTGGGGAAATGCAAATTAAAACAATTCTGAGGTACTAGTCCATCTCTATTAAATTGGCTAGTGGGACAGAAAAGGAAAATAACAAATGTTGGAGGGAAGTGGGAAAATGACTCATTAATGCATTGTTGGTGGAATTGTGAACTGATTCAATCATTCTGTAGAACAATTTGGAACTGTGCACAAAGGGTTATAAAGTCATCATACCCTTTCACCTAAACAATACTACTACTATGCATGTATCCCAAAGGAGATTAAAAAAAGAGAGAAATTAAAAGACCTATATGTACAAAAATATATATATTTTTTATTTTTTTGCTGAGGCAATTGAAGTTAAATGACTTGCCCAGGGTCACACAGCAAGGGAATGTTAAGTATCTGAGATTAGATTTGAACTCAGGTCTTCCTGACTTCAGGGCTAGTGCTCTATCCACTGCGCCACCTAGCTGCCCCTACAAAAAGATTTTTTTTAGCAGCTCTTTTCTCAAGGCAAAGAATTGGAAACTGAGGGGATGCCTATTAATCGGGAAATGGCTGAACAAATTGTGGTATGTGACTATGATGGAATATTATTCTAGGGGAAATGATGAGCAGGATGCTATTGGAAAAACCTGGAAAGTTCTCCATGAGCTCATGCAAAGTAAAAGGTACTATGTACAAAGTAATAGTAATATAATGAGATGAAAATGACTACTATTCTTGGTAATACAATGATCTATGACTACTCTGAAGAATTTATGATAAAAAGTTCTATCTATACCAGAGAAAGAACTGACTATATCTGAATACAGATTGAAACATACTTTAAACATTTTTTAATTTTCTTATTTTTTTTTGTGGGATGATCTATGTTTTCTTTCACAACATGACTTTTGTGGAAATGTTTTGTATAACTTCACATGTGCCTTCTCAGTGTGGGAAGAGTGGGTAATTGATGGATTCTTCCAATAAATATTTTACCCTCTGGTTCTAGGATATCAGGGAAGTTTTCCTTGATGATTTCTTGAAAGATGTTGTCCAGGCTCTTTTTTTTCATCGTGGTTTTTAGGTAGTCCAGTAGTTCTTAGATTGTTTCTACTGGATCTATTTTCCAAGCCAGTTGTTTTTCCAGTGAGGTATTTTACATCTTCTTCTATGTTTTCATTTTTTAAAAATTTTGTTTGATTGATTCTTGATATCTCAATTGAGTCATTCACTTCCATTTTTTCAATTCTAATTTTTTTTTTGCTGAGACAATTGAAGTTAAGAGACTTGCCCAAGGTCACACAACTAGGAAGTGTTAAATGTCTGGGACCAGATTTGAATTCAGGTCCTCCTGACTTCAAGGCTGGTGCTCTATCTACTGCACCATCTAGCTGCCCCCCAATTCTAATTTTTAATGAATTATTTTCTTCAATTAGCATTTTCATCTCCTTTTGCATTTGGCTAATTATTCTTTTAAAAGAATTGCTTTGTTTAGTGGAATTTTTTTTTCCATTTTGCCAATTCTATTTTTTAAGGAATTTTTTTCCCATTTCACCAAGTTTATTTTTTATTTATTTATTTTATTTTATTTTTTGCTTTTTGCTGAGGCAATTGAGGTTAAGTGACTTGTCCAGGGTCACACAGCTAGGGAATATTAAGTGTCTGACATCAGATTTGAACTCAGGCCCTCCTGACTTCAGGGCTAGTGCTCTATCCACTGTACCACCTAGCTGCCCCCAAGTTTATTTTTAAGAAGTTGTTTTTTTTTTCACTATATTTTTTCCCATTTTGCCAAATTTATTTTTTAAGAAGTTGTTTTCTTCAGTGTATTTTTTCCATATTGCCAATTTTATTTTTTAAGGAGTTGTTTTTTCCAATCAAACTATTAGCTTTTTTTCCAACCTATCATAACTCTCCTGCAATGCTCTCATTTGTTTTTCCCATTTTTCTTCTTTCTTTTAAGATCCATTTTGAACTCTTCTTTCAGAAGAACCTTTGGAGCTAGAGATAAGTTCATATACCCTTTTGAGGCTTCACCTGAAGGCATTTTACTTTTGCTACCATCTTCTGGCTTTATGTTCTGATCTCCCCTATCTCCACAATAGCTCTCTATGGTCAGAACTCTTTTTGCTTTTTTCATCATTTTTTTAAAGGTTGAGGTCTACTTCTAGGGCACAAGGAAAATTGTCCCAAGCTCCCTCTGTAATGCAATGGAATCCAGGGTGCTTCAAGCTTTCCCACTGTGCTGGGTGAGCCTGACCAAGCCCTGCTGGTGTTAGAGGGCTCACAATTTGCCCCTGACCTTGTATTAGTGGTCTCATAGCAAGTCTTCTGATCAATTGGCCTTCCGAACCAGGACAGAGTAGCCAACACTGCTGTATTTTGGCTAAGAACCTCCTACTATTTTCCCTGCCCTAGGTCTCCACACACTAGATGAGTTCTTCTCTACCCAATTGAGAGAGACATTTCCTGAAGTTCTTCCAAGATAACTTAAGCTGGAAAATTATTACACTCCAAATACTTCTGGGGTCTGTCACTTCAAATGTTCAGAAGCTTGATAGTGATGATTCTAAAGGAAACTGGAGAGTGCTCAGGCAATGTCCTGTCTACTCTTTGCCATCTTGGCTTCACCCATGGCTAATTTAATTAAAAAAAGAAAGAAAACCAATTACCAATGTCAAAGATGAGAATGATAAATATATCATAAATGAAGATGAAATTAAGGCAATTGTAGGAGTAGGAGTATTATGTGCTAGTTAAACTGACAATTGGAATGAAAAGGCAATAGGAAATACTTGATAACTCTATCTTAGAAAAAGAAATTGAATAAACCATAAATGAAGCACCCTAAGAAACTTCTCTCTCCCAAAGCCAGATGGATTTACAAGAGAATTCCACCAAACTTTTAAAGAACAATTAATTCTATGTAACTATGTAAATTATTTGAAAAAAATAGACTTGCTAAACTCTTCCATGAAACAAATATAGTTTTGATACTTAAATCAAAGAGAGCAAAAACAGAAAAAGAAAACAAGTCAATTTCCCTAAAGAATATTGATACAAAAATTCAAAATAAAATATTAGCAAGGAGATTGCAGCAATATATTGCAAATATCATATACTATGATAGGTTGGATTTATACCAGGAATGTAGAATTGGTTCAATATTATGAAAATATAAGCATGATTGACTATATTAATATCAAACCCAACAAAAATCATATGATTATTATCAATAGATACAGAAAAAGATTTTTTTTTAAAAAGCAAAAATACCACATCTATTCCTATTAAAAACACTGGAAAAGGGGCAGCTATATGACACAGGGAATTGGGAGTACCATGAGCCAAAATATGATTTGAAAAACCCTTAAGAATGAGCCTGGATTACAAAAGTATAAGGGGTTCTGGGCTGTGGATATTCTCTATTATCTAGACAATGATAGGTTCATTAGAGGGAGAATCAGGAAGCAACACTAACATTCTGAGACTCCCTAATATGCTCTGAAATCCTGCTGAATTTATGACCTCCTGGTAGAGAAGGCAGTGATCCTCATAATAGATCCCATCCAAACCTGTCCCACAGATGGACACTGTTACAGAAGCCTTCTCTCTTTAGGCTTAAAGCTCTCACTGGCCTAAAATTTTGTCTGTTCCCATTGCATCACCCTTTCCTAGGTAAAATGATTTGTCCTATTTATTGTATCTATTATCCTATTTCCTTCAACTTAACCCTAGCATTACCTCTCAGATTCCCAACTGTTGTATTTCCTCTTTCATTCTTAAAATAATGAGTTTAGACAGGATTTACTCATATGGAGTCATGATACAACATATGTACATATATGTATATATACATGTATACATGTACATATATGTGTATATATACATATATGTATATATGTATACACACACAATTAGATGGCTCTAAAGTTAGAGCATTGGGATTTATCCCAATGCTAGGAAGTTGGAAAGACCAGAGTTCAAATCTGATCTCATATACTTAGTAGTTTGGTGACCCTGGGCAAGTCACTTAATCTTTGCCTCAGTTTCCTCAATTGTAAAATGGGGATCACAACACCACCTACTTCATGGAGTTATTGTGAGGATCAAATGAAATACTTGTAAAGTATTTGGTATAACTCTTTCCCTTCCCTCTCTTCCATGTTCCCTTCTCTTTCTCTTCCTTCTCTTCCATGTTCCCTTCTCTTTCCCTTCCCTCTCTTCCATGTTCCCTTCTCTTTCCCTTCCCTCTCTTCCATGACAATTCAATAAACAATGTGGTATAGTGGGTAGAGCACCAAGCTTACAGTCAGGACAACCAGACACATTCTGGTTGTGTGATTCTGGGCAAGTCACTTGGCAGGTCTTAGTCCATCAGGCAACTCTTTTAGCTTATAGGTTGTAAAATAGTTTCCACTCTAAATTGATGGAGAAGTTTCCCCACTGGGAATTCCTTACATTAATGAAATCACACCAACATAAGCCTTCAAAGATAATAGTTTACAGCTTTAAAGTCATTGAAAGCACTTTGCTTTTAACAACTTTGTGTATTATGATGTGCTTTTTATAGGTCAAGAACTTAAAGTATAGAGAAGTTAATTGGATTGTCCATAGTCAGGCCCACAGAAGACAATTGTAATCCAAGAATTAACAGAGAATCATCTTCCCAGTATCTAAACTGGTTGCTCTCTCATCCTATAGTCTCTTGGGTTTCTCTAAATACTCTTGTATGATCTTTAGTTAGAGGCTGGAAACCTAACTAGGTACTTCTTAGCTCCTGGTTTCCATCTTGGGTAAAGTCTATGCAGCAGCTAGTTTTAGTCATTTCTCAGCTCAGTGGCTAATTTATTGACAAATTTAAAAAAATTGGTTTTACAACCTCAGATAAGTAAAATATATAGATAATACATTGGTCCCTTCGTCCTTCTCCTCTCCTCTCTCTTTCCTTTTCACTCTTCCTCTCTGTCTCCACTTTGTTTCTGTATGTCTTTTTTCAAAAATTACAATTTCAAAAATTACAGATGTGATTTTTGAAATCAATCACTTCTTTGACAAAAATGGCATTTTCTGAGTATATATATTTCCAAAAGAATATGGAGGTAGTGAGAGGGAGTTGATCAAGGTAAGTTAATTTTCCCTCTTGGATATACTTATTGAATTAAGGGAGCAGATAACAGAAGCAACAAGATGTTAAGATCTTTACTATTGTTATTCAATTGTTTCAGTCATATCTGACTCATCATGATCTGATTTGACATTTTCTTGGTAGAAATAATGATCTTGTTTGCCATTTCTTTCTTCAGCTCATTTTACCAATGAGGAAACTGAGCTAGTGAATGTCTGAAGTCAATTTTGAACTCAGGTTTTCTTGACTCCAGGCCCAGCACTTTATCCATTGTACTACCTAGAAAGTGCAAAGAATTGTCTATACTTTTTGAAACTAAGAAATACTTCAATCAAACTTAGAGAATGGCTACTTATTGGCTGGCTCCTATAAAAAGCAAGAACTACTCTCTAGGGAACAGTTGAGTCAGGAGGCTGCTCTAGCAGTCAAGAAGAGAACTCTGGGAAAAGTATTGCTTGAGGAAGGAGACTAACATTATGGACATAGAAGGGGGTTTGGGATATTAACAAATATTTCTAATTTCACTTTTCTAAATAAGTTTAATAAGTATTTATGAATTGCCTATAATATATAAGGCCTATACAAATCCTATCCTAATACTTCGTTATGTATGGAGATATTCAATGTTTCTCAATATACGCAAGTGAAGTTCAAGGACTAAATGGGACCATAATTGCAAAGTATTTAGCACAGTTCCTGGCAGATTGTGGTTTGTTGTTCAATCATTTTAGTAATATCTAATTATTTGTGACCCCATTTAAGGGTTTTTTTTTTTTTGCAAATGGACTTGCCATTTTCTTCTTTAGTTCATTTTACAGATGAGAAAATTGAGGCAAAAGGGGTAAGTGACTTTTCCAGGGTGACAGAACTGATAGTTCTTTTTTTAAGGGAAGAACATTTATTTGGGTTGTTACAAGTATTTTGGCATTGATAGTACCCTTGTGAAGTATATTTTATTTTTTTTTAATTAAAGCTTTTTATTTACAGAACATATGAATGATTTTTCTACATTGACCTTTGCAAAAAAATTTTTTTTTGTTCCAAATTTTCCTCTCCTTCCCCCTTCCCAGATGACAGGTAGTCTAATACATGTTAAATAGGTTAAATTATATGACAAATCCAATATATGTATACATATCTATACAGTTTTCTTACTGCACAAGAAAAATCAGATCTAGAAACAGAAAAAAAACCTAAGAAGGAAAACAAAATGTAAGCAAATATTCACAGAAAGCATTAAAATCTTGTGGTCCACACTCAGTTCCCACAGGCCTCTCTCTGGGTGTATATGGCTCTCTTCATTGCTGAACAATAACTGGTTTGAAATATTTCATTGTTGAAGAGAACCATGTCCATCAGAATTGATCATCATATAGTCTTGTGGCTGTGTATATTGATCTCTTGGTTCTGCTCATTTCACTCAGCATCAGTTCATGCAAGTCTCTCCAGGCCTCTCTGAAATCATCCTACTGGTCGTTTCTTACAGAACAATAATATTCCATGACATTCATATACCATCATTTATTCAGCCACTCTCCAATTGATGGGTATCCCTTCAGTTTCCAGTTTCTAGCCACTACAAAAAGGGCTGCCATAAACATTTTTGCACATGTGGCTCCCTTTCCCTCCTTTAAGATCTCTTTGGGATATAGGCCCAGTAGAAACACTGCTGGGTCAAAGGGTATGCACAATTTGATAACTTTTTGAGCATAGCTCCAAATTACTCTCCAGAATGGTTGGATCCGTTCTGGTTGGATCCGTTCACAGTTCCACCAACAATGTATCAGTGTCCCAGTTTTCCCACATCCCCTCCAACATTCATCGTTATCTTTTCCTGTCATTTTAGCCAATCTGACACGTGTGTAGTGGTACCTCAGAGTTGTCTTAATTTGCATTTCTCTGATCAATAGTGATTTGGAGCAACTTTTCATATGACTAGAAACGGTTTCAATTTCTTCATCTGAAAATTATTCATATCTTTCACCATTTATGAATTTGAGAATGGCTTGATGATAAGTTCTTGAAACTGGATCTAAACTCAGGTTTTTCTGAGGCTCAGCACTCTATCCAATAAACCTAGCTTCCCTGCTTGGCATATAGTAAGTGCTATATAAATGCTGGTTATTATTATTGTAATTAACATACTTTATAAGTCTTAAATACTCTGAATCATTTTCTCTTTCTTTTCCTCTTTCTCCTGTTTTTTTTTGTTTCAAATCCCATCCTACTAATAGATTGTGTCTGCTTTCCAAGGTTGTTCATGTTTTGTCCTTGAAGGGAATCAATGTCATCACAATAACATCTTAACTTGAAAGTGAATGGATTTAAGAGAGGAAGAACTTCTCAAGGTCGTCAGCCTCACTCTCTCCTCCAGAGTCATAGGAATCCAGTGGTAAGACATAAGTCAAGATGACTGACAACAGTTCAGCTTTCCAAGGATCAGCTTAATACAACACAGGCTTACTTTCAGGAAGCTAGCCATGTGATGACAAATTCTTCCATCATAGAAAACCATGGAACAAAAGAAAAATATGAAATTGTCCTTGATCTTCTGCAGTCCCTTTCTGCTTCTGCAGTGGCAGTGATGGTGGAGTGGGAAAGGGGAAGAATCTTCATTTACTTATTTATTTTGCTGAGGCAGTTGGGATTAAATGACTTGTCCAGAGTCACACAACTAGGAAGTATTCAATGTCTGAGGCTAGACTTCTACTCAGGTCCTCCTGACTGCAGGGCTAGTGGTCTATCCACTGTGCCATCTAGCTGCCCCTAGAAGAAGAAAATATTAAGGATTATATGGTTTTTAGATCAGCTATAAACATTAACTGAGCTGTTGGTATTTTATGTATGTATATACACATATGTATATATACATACACATATACACACATATATGTATGTGTAGATATATGTATTTGTGTGTATGGTATGTATGTATATGTAAAATCTTTGTCCAATAATCAATGTAAGCAACAGCTGGCACATATTATAGAAGGAAATGAATTGTATTAAATTTGATATTCTTATTACAAGTGAAACTAGAAGACAAATTGGAGAACTGATTAAATGGACTTATAGATGACACAAGTTCTACCTGAAGAAGAAAATAACAGTTGATAGTGTTTTATTGTACATACAAAGACAATATTTGGACATTTGATCATTTCATATGATAAAGTTTGTGGTAAGACTACCAGGAAAAGAATAGCTTATGTGTCAACATTTCTGAAAAAATTGAAAATTCCTCCTAAAGTAAATCAAACTAAGATTTAGTAGGTGACTTAAACACAAAGGTGGATATAGATAGCAAAAAATATGTTAGAAAATGTGGTTCAGGAGTAAGGAATGAGAGGATGAAGACTTGTGGACAACAAAGAAACTTGGGTGTATGTATAGAGAGCTACTAGGATCCAGGTGAGCAACTTATAGTCTTAGTTGCTTGGGGATTGAGAGTTTAAATGACTTATCGGTATTCAGAGAAATAGTACAAGTAAGAGAAAAGAATTGAACCCAAGCCTTTCTGACTCTAAAAGTCTATGAAATAACCCAGGTAAAGTACTTTGTCAACTTTAAAGCTCTCTGTAAAAACCTGGCTATTTTTTTAAGCCATCTAGTGATAGAGTAGATAGAATACTGAACCTAGAATTAGCAGGATTTGTGTTCAAATGTGACCTTAGATCCATAACAGGTCACGTGACCTTGGGAATACAACCTTTGCTTCAGTTTCCCCAACTGTAAAATAGGGATAAAAGTAGTACCTACTTCACAGGTTGTTGTAAAGAAAATATTTGTAAAACCTTTAGTACACTGCCTAAAACACAATTGCTATATAAATGTTTATTCTCCCCTTCCCTAGATATGAATACTTTTCTTCAGAAAAGAATCAGGAGGCATTGTACATGATGAGCACCAAATAACATCATAACAAAATGAAATTGATTCTGTTTTTATAGGAAATAATATTGATTACTGATTTAGGAATTTCCTTAAATTACCTCTTTCTGTGTAGTTAGATTCAACTGGGTTGTTACATTAAAATTAACCTTAAGTTAGAAGAATACAAATGAGAAAAATATATAGTATGCATTTAAAAGAACCCCATCTAGAAATGTATAAGGGTTATTGATGTCAAAAGAAAGCAAATGGAGGGAGGAAAGAATATTAATACTGACTATATCAATTTTTTACTGAAATTTAATTAATATAAATCAATTAACAAAGAAAGTCATTCCAAGGATGAAACTGGAAAGCAAATGGCAAACCTAAGATGAAGATCTACAAAAATTCTTAGAGTATTCACAATGGAATTACCACATTTGGATTCTAACACCACAATCTTTGTTGTGCTTAGAAGAAAAATAGAAATGATATTGAATAGGACAAAGATGAGAGAAATAGCTGAAATAAGCAAACTTTATATGGAGGATAGATACTTTTTTTAAGGGACTGTGTAAGAAGTAATTCTTAAGGAATCTAAAGAAGGGCAAGATAAAAATGTGGGAGAAAAACATATACTTTATCACTAATCCCACCCAAAAAGAGTATGAGAGGTCAACAACCAATAATCCTTATGCCCACTTTCTCATTTATATAAAATTTTTATAAGATTAATTTGAATGAGCACCAAAAGCGTATCTTGATGAGGTTATTAGGTAGGAATAACCAAGCATTTCCAAGAGATATTTGATAGTTGACTTTACCTGTATTATTATAAAAGATACAACTTGACTAAAAGATATAGACAATAGAAGACCTATTTGTTGACTATAAGAAAGTATTTGATTCAGTAGAGTAAAACACTTTTAAAGTCTCTCTTTAAACAAGATATATTTCATGAATAGTTCAAAATCTTGTGAGATAGTTTGAAAAACATAACAATAGAGATAACTGCATTTGATAATCCTTTGATCTGTTAAATGTGTGAGGCATAAAAGTGGGAGACATACTTGGTAAAGGTGTTTACCATTGTCACGGAGGAGATCAAACATGTAGTCCACAAAATCAGTCAAGAGGAAGACTTGGAGGAGCATTGAGGAAATGTTAGAATATAATTTTTGTCATGTGGCTTGAACACAGCATAAACTTTGGTTTTAAAAGTTAGTTTTCTTTCCTATAAAGCTAAAATGGCAATGAGTCAAGGGCTTTCAATTTCCTTGAAGATTCTGAACCTACCCTAGATTTTTCCTTTTGAAACCAATGTGTTTTTAATGATTTTGTCAAACTTCCAGATTCTTAGCCCTATTGGTAAATGCCATTCACCCTGTTAGCTAATTGGACTCGTGACGTGAATGTGAAGATGTGCTTGTAACCTGGTCTGCCTGCCCCATACTACTGTATTTGTAAAATGGTCAGGCTTTGTCTATCTTTCTTCTGCTGTTCTTCAAAAAGCACAAATCAAGTGATGAATACCAGATGCTGGGCTATTGAGTGCTCATGGAGCCCAATATATTATAGTTCAGGGTGAATAAATATATTTTTTCCTTAGGATTAAAAGGCTAAATAGCAGGCCATGCATACCTATGCATGTGAAATAGTACTTATATTTTTGATAAGGTGAAGGGCACCTGGGGACCCTTAAAATTTTAGTGCACTTGCACACAAAAACCTGGCTGAAATATGATTGAGTCCTAATGTTTGAGGCTGGTCACTTCTTTCCTTTCCTCAAAGGCAACAATAATTCCCTTCCAGAAGGAATGAATATATAATCAATTGGTAAGTCAAGTTGATTCTACCTCCACTGCATTTCTTATTATCTTTTTCCATTTTCTCCATTCACACAGCCCTCACCCCAGTCCAGGCCTCCATCACCTCTTGCTTACATTACTGTAATGACCTTCTAGTTGGTCTCCTCTTACCTCTAGCCTATTCCCTCTCTAATTCAAACCCTCCATTTCTTTCTAAACTAATATTCTTAGAGCCTAGCTCTTATCATGTTTTTCCTTTGGTCCAGATTTGATGGATCCAGATTGTTTTTAGGATAAAGCACAAACTCCTTTGTTAGGATTCAAAGGCTTTTCACAGTCTGGCTCCAATTATCTGATTGATTTCACACCACTTCTCTCACACACTCTAGCCAAACTGGGTGAATGTGTGGTTTCCTATACGTGCAATTCCATCTTCTGCCTCCCTCCCTGCCTTTGGGCATTCTGCAGGCCTGGAATGATCTGCCTCCTCATCTGTACATCTTGGGATCCTTGGTTCCCTTCCATACTTAGTCCCTCCACCATCACTTAGTTGACTATGAAGTCCCCTTGATTACTTTCTCCAGGTGTTAGTCCTTTCCCCTGTCCTTGAAATTATACATATATTTTGTATCTTCTACTTATCTAGGTATATGTCCCCTCTCTCCTTCCAGTAGCTTATAAACTCTTTGAGAGACAGGAAGGTTTTATTTTTGTCTTTGTATCTCAACAGTGTAAACATTCTTCATTTAATAAATATAATTTGAATGAAATATCAGCCCAGGTTTCTTGGAGTTTAGATCTCTTTTTCTAACTGCTGAGAACCTTACTCCTGACACTCCCCCACCCCCAGTCTTATAAAAAGGGCATGTAACAGTAACTTGAAGATCTGTAAGTTTAGCAGGTTTTACATTATGCAGATATCACAGTATCTTTGAGTTGGTGAGAGTTTAGAAACCATTTAGTTTAAATTGAAAAGCAATCTTCATCTTAGCTCTGACAAATGGTCATCCAGTCCTGCCTTCCATTTCTACTTGACTTAAACTTTCTGAAGTAGGACATTTAACTTTTAGACAATTTTATGGCTCCCACTACTGCTGTTAGTCTTCCACCCCTTCCTGTTCTTCCTTCTCTTCTTCTTTATCCTGTTCCTCCTACTCCTCATATTACTACTACCACTGCTCTATTACCACCACTACTATAACAATGATGAAAAAATAGTGATATTAATAACAAACATTAGCAATGTGTCAATAAATGTCTAAAAACTGGATCTGTGGGGGGAAATGTACACACGAAACATCTTTAAGTTTAATTTGCATTATTAATATTTTCTCCATTACTTTCTTACATCTAGGTGATCAACAAATATCAATCAAGCCCTGACCTGGAGCAGTTGGCAACTTCTTTTTTTTTTTTTTTTGCTGAGGCAATTGGGGTTACACAGCTAAGAAGTGTTAAGTATCTGAGGCCAAATTTGAACTCGGGTCCTTCTTACTTCAGGGCTGATGTTGTGTCCACTGCACCACTTGGCTGCTTCACAGTTGTAACTTCTAAGGTGTAAATGCTCACTGAAAATTTAACAATTGGCTCTTAGCACACTATGTGTGTAGTATTTAAAAATTTTAAACGTTTACAAAGTGCTGCTCATTTGTGGAAATTTTTCTTTTTTCTTTTTCTTTTGCTGAGGCAATTGGGGTTAAGTGACTTTCCCAGGGCCACAGGAAGTTTTTCTTTATATTGAATCTAAAAAAAATTTCTCTGCAACTTCCATCTATATTTCCAGGTTACTCAAGTTGAACATGTCTAATTCCTCCTTAAATACTTGAAGATTGTCATCACATCTCTCCCTAAATCTTCTTTTCTCTGGGCTAAAATTCCCTATTCTTCAAAATGATTCTTTTACAGCATGTTCTCCATTCCCACACCATTCTAGTTATCCTTTTCTAGATGAATTATATTTTATTAATCTCCTACATAAGATATGGCAACCAGGGATGAACACAATACTTCAAATATTCCAGGGTAAAGAACAATGAAACTATCGTGTCTTTCATTGTAGACATTACCTGTTTTTTTGATGCAATCTAAAATTGCATCAGGGTTCTTGATTTCCATATCACACTTACTGACTCATTAAGATTATAATCTTACTTTGATCTTTTCTCATACAAATTTTGCCCAACTGTATGCATGCTGACCCAAATGCTAACTTTGCCCTCTACATAAAATTTTCATGAAAATAATTTAAATTTGAAAGGTATCCTTGATGAGGATATTATAAATGATTATGTTTTTGAAAGTGATATTCCACAGTAGAATATCACTTCTCTAGCCTAAAAGTATGTAGTTGATCTTTTAAATCTTAAGAACTTTACATTTGTTACTATTGCATTTTATTTTATTTGGTTGAAGGGATTGTTTTAGACTGTTGAGAAAAATTTAAAAAACCTGTTGTTAGCCAATACGTTAACTTTTTCCTCCTAAGTTTTTGTAATCACTGAATTGGGTAAATATTTCACCTTTGCCTTCATCCAAGGAATTACTAAAAATGTTGAACAGTACTGGGCTCACTTACCATTAGAGATACTGAACCATTAACTCTTTACTTCTGCTTATCATTCAACTAATTTTGAATATACCTAACTCTTGTTCAGGGGCAGCTTAGATGGCACAGGTGATAAGAGTACTGGGCCTGGACACAGGAAGACTCATTTTTTAAAAATTTTTTTTAAATTTTATTTTATTTGCATAACATATGTGTGGGTAATTCTTCAACAATAACACTTACATAGCTTTCCGTTACAAATTTTTCCCCCCAACTCCCCACCCCTCCCCTAGATGGCAGGATATCCACTACATGTTAATTATGTTAAAATATTGGCAAATAGAATATATGTATACATATTTCCAAACTTATCATTGTTGTGCAAGAAAAATCTTATCTACACAAACGATATATCAGATAAAGGAAACACAATGTAAGCAAACATCAATCAAGGAGTATGAGAATGTTATGTTGTGGTCCACATTTCGCATCCCTCTCTCTGGGTGTATATGGCTTTCTTCAGTGAACAATTGGAGGTGGTTTGAAACATTTCATTGTTGAAGAGAGCCATGTCCATCAGAATTAATCGTCATATAGTACTGTTGTTGCCGTGTATAATGATCTCCTGGTTCTGCTCATTTCACTCAGCATCAGTTCATGTAAGTCTCTCCAGGCCTCTCTGAACTCATCTTGCTGGTCATTTCTTACAGAACAATAATATTCCATAATATTCATATACCATAATTTATTCAGCCATTCTCCAATTGAAGGGCATCTATTCAATTTCCAGTTTCTAGCCACTACAAAAAGGGCTGCCACAAACATTCTTGCACATGTGGGGCCTTTTCCTTCCTTTATGATTTCTTTGGGATATAAGCCCAATAGAAACACTGCTGGGTCAAAGGGTATGCACAGTTTGATAATTTTTTGAGCATAGCTCCAAATTGTTCTCCAGAATGGCTGTATCCATTCGCAGCTCCACCAACAATGCATCAGTGTCCCAGCCCTCCCACAACCCCTCCAACATTCATCATTAACTTTTCCTGGAAGACTCATTTTTTTTTCCTGAGTTCCTCAATACTTACTATACTCTAGGCATTTCACAAAATGTTGTTTGCCTCAGTTTTCTCATCTGTAAAATGAGCTTGGTAAACCATTCCAGTATCTTTGCCAAGAAAACTCCAAATAGGACCATAAAGAGTTGGATATGACCGTAACAATTGAACAACAAACTATTATCCACAGTTGAGCAACCACATGATATAGTAGATGGAACACTGGACCTGGATTTAGGAAGACCTGAATTCAAATATTGCTTTAGATACTTAGAAGATGTGTGACCATGAACAAATCATTTAACTTCAGTTTCTTCATCTATAAAAATGGAGTTAATAATATTACCTACATCCCAGGATTGAATTATATAATATAACATATTATATTTATAAAATACTTTGTAAGCCTTAAAGTGCTACATAAATGCTAGCTATTATTATTATAGCTGGAAGGACTTGGTCAAATGTTATTCAAAAATCTAGATATTTGATTGAAATAAAAGACTAGGATTGGCTAGGGATTCCAGCCTTGATGGTTAGACTCTATTGATCCAGTCCTTAAGTGGACTTCAGAGAATATGTGGGTATTTTCTCTGTTTCCTATTATAAAAGAAAATTGATGTTAATTTGTTAAATGGTACTGGCTTGTGGCTGACTAGCTAACTTCAGGAGGCACCAGTCTCAGGTGTTCTGTTATAGTCAGCAAACATCTATTAAATATCTACTATGTGCCAATTACTGTGCTAAACAGTGGGGAAATAAATACAAAAAGGAAAGTCCCTGCCCTAAAGAAGTTTATAATCAAACAGGGGAAAAACAATACACAGAAAGAGCTGAAAGGGGGAGGGTTGGAAAGAAAGGTATCCAATATGGGGGCATGGCAGGAAAGTCAGAAGTTCTCTTATTATAGTTCATCGATTGACTTACCCCTAAACTTTGAAGAATGGATTTGCCTATAATGACCATTTTGATTTAGCATGCATTTTCAATTATTTTGTTGTTATCTCTGTTTACATTGTTTCAGTCATAATGAATATAGTTTTCTTGGTTCTGCTTTTTTCTGTTTTTTACCACTTTATTTAAGTCAGTCCATGTTTTTCTGTATTAATAACCAACTATTTTGAAAACGATGTGGATTGTATTCATTGTTTCTTATGGCATAGCAACATTCTGTTCCATCCAGGCACCAAAATTTGTTTAGCTATTGCCAAAAATAATAGTCATTTACTTTGTTTCTCACAAAAAGAAATTGTGGTATACAGTTTGTTATATGTGAGACCTTTGTTTTGTCATGACCTCCTTGGGATATATGTACCTGACAGCAGAATCTTCAGGCCAAAGGTTAAGATATTTTAGTCACTTTATTTTCATGATTCCAAATTGTTTTCCAGAATGGTTGTGCCAATTCACGCCTCTGCCACCAATACATTAGTGTGCTTCTCTTTCTATACTCTGACAAACCAATATATATGTATGTATACATATATACATATACATATATACACACACACATACAAAAATACTGATATTATATGTAAGATTCTCTGGTCCCCTATTTCCATAAAAAAAAAAAACTTGTACTGTTCAGTCATCTTTTCCAGTCAGAAAACTCTTCTAGTGTCTTGACTCCCTTTTATTTCCTATCTTGTTCATTTTTAACATAATATTTAAATTTATTGTCTTCATCCACAGAGACAGTCATATTACTCTGATAAAAAATCCTCATTGACTCCCTATTGCCTACTGAGTAAAGTTCAAACTTTTTAATCTGGGCATTCAAAACTTTCTATAATCTGGTTCTTCTATATCTTGCTTTTTATTTTATGTTTTTAAATAAAAATGTTATTTTATCTTCTTCCTACCTTTGTTCCCACTGGGTAAAACTTAAATCCTTTTAAAATATTAATACATAAGGAAAACAAATTCCAGAATTTAACATATCCAAAATTCAATGTTGTATTCTGCATCTTAGTCCACTCTTACATATGTAGACGGCTTCATCATCAGTCCTCTGAAATTGTGGTAGATCTTTTGGAATGATTAACCTTGACAATGTTGTTATTTTTGCATACATTGTTTTCATTCTACTTTTTAGTTATTCATATATATATCTTTCCAGGTTTCTCTGAAACCATCTTTTTCATTATTTCTTATGGCACCAAGTGGTATAGTTCATAGGGGTCTGAGGTTGGAGTTCAGAAAACCTAAGTTCAAATCTAGGCTCAGATACTTACTAGCTGTGTTATCCTGGCAAACTCATTTAATTTGTATTTTATTTACAATTGAGGAAACTTGTAAATTGTGGATAATCCATTTCCCAAGGTTATTGTGAGGATTAGGTAAAAGATTTGTAAAGTGCCCAGAACACAGTGGATCTTAATAAATGCTTGTTTCCTCCTTCTTATAGTATTCCATTATGTTAATGTTGCCTGAGTCCCAAAGCTAATTTTGATATTTGATTTTCCCGTCATTGGTGGAGATCAATGATATCTGTATGAAGAACTGAGTGGCTGAAGGGCAGAGTGGAGTTGGTGATAATGGGAGACAAACCAGATCTATTCTCTTCTGTCCCTACAGGTTCTTCTAGTTAAAAAAGGTGCCTAACAGTGCTTGGTACAAAGTAGGTGCTATATAAATGCTAATTCCCCTCTTTCTTCTTCAGGCTTCCAGCTTTTTGATAGTTCCACAATGCCAACTTCTTTTCGGGCTGATGAAAGGAGAGAAAGACTTTGGGAAGAAACTGACTTGAGAGAAGTGGGTCAACTCTATGACGATCCTATTTATCCGTAGCTTATTACATTCAAGAATTGGAGTAATTTCTCCTTTAGGTGAGGTTGGGATTGACTCTTGCTTGAGTTAGGTAGTTGTGCTCCCCAGAAGGGGATCTTATTTACCCACTCATTGTCTCATGCATATTCTCATATATTTTTTCTCTGACTTCTATTTTGCTATTAACATGAAATAATGAGCTTCTTTACTATTTCCCCTCAACCCTCACTCTCTCTGCCCTTTGTGAAACTGATGACCAACAGGGAAGATCAGAGAAGGAATCATATAAAAGAGTTAACATTTCAGTTGTTTGGGTTTATTGTTTTTTTGTTTGTTTTGTTTGTTTTTTTTTGAGGGGATTAATAAGAATTTTATAAGTGAGGAAAAGGGAGGAAATTTCAGGCTCAGGAAATAGTATGAGCATCAGTGGGAAGGAAGTCAAATCTCAGATATAAAACTTGAGTTGTTCAGTCATTTTTTTTCAGACATGTCTGACTCTTCATGGTCTCTTTTGGGGTTTTCTTGGCAAAGACAATGGAGTGGTTTGCTGTTTCCTTCTTTTATAGATGAGGTAAATAAGGTTAAGTGACTTTCCTGAAGTCATGTAGCTAGTAAGTGTCTGAGGCGAGTTTTGAACTTAGGAAGATCTATTTTCCTGACTCTAGATACAGCACTATCTTGTGCCACCTAGCCACCCTTTCCCCATTAATGAATAGCAATTAGAATTTTAGCTTGAACCTTAGAGTTACTTCTCTTAGACTAGCTATAATTCTAGCCTAGTATCCTCTCTCTCTGAGAAGAGCAGAGTGACAAGTGTTTGGACTCATGTTACAATTACCTTTCCTGGCAAGAATTAAAATTTCCCTTAGAGAAGGATGGGGGACAGAAGATGCTGGAGATGTCTTATTCTTTCCTCCCTGAATCAAGCTAAAATGGACACATGCTACATTTATATACCATATTTATCCAGCCATTCCCCAATTAATGAGAGGAACTTTAGTTTCTAGTTCCTTACAATAATTCAGATATTACTTCTTCTATATAATTCCTTCCCTGATTCTTCCTGTTGGTAATCATCCTCCCTATCAACTTTCATATAGCACTTTGTTTTGTATTCTTTTAAGGTAAAGAGAAAGAGAAGAAAAAGGGAACATGCATTATTAAGTATCTACTGAATACCAGGTACTGTGTTAAATATTTTACAAATATCTCATTTGATCCTCATAACAACCTTGGTAGATTGGAATTATTATTATCCCCATTTTACAGTTGAGGAAACTGATGCTGAAAGTGGTTAAATGCTTTTTCAGCATCACACAGCTAATGAATCATGTAATATTTTCTTTTACAATTATTTGAGTTTGTGTTTCATATCCTTAATCAACAAGTATTTATTAAAGGTTTTATCTTTTGTGTGTCAGATACTGTAAACACCAAGAAGATAGGGACTAATATCAACATTATTTTTGTTTAGTCATTTTAATTGTGTCTGACTCTTTGTAACTCCATTTGGGGTTTTCTTGGCAAAGATACTGGAATAGTTTGCTATTTTCTTCTCCTGCTCATTTTATAGATGAGGAAACTGAGGTAGACAGGGTTAAGGGACTTGCCCAGGGTCACACAGCTAGTATCAACACACAGGTTGAGGTCTTCCTGATTCTAGGTGTGGTGCTCTATTATATCACCTATATCAACATTATATAGTCACTAACTTCTTATAGTTTTTTTCACACAGTAGGTATTTAAAAATGTTTCTTGTTTTCATTTAAATATGTCCTCTTGCTTTTAAATGGGAAAAGAGTTAATAAAGGTGAATTGTGGAAATCTTGGAAAGTCTTGAGTATCAGAGAAGCAACAGTGATGCAGAGATTTTTGGAGAACTACTGAATGCCCAGGTAAGACTCTTGGTCCCAGGAACAACTGGTTCTTGGGGACTCACTTGAGGAAAGTAAAATGTGAAAGAAATTCAACAAATCTGACTTTGAAAAAGAACCAATGGAATTCTCCCATAAAAAAGTGAATAAAGATTTTTAAGGAGAGATTTTTACAAAAGAAAAAATGCAAACTATCAGTTATTTTATGGAAAAAAGTTTCCAAATCACTAACAATAAGATAAATTTAAATTAAAGCAATCCTAGAACTTTATTTCATCATTCCATCAATTTGACAAAAATGATAAAAGTGAAAATAGTCATTGATGGAAGGGTTGTGGGACACATTAATGCATTGTATAGGAGCCTGCAAATTGGTTCAACATTTTTGGAAAATATGGGATTGGATGAGAAAAATCACTCAGCTCTTTATACATTTTGACCCAGCAATCCCATTACTGGATACATGCCTCAGATAAGTCAAAGAGAAAAGGAAGAATCCCATATGTAACAAAATATTCATGGAAACACTTTTTTCTTTTTCTTAATTTTTCTATTTTGAACTTAAGTACCAATTCTCATATACAAAGTAGAATACAAAAGGATTGTACATGAAATTGTGAATCTATTATTTAAAACTTGCTTTTCTTTTAAAATATGGATTCAAAACTTGTTTATATTTTCTACTGATCCTCCTGTGCATTTAAAAAAGATGCTTTAATAACCCAATTTTCTAACTTTTTTCTCTACTTTCTTACTGCTTCCCCAGTTTGGTAGCCCTATTATTAGTCCCCTTCCCCTTTGTCCCAATCAGAATAAAAATAAAACCTCTATATCAAATATGGAGAATTAAACAAAATTTTTTTTCACATTGACCATAGTTGAAAATGTATGTTTTATTATGCACCTTGAGTCCTTCACCTTTCTGTTAGGAGGATAGCAGCATATTTCAACACTGGTCCACTGGAATTGTGGTTGATTATTGGATTGGTAAGAGTTCTTAACATTTCTTACTTGTCCTTTACAAAGCTGTTATTGTTAAATTGTTCTGATTCTGCTTACTTCGTTTTTCATCATAGTAGCATATTTTATAGTATTAAAAACTGTAAATGAAGTGAGTTTCTAATAAATAAACTCTGATGTATGAATGTTATAGAATAAAATTGTGCTTTAAGAAACACTGAAGATAAGGCATATCATCCCCTTGGGGGGCTCCTTGAAAGACAGCCGATGCTTCAATACAGTTATATGCTGTGTATTTGGAGGAAAATGTGATGATTCTTGATTGGCTAAGAGAATGTTGAGCAAGATGCTGCACATCTGCATAAGAGAACTATTTCTGTCCCCTGAAATTGCCACTATTCTAATGCAGGTCCTCATCATCTCACACCTGGATTATTGCAATAGTCTGCTGGTGGGTCTGCCTGCTTTATGTCTCCCCTTTTTAAACCACCCTCCATTTAGCTATGTGCATCTGATTTTTTCCCCTAACATGTCCATCTGATCAGATCACTTCTCCCCTTCACTCAATGAACTCCAGTGACAACATACTGCTTCTAGAATCAAATGCAAAATGCTCTATTTTGGATTCAAAACACTCTCCTACCTTTCCAGTCTTCTTAGACCTTACTCCCCAACATGTATTCTTTGATCCAGTGATACTGGCCTCCTAGCTTTTCCAAGACACTCCATCTCTTCTATTTGAGGCATTTTTCTCTAACTGTTCCTTCCCTTCTCCTCCTCCATACCTGGAATGTTCTCCCTGGCTTCCTTTATATCCCAACTAAAATCTTATCTTTTACCAGAAGCCTTCCCCAATACCTTTTAATCCTGCTCCCTTCCCTTTGTTAATTATTTACTATTTATTCTATATAAGACTTGCTTTAGTTATACTTGTCTTTCACATTAGCTGGTAAACTCCTTGAGAGCAGGGCCTTTGTTTTGCTTTTCTTTGTATCCCTGTCACTCAGCACATTATCTGGCACATGGTAGACACTTAATAAATGTTTATTGATTGATCAAGCTGAACTTAAAATAAATGCAATACATCTGGAAATCAGATTACTATGGATGTGTTAGACACACAGACATAATTATCATATTGTTTAGTTTGGTTTGACTGTATCACAAAGGAAAGTTGAGGATGTTGGTGGGAAAAGGTATAAAGGGAAAGGATTCAGAATACAAAAATGAAGACATTAATAAAAAATGGTTTTTTTTTTAAAGAACCAGTGAAGCACTATTGTAGGCAGACAAAGTAGGAGCTATCTTCAAATTAAAATTCTTGGTACACTGTCTAAGATGACATTTGTGTGGAGAGGAGTATCATGTCAGAATTGTTGTCTATTAAGCCTTGGCTTATCTCAGTGGAAGAATGGGAAGGATAGGAGCAAGGATGAGCTAGAGAGAGATATTTCCATTTTATCTCATGGCTCTTATTCATGCATCCCCACACTGTTTTTTTAAACTTTAAAGGAATTTGTTTTGGTACATGGGTGTAAAATTATAGCTCTGTAGATGGCAGTCTGTGATTAGAATCAAGATGTTTTCCAAGGAAGTTTGTGTCATGCTGAACATGTACATATGCATCAAATCCAGTCAATGACATGATTAAATGACATTGAAGGCAGCCTGCATTTAATACCTGCACAGACAGTCAGATCATTGACTACCTTCTGGGTTCTGCTTAGAAGGTCTCTCTCACTCAGACCCATGCTCAGGGGAGGCAGGCAATGCTAGCTTTTCTGGAAAAGTTGTTCTTTCCACACGTGGGGCTGAGAAAGAACACAGAGCAGTTAAAAAATTGTCAGGTCACTTGGGTAAACAGTTGCCTGGTTTCCCCTACTAGTTTTCTCCTTTCCCCCCATCGTGAAGCCTGACAAAAATCATTGATTTGAAAATGATGACTGAGAAGGATGTCAGCAACATGTCACCAAAATCATACCTTGGATACAAAGGGAAGAAAAAGAACCATTGATCTCCAAACTCAGTCACTTCATGGCGGCAGGGAACAAGGACTTTGCCTCCCTCCAGGTATTTTTTTTTCTCTTTCCTTTTTCTCTTCACGTGTTTTTATGCTTTTTACCATTATGAAATAATAATGATGGTAAAGAGGATGATGATGATTCACATTCACATATTGTTTTAAAATTTCCAGGTCAAAACTAGGGTAGAGTAACTGAGTCTTTGTCCAGGGTGCCTAAATCTAGAAGACCCTGAGAACAGAAGAAATAAACTAAGCTTAACACTTAGTTAGCAATAACCTAAATCTGGTGATCATAGACTTTTGAGCTAGAAGGGTTTCTAGAAATCATTGATTATAGCTCTCTCAATTGAGACCCATAGAGATTATATGACTTGTCTCGGGTCATGGTGCAAGTGAATTTGGGGAAGAATTTGAATTAGAATCTTCCTTTTTCTAAGTCTAGGGCTTTATCCAAGGTACCACCTAGCCACCCCCCCAAAATTTGTTTAAGCCTTACTCAAAGAGAAAGCTACCAGAAAGTGTGTTATTTCTTTTTCCCTGTACCCAAGAAATATCCCAAGTGAGTTCTTTTCTAATCTTCCTCTGTCCTGATGTTGATGACCTTGTTAGTGATCTCGTGTCTCTAGTATCATTGCCCCTGGGATCTTGTATTCTGGAATCTCTCCTTGAAGCCTCAATCCCAACCCTAGTAGCTGAATTTGTATTACAAATTGATTTGAGGGTTTTTAGACTGATATTTGCACTAAGCATGAGAATTGTTAGTTACGGCTCTGATGTTTTCCAAAGTTTTTTCCTTATGACATGGGTAAGGAAAGTATTTTACAGATTTTTCAGAGATTCAGTTAACTGAAGAGATTTGTTCACAGTTATGCAGATAGTATCAGAATTGAAACTTAGTTAAGATCTCAAATCTTACATGAGGCTCTTCTTCATCTCCTACCTTGCTGCCCTTCCTCTTACAGAGCTGGATACCTCTTTAATTTATCCCCAAATTCATTTTGTATTTACCATATATTTACATACTTTCTCACTGATCAAGTGAAAGCTCATGAGGGAAAGGACTTCTTCAATCCTCTGGTAACTGTCTCATTCTCAATTATCTTTTAGAAGGATCACTAACAGAAACTTGGCAATTACATTCACCAGTTTCTTTAGGATTCTATGTTATAGTTTTTCTGAGTCTGATCACTCAAAGGGGGAAGTTTGACCTAAAAAGAAGCAATGATAGTGGAGGCAAGCAGATTGGGGAACATAGTAGAGACTGAGTAGAGGAAGAACTGCAGTGATGGGATCTAGCCAAGACCTCTGATGTCCAACCCATCCATGGTACTAATGAGCAGTGGGAAAAGGAGGTTTGAATCTGAACACCTGCTCTGTGTTTCTTTGAGGTCCTGTGTTGTTGCTTGACTTCGAATAATGGGATTTCTGTCTGCTTAGTCTGGGAAGGATTTGTGGGTTGCCAGTTCAGGCTAGTTGCTTTAATGTATGGGATTGTATTCCCTTTTAATATCATTAGATCTCTAATTAAAAAAAAACACAAAACAAAACCAACTGTATCCAGCTGGACTATTCAATGCTTTTGTGAATGATTTTAATTACAAATAACCTTTAAGAACTTTCTTCTCTTGAACCTCCACTCTGGGGCTGAGTTGGGTTGGTCAGTGAGAGTAAAAACCATATCAAAAACCTATATCTTGCTGGGTCCACACAATGCTTCATCCTTATTCATTTTGTACATTTTGGGATATCTCATTATCCACTCCACCATGATGAGTGTTCTCTTCTCCTAACTTCTCCTTTCCTGAATCTCTTACCCTGCTTTTACCTCTTGCTTAGGAAACAGAAACGTAATAGAAATCACCACATCTTCAGGAAAGAATATGACAATTGCCTTATTTTCCTCATCATTCATTTGACTCAGAAAACAAACAAAACAACTGAAATACTTCCTTGGCCACCACTCCTCTGTTGCAGGTGCAATTTTCTTTCAGTGGAATATAAATTCCACAAAGACAGAGATTGTCTTATTTTTGTCTTTATATTCTTGATATCTGGTTCACTGCCTGGCATAGAGTAGACATTTAATAAATCTTTAAAATTAAGTGATTAATTTAAATGAAATGCAGATAATATGGGAATGACTAACATTTTTCCTCAGTGTGGTGGATGTTAGAATGGAGAATTGGATCACAAAACATCTACACTAAACCACAAAAGGATAGACCTAAGGGGGAGGAGTAGCCAGTTCTCTAAGAGGCAAGAGGACTGGGCCATCATCTAAATCTTCAGTGTTAGGTGTGCATGGCAGGTGAGGAATTAATCTTTGATTCACCACTTGGCCCTTATTACTGAATAGTGTTGACTACTGCTCAGTACTTCCAGGTAAATAAGGTCCATATTTTAGTCTAATTCTTTACAATCTGATCCTAGCCTTCTTTTCTAGCTTTATCTCTTATTCTTCCTCTATCTGGACCATTCATTGACTCTAACCAAATTGGCTTTCTCAGTCCTTCCTGACTACCACATACATTTCTACTTTTGTGCCTACATTCATGTCTTTGCTGCTATTTTATTCCATTAAATCCTACTCATATTTTCAGGCCCATTTCAAATGCTGCCTCCTTCCCTAAAGGCTTCTTTGGTTTCCTGGGCCTGAAATGAGCTTTCCCTTTCTCATAGTTCAAGTATTTTATTGTACATACAATTGTATGAACTTGAAGCTGGGGTAAACATACTTCTTATGAATAGTTTGCTCTTCAGGTCTTCAAAAATAGAAGTTCTAGGTGAAAGAAAAAGGAAAAAAAACCCCATCACATTTCAATTTGAAAAGACTACCTGGAATATGGCTGATATTATTTAACTTAGGTAGTCAGCACAGAGCAGAAACATTTGCAAGGCAAATTATTTCTTTATTTTATTTATTGTCCTTTGATAGCAGGAAAAAATTATAGGTTGGATTTACTCATATAAAATCTATTCAAATATAAGAAAATAATTTGGAACTTTAAGTCTGTAAAGATGGTCTCTTGAATGCTGGTTCCAGAAATTCCAG
This sequence comes from Myrmecobius fasciatus, assembly GCA_023553655.1. Lineage (NCBI taxonomy): Eukaryota > Metazoa > Chordata > Mammalia > Dasyuromorphia > Myrmecobiidae > Myrmecobius > Myrmecobius fasciatus. The sequence continues at coordinate 50,585 of JAJPUD010001441.1, forward strand.
GTTCCTGACCACTAACAAGGCTAGGTAGAAAGATCATGAAAAAAATTACAGCATCAGAATCTTTCCTACAGGTCCAATTGGGCAGTATGTAAGTGTAAATTGAGCTTTCTCTACTAAAAATATCTTTTTCAGTACAATGGCCAATACATAGGGGAAACTTATAAGTCCTTGTTCATTAATTGATTTTTTAGGTTAATATTCAAATTTTTATTTTTAAAAAATACAACCTCATTGATCTTGAAGACTTTTTTATTCATTGTTAAATTTTAATCCATTCACTCAGAAAAAAATCCTTGAACTATAAAATATGAAGTTCTTAAAACTAATACTTAAAATGAAATTCATATTTTATTAAAAAGTACAAACTCAATAACTCATTTGTAAGCCCAATGTCTCAAGGACGTTACCCGTTACAGAAAATGTCAGAACCTATCTACCGTCTGGAGAAAAAAATCATTCCTGACACCTATTATTTGGGCTGTCTCCATGATTGATTTTATGGAAATAGACTGGATTGCAGTGATCTGATTTGGTTAACATGGCCAAAATAACCAGCTCACTAGGGGCCATGTTTGAGTTATTGTGTTTGGCTTTAGAGGCAATGGGGAATAGTGAAAAACTGTTGAACGTGGAATCAGGAGACATCTGATTTTTAATGATACCATCTCCCATATTCATTAGCTGTCTATTAATTGTATTATTGGCCATTATTAGCTGTGCTAACTTTTCTGAGCTTCAGTTTCCTCATCTGTAAAATGTAGATTATAATACAAATATCATGACATAGTGAATAGGAGGCCAGCTACATATGGAATCAAGAAAACCAGTATTTTTGTCCTGCCCTTGACAAATACTGCCTATATAACCCTGGAAAAGTCATTTAATCTCTCATTCCATTAAGTAATTTTTTAAGTTAGAAATGAGTTGATACTCTGTATTGGTGGAGGGAATTTTTATACCAGGGAACTCCTCTACATGGATTAAATCACAGGTCCAGATTAGAAAATATATTCATTTACTGCTCCTACAATATTATTCTTATGAGGATCAAATGAAATTTCTGTCTAGATACCTATATCTTTATCTACAAATATTAAAACATTATATACTTATCCGCTATTTTAGCCTTTGTGGGTATATCTTCCATATAGCCACATGAGTAGACCAAGCAATGGCTTTAGAGTTCATCACTATATTGCTTACCTTTTGGCCATACTCTTTGCTAAACAATATAATAATGCATGGTGGGTTGCTATTTTACAATAGGAATGCTGGCTGCCACCTGTGTCTCTTTTCCACCCCCGTGTTTCTAGAATTACCTTGAAGTTTCTCAGAACCTTGGGATAATTTTCCTGACCTAGTGCTAGCTGGTGGGTATGTCATTTAAATTGAAAAGATAATGGGAGAAAGGTCAAGAATTTTTCTGAAGTCTCAAAAATTATTCACTGGGAAAACTGATACTTGTATGTGGGAGGCATAATACGTATACCTTAAGGCATAGAAGAAAATAGAATTCACTCAATGTGTATAATCACTTCAAAACTAGATGGAGGGAGTCAAGATGGAGTAAAAGGCTCAGTTCTCCCCCCAAACCACTCCAAATTTCTTTAAATAATAACTCTAAACAAATTTTAGAGCATCAAATCACACAAAAAATAGAGTGGGATGTTTTCTAGCCAAAGACAACTTAGAAGGTCAGCAGGAAAGGTCTGTATCATCAAGTTGGGAGTCCAGAATGAAATCTCCATGCAGGCTGGACCTATCCCCAGCTCCAGCAAAGCAGGATTGGGCTTTAGGGGCTTTGAATCAGTGGCAGTACTGGTAGTTTCTGGACTTCTCAGCCCAGAGACACCAAAAACAATTTAGAAAGTCAGCAGGAAAAATCTGTTGGATATGAAGGAATAATATCTAAAAAAATAAGATTAAGGAGTGAGGAATGTGCTGGGAGAATGGGAAAGGAGAGGTAGAATGGTGTAAATTATCTGCCATAAAAGAAGTAAGAAAGTGCATTTAGAGTAGAGGGGAAGAAGAGGAGTGAATGAACCTAACTCTCATCATAATTGGCTCAAAGAGGAAATAACATACATAGTCAAGATAGGTATAGAAATCTATCTTACCCTGTAGGAAAGGAGGAGAGAAAGGAGATATGAGAAGGGAAGGTGGTAGAAGAGAGGGTGAATTAGGGGAGAGAATAGTCAGTTGCAAAACACTTTTAAGGAAGGTCAGGGTGAAAAGAAAGAACAAAATAAATGGGGAGGGAATACAATTAGCAACAGTAATTGGGAAAAGAATTTTGAAGCAAATGTCTCTGAAAGCCTCATTTCTTAAATGTATAGAGAACTGAGCCAAATTTACATAAAATATTTATATTTATATTAAAAAACATTTTACCATCCTTGTCATCATTGCTATTATTTTTCCACTGATACTTAAAAAATGGAATTGAGTCACGTAGGACTGAGGGCCATTTTGAATTTACCTTTGTTTCATAGGTTGCCATAGCCAAAGAATTCAATATTCAATGACCAAGCTATGGATGATGATTTTTTTTTATAATTCATTGGTTTGACCCATGGAGAGAAAGCATCATCTATTGCTAGTACTGTATTAGAAATTTTTCCATCATGGAAAAGTCTTAAGACTTTGAGATCTCTCTATTATCAAAAGACCTAATTGAATTCAGGATATTTTGGGGAAATTACTTTGACTTGTCAACCTGTTCACATTTATGTGAGTATAAATTATATGATAAAAAGAAAACTTGAATTTATTATAAAGTAATTCTGAAATATTGGCAAGAAGCTTAACACTTTAGGGACATGTTATTCAGTCATTTCAGTAATGCCTGACTCATTATGACTTTAGCTGGGTTACCCCACTTTCTTTTTGGGCAAAGATACTGGAGTGATTAGGCATTTCCTTCTCTAATTCATTTTTACAGATGGGAAAACTGAGGCAAACAGGGTTAAGTGACTTGCTCAGGGTCACACAGCTAGTAAGTGTCTGAGGTCAGATTTGAATTAAAAATGAGTATTCCTGATTCCACTATGCCACCTAGCTGCCCTTTAGGGGCATACATAGTGTTTTCAACATTCTTGCCAGTCTAAGGCAAGGATTTCAGAGATGAAAGGTAGATTTGGATAATGAGCAGGTGGTTAAGAAAAGAATATTTGAAGATGATTTTTGGATTTCTGGGCCATAATATAAAATTTAGGATTGATGGGACCTCACAAAAGTTGGCAATAGTGTATATGTCTAAGGTATCGAGGATATAATTGAAAAACTTTTAACAAAAAGAAGGGAATTCTCTATAAATGTTAATACCATAGAATAGTGGTGTCAAATTCAAATAGAAAAAGATCTGTGAATTGCATGTGGATTTAGAAAATGACAAATAAACATTAGCTATGCTTTATTGTACTTTATTTTGTTAAGCATTTCCCACTTATGTTGTAATCTGGTTTAGCACTCAGGAAGTTTGAGGGCAGTAAATTTAATAGCTCTACCTTAGAGAATAGTTACAGTATAGGGGGAAGAATGATATCAGAGAAAACCAGAAACTCCTAGAATATAAAATCAAAGAAAGGAACCTTCAATAAAACTCATGACCTCTGAAATCTATATATAAATATAAAAAAGGGACAGATAACAAGCAAAGCAAATTTGAGATTCTAATTCAGGGACATAAGTTTGATCTCCTGGAGAGCGGGAGCCCTTATTAGAATGTGGGTTTGGAAGGGCATTCTATTTAAAAGAAATGGAAATTGGTAAAAGGAAGGGCAGAATATCATTATATATTTGGAGGTAATATTAATGTAAAGAATTTAAGAACCCAGAGGAATTAAGCTGTACGATAGCATTTAGGTGAAGATCAATGGAGGGAAAAACAAAAGCTACTCTTAGTTTTGGAATATTTTATTGGACATGTAAATGGAGAGAAGGAAGTAGGTAAGGAGCTCTGGAAACAGATAAACCTGTCACATACCATAGAGGCTTGATATAGTAGTAATAGGAGTAGTAACATAATAGTAATTTTCAACTATATGAACATGAGCTGGAGTACAAGTTCTCTCCCTCCCTCTTCCCCCTTTTCATTGGAAGGAAAACAATTCATAATACTTTGACTTTGCTTTAATGATAATTTAATTTTTGAAAGGCAGAAAGTAATGAAAGGAAATAACATTCTGTACTGGATTCTTGACAACAAGAAGTCAGTTGCTGACTTAGAAATGATGGGAACCTGATAGAGAGGAGAATGTAACCACTTTACTTTAGAAATTTGTGTTAGAGAAGGAAAAAAGTCTGGATTAATCTGATAAGCACTCTAGATTTTTGACACAATGCCAATATTAGGTTTGTATTACAAAGAGATTAAAAGAAAAATCAAAAGCACCTATATGTACAAAAATATCTATAGCAGATCTTTTTGCAATGGCAAAGATTTGGAAATTCAAGGGATGCCCATAAAATGGGAAATGGCTAAATAAGTTGTAGTATATAGTTATGCTGTAAGAAATGTTGAGCAGGATGCTTTCAGAAAAAACCTGGGAAGACTTATATGAACTGATACAGAGTGAAGTGAAAGAACCAGAATATTGTACACAATAAGAGCAATATTATCTAATGCTCAATTGTGAATGGCTTAATTATTCTCAGTGATCCAAGACAGTTTTAAAGGACTTATGATTAAAAATACTATCTATTTCCAGAGGAAAAAAAAACTGAATGGAGTCTGAATCCATATTGAAACATATTTTCTTCTACTTTATTTTTCTAATTTTTTTGGGGGGGAGGGGATTTGTGTTTTATTTTACAATATAACTAATAAGGAAATATATTTTGCATGGCTGCACATATCATCTATATCATATTGCTTGCCTTCTCAAGGAGGGGAATGGAAGGGAACTCAAAATAAAAAAAATCAATGTTAAAAAATTGTTTTAACATGTTATTGGAAAAAATGAAAATCAAGTCCTTTAACTTATAACACATAGCAGAATACTACAAAAGGTATTCTGTATAAAAGGACAGTTCATCCCACATGGAGAGCAAGGGCAAGGGACAACATGAACTTTCCTTTTTTCTGTTATTTAGGCCAATCCAGCCAGACTGTCTATAAGAGCAGCATCAGCTAGAAAGGTGAACTCTAGGGCAGTCTGAGAAGCTTTCTGAGTTATGCTAAAGGGAGGCTTACAGGCATGTGGTGAGTTGGTAATCATTGGGATTTCTTCTTCATATGACTCATTTCTCCTTTCCTCCTGCAGCTTTTTTTCCAGGCTCTGCACCCCAGGATGCATTGGAGGCTCTTGCTGATTTCTTGGCCACTGCTAGAGACTGCACTTTTGAAGGGCTCCTCAATAGGTTTCCTTTTTTTCCCCTTTCCTTTCCTTTTTTTTTGCTGGAACCAGATGTCAGCAAGTTGCAGAACTCAACAAACACCTTGGGGTGCAGGGCATGCAAAGCTGGGCTGGTAGAAGGAGGAGTAAAGAGGGGAGAGTGCATTAGGGTGAAAGCCTGTCTACAAAATAGTGATTAGAGAGATTGTAGGACAGAGAGAGGTCTTCCATGGACTTTTAAAAGACCTGGGTTTGATGCCGTCTCTGTACTTGCTAAGTGATTTGACTTTGCAGAAATATATTCATTCTTTAGAAGTCTTAGTATTGCTATTACTAAAATGGGCACAGATTATACCTGCTGTATTCACTATTTGACATCTTTAATATATCTCATATGATCTTCACATACATATTAAAGATGTCAAATAGTGGCCAGGAAAATATCAAGTGAACCTGAAATAGATTAAAATGTAAATGGGGGGAAGCTAGGTGGCACAGTGGATAGAGCACCAGCCCTGAAGTCAGGAGGACCTGAGTTCAAATGTGGTCTCAGACACTTAATATTTCCTAGCTGTGTGACTCTGGGCAAGTCACTTAACCCCAATTGCCTCAGGAAAAAAAATGTAAATGGGAAGCATTTTATAAAATAAACATAATAAATGGCATCCTTATATACTAGTTAGCGGTCTCTATTTCTGTTTGAGTTTGATGCAATGATCCAGGTAAAGGTGTAAACTGTTAAATATTATGTTTCTGGAGTGCAGGAAATATGGTTTTCCCTTAGATGTTTTATGTAAAACTGGACTGAAATCTGGATTTCTAAGTGAGAATGACCCACAGTTCATTCATTTAAGAAGCGTTTATTAAGTGATTACTATATACTGAGGGGTGTATGAAGTACGCAGGGAGGACTAACACCTCTGATGTAAGGAACTGCTGAGCCCTTTTCAGAGTTGCTCATTTACCTTTGGCGTTCCCCTGGCACTCTACTCTCACCTATGGCACCAAAAAGCTGTAGCATATGAAGTGACCACAATAAAACTGTCTCAGCAGACAGGCTAAACTAGACTGAGAGTAATTGACAGACCTCCAAACCCTTATGGGATAGAAGGGTATCCACCACAAGTTTGTGAAAACTTCCCCCAACAGAATGGGCAGAGGAGAACAATTTGTTCCAATGGCCATGATGGTGGCTGAAATGGATGCTGAATAAGACTTAGAACTTGGTCAGACATTGAAGATGTCAAGGTCCTCCACTGCATCCTAGGCCATCGGCGGTCTTCCTGACTTGTTGTCTTGCCACTGGACCAGGACGACTGGAAGAAAGAATAAGGCGTTCATTTTTGTGCAATTCTGCTTCATTTCAATATAATTCACCCCATGATGTCGTTCTTCCTTCATTTTTGAAGAGGACCAATAAGAACCATATACTGAGTACTATACTAGGCAAATGAAAAAGAAAAGGAGCTTATTTTTTACTGAGGGAGAGAACATGTTATATGGACAAGTAAATTCAAAATATAAAGTAAATTTTTTTGAGGGGATGGGACTTAGACATATTTTCACTGGTCTAGGGAACTGTTGGTTGAGGAGACTGCTTCATCTAATATAGATTAGTATTTTTTTTAGTTTTAGACAATTACCTAAGGCCACTAAAAGATTTAGTAGCTTGTTCAGGGTCATAGAGTCAGTTATGTATCAGAGGCTGAACTTGACTTGGAGCTTGACTCTACTACCTTGTACTGTCTCTTCTACAAAATAAATTTTAAAATATTATTATTTATTGTTGTCATTATTTTTGGTGGTAGGTAAGGCACTAACAAGTGGGAAATAAGGAGAGGCCTTTGTATAAGAGGTAATAACTGGTTTGCTTTTTAAAAGACACTTTTCATCCTTCCTAGAAAAGAATTTTGCTTTCCTGATCTGGCTCTATGATAGGAGATTATTTGTTGGATGGATGTTGAAAATAAAACTGGTTGATGGTTTGGGATTTAGTTTTCTGTTCCCAAGAATGGCTTCCAGGTTCAGGAAAGATGTCTTTTTCTTAATGATTGCCTTTTAGATTTTGGTGATTTCTGTTTTCTGGTTGATGGATTGTTAGCACAAAATTCCAACAGTTCCCTGAGCTCTCGCTGCCTTTCCATTGCTGTTTAAAAGGGAAGCAGAGCAGTAAATCTTGCTGACAATAACTTCTATACCTATTAGCAGACACTCATCCATGTTTCAGGCAACGTGGGAACAACTGAAGCCAAATGCCAATAACCCCTATTGGTCTCCTTAGCTTTTCATAGAGTTAGCCTAACACATCTCTCCTAGGTGAAAGGCCTTCTCCAACATGAGTAAAGGGACTTTTGGTCCAAAACACCAATAACTTTGTTAGGACTTTGCTTTTTAACAATCTTTACAATGTGTTCTGATAATAAGCCAATAGACAGTTGGGATAGAAATGAAAATTCAAGAATTGGTGGTGACTGTGAGAAGGTGGTTGGGGAAAAGAATTGGAATCTCTGGAAAACACTCTCCTCATCTATGTTTTTCATCTTTCCATTATCCTGTAGAGCTTGTTGGCAAAGGTAGAAAGGAATTTGATGGGACTCTGTCCTTCCTTCCAATTTCTACTATGCTGTTGAAAGGAGAGAATAGTCCTAATCTTTTTTATATAACCTATATCCTATTTTCTCTAGGATACCAACCATCAGGGTAACAGCTGTTTAGGAGGGTGTTTATTTGTTTGTTTTTTTTTTTAAACTAGACCTGTGATTTCATTTTTTAGTCCCTTCACTGGAGCTCTGCAGTTGCTAATCTTAGAGAGTTGCTTGGAGATGACAAAAAATAAAATGAGTCGCCAGAGATCATTTAGCCAGTGTTCAATTTAATTCAATAAACATTTATTAAGTACCTCCAAAGCTGGGGACACACCCACAAAAGGCGGTTCTTGCTCTCAAGGAGTTTACAATCTAATGGGGGAGACAAGATACAAACAAGAACAGTTAAACCTCAACTTTTGCTGGGGTAACACTTCTAGAAAATGACTGGAAAATAAAAAAACGTGAATGTTGATATATGGAGCCTATGATAAATAGAAAGTTAGTTCCTCTGAGCACCAAAATCTGTAATCTTTTGTTAGACACTTTCCCTCTTTTTATATAATTTTTTGTTACAAAATGTTACAAAACATTAGTTTTGATAATGTATACTTTTTCTAACATAGTAATCATGAAATAAAATGCAATGCACAAAATAAAATTAACATATGAAACACTTTTTCTGTCTAATAATTCCCTAGAATTTTGTGACCTTTTGTGTTGACATTTCAATAGCAATAAAAAAAAACCAGAAAGAGACATGGATTTCAGACAATATTCATACTGCAAATACTGTACAGCAAATAAAATTCTTAAAATTAAAACATTTTAAAAACAGAATCTTACCTTCTTCCACTGTGACAGATGGCTGTGTAAAGATGTTGTATTATATACTGTATTACTGTAAACCTATTTACCTTGGCTGCCCTTTGAAAACCAAAGGGGAAGTTGTCGGGTCTTTAGTTGTTGCTGGAAGATCTCAGCATTAGTGAAGTCTTGACATCACCTCCAATACTCTGTCCTTCACAGCTGTGGTTAGCATTGGAGATTGTGAAGGGAGGACCAGCTTGAAATCATTTGTTAGTGACATCTGCTTCATGAACTTTTAAGGGTCTCAGAGTATGGGAGAATAGCAGAGTTGACATTTAACCTTGAAGTTGTAATCTATGATGGGATCGGCAATGAAAATATGCAATGAATGCTCAGGGAGTTCTTTACTAGGTAGAACGAACAAGATCTAGTAGAGTACCAGCTGTTCCACAAACTTGCCTGCACTGCACTGGTCATTTTTTTTTCTCTACTGCTCATGGCTGGGAATGTGCATGATTGCCAACATGCAAGTGAAAATAAGGTTATTGATAAACTCATGGAAAGGCTTGAAGTTGCAAAAGTTAAAGGTGCAAATGTTGATGATTGACTACGTATAAGTTATATACAGGATGAATAGGAAAAAATGAACAGAGGGAAGGCATCTGGACTAGGAAGAATGGAGGACAGTTTCCTGTACAAGGTGGGATTTTATTTAGGACTTAAAGGAAGTCAAGCAAGTTAATAGTTGGAGTGGAGGAGGAGGAGTATTATAGACATGGGGGACAGCCAGAGAAAATGTTCAGAACTGAGAGATGGAGTGTCTTATTTGTGGAACAGCTAGGAAACAAGTACCACTGAATCAAAAAATATGAGTTGGAGAGTAAGGAATAAGAAGAATAGAAAGGTAGAAGGGGGATAGGTTATGAAGGCCATTTTGTGTGACTGGCAAGATTTGAACCTTCTTTTAGTTATTTCCTTTTTATCCTGATATACCTTGTTTATATACATATTTGCATGCTTGTCTTCCCATTAGATTGGGAACTCCTTAATGGAAGAGATTATCTTTTGCCACCTTTTTGCATCCTCAAGTATTTAGCATGTTGCCTGACACAGAGTGATAAGGACTTTAAAAATGTTTATTCACTTACAACTCAAATCTTTCTATCTGTGGGCTAGCTTTATCTATTCATTCTTGCTTTTCAAAGGGCAGCTATGAGGGCAAATTTTGCCTCGAGTGTTATCCTCATGGTTTTTTTTTTCCCTTGGTGTGGAGAAACCTCTTTGAGCTCTAACTTTTTTGTGTGTGTCATGGACTGTTTGCCATGATGAAACTTATGGATCCTTTCTCAGAATGTCTTTATTTTATTTTATTTTATTTTTTTTTTTGATGAGACAATTGGAGTTAGGTGGTTTGTCCAGGATCATACAGTTATTAAGAGTCAAGTGTTTGAGGCCCATTTTAAACTTAGGTTCTCCTGACTTCAGAGTCTGTGCTCTTTTCATAGCGCTTTGCTGCCCCTTTTAGAATATTTTTAAATGACTAAAATAAAATTCACAGGATTGCAAAGAAAACTAATGATATTGGAATAGTTTCCAAAATAACAAAAAATAATTTTGTGATATGATAATATATCTAATGATCAGTTAACTATATATAATTACCTACATATCAATGAATATTATAACTATGATCATAGCAATTTTGAATTGCTAATGGATAAACATATTTTTAGATATTTGCAATAACTATAATGTGATCTCAAAGTATCTGTGATTTCTTTTGGAGACAAAGCCACAGGTAATGCTAATACTATTGTGAGTTGTTGCTTACATTCCTAATTAAAGAAAATGCTAAATTTTAGTTAGTGAAAACAAATATATAATTTCTCCTCAATCCAAGTTAGCAGACCTCTTGGGGGATTCACTATGCTAGGTTAAGAATTCCTGCTATGATCCTAAGTGATGGAATCAAGGTCATTGTTTTTCACTTCCTGACATATTCCTATTATTATTATTATTATTATTATTATTATTATATGTTATCTGTTAGTAGCAAAGGGAAAAAAGAGCAATGGGCTTGTGCTGTGTTTTATTCAGTGCTAAACCTCTCTATTTTCCTACAGGGGAAGTAAACACTAAATATCCCTACTGATTCCACTAAAGGTAGAATGATCCCTTCTCCTCTGAATCCTGACACAGCACTATTCATGCCCTTACATTATCTTGTCAAGTCAAATCAATATACTTTTATTAAGTGACTGCTTAAGTGCCTGTCAGGACAGTTAAGTGATACAATGAATAGAATGTTGGGAATGATATCAAGAAGATTCATCTTCATAAGTTCAAATCTGATACTCAGATACTAGCTGTGTGACCCTGAAAAAATCACTTTCACCCCATTTTCTCCAGTTTCCTCTTCTGTAAAATTAGTTGGAGAAGGAAATGGTAAACCACTCCAGTGTCTTCCAAGAAAACCCCAAATGAGGCTACAGAAAGTTGGACATGACTGAAATGACTGAACAACAAAATAGTGTCTACTATATACCTGTCCATCGCTCTGAAGAACTGTGGATACAAGGAAAGGGAGAAAGAACCCACCCTCAAGAACCTCCCAGTCTAATGGGAGAGATGACATAAAAGAACTATATAAGATAAGATACACACATGATAAATTAGAGATAACCTCAGAGGGAAGGCACTAACTGACAGTAAGCAAGGACCCAAAAAACTTTCTATTTTGTCTATTCATCTGTCTATTCTGTCTTCTGAGGCAAGTAAAAGAGACTTCTTTCAGTTTTGCTTGAAAGCCTCTCACAAAGGTTTCAGAGCCCTCCCCCAAACTGTTCTGGGGGTCCAACATGGAAAAAAGGGACGTTTTCTTGGAATTTGTCCCATTCACTATCTCATGCCTATAACATTCTCTGATGTCAGACTCCAGCATCACCCACTGGCAAGGGATATGACCAGTTCCATGAAACCCCAGAGTGCATGGTCGTGTGGAGAGTTTTCTACGCGTGGTCCTTTTGGAAATTAGGTCACATTTTTAACCTGAGAGAAAAGGAATCTAACACCCCCTGTTAAAATCCCTTGAGGAGGCTGGAAAAAGATGGATGGCAGGAGGCTGATGTACTTGTGCTAATGGTGGGCCCCTGTAGGACGTCCTATAGCTGTAACCTGAGAACAACAACCCAGCCGGGCTGTTCTGTCCATAGTGTGCTGGCTGTTAGAGTGGGTGAAGCCAGCTGTTGTAGCCTTGGCAAGAAGGGGGAGGTGTTGGACTTGTTCCTAGGTGTGTGCCTGGATGTGATTTGCTTCCCTTGATACCATACGAGTGCTCTGCCTGAACTGACAGAGGATAGGAAACTACCAGCAGAAATCACATCATCTGGCTCCCTTTCAAACAGGCTTCTCTTTGTCCATGCATGGTGCTAACTGATTCGGTACTTACTGTTTTGATGAAAGAAGAAGAGAAATAAGGGAGTGCCTTTCCTCTCTGAGTTAAGGATTGTAGTCTTGCTCAAGAGCTGCTCTTGAAATGCAGGTGCCTCATTGCTAGGACTATGAGGATGGATTCTTAGGACTAGGCATTTTCTAGACTAGAACAGTTACAATGAATATATTCTAGGGAATAAGAAGGAAGTTTATTTTAGCCTTAGCAAACATTCTTCTTGTTGATAGAAATTTAAGAGGTAGTCAAGGAGAGTTGGGGAAGTCCCAATTAGCATATTAAAATGAAGATTTGCTTGAATCACAAAATTCTCTGATTTTTTTCAAGGAGGAGGAACTTTCTTTTTGGGGCTTGATTGCTTATTTTTTTGCTGTTTTTTTTTAAACTATTTTAAAATAATTGTTTTATGTCAACACAATTTTTGAATATATCCTTCCTTCTCCCCCCCATCTAGCAAGCCAATTCTTATATAAAAAAAGAAAGAATACAATTTAGGATAATCAATATAGGCAAATAAGTTTGAATATAAGTGCAATAGTTTATATCCATAGTTCCTCATAATTGCCATATGATACACTGGATATTTCTTGCTACCTAAATACGTCCTAAAGATTTATATTGGGAAGAAACAACAAGGTATAAACAAAAAATGTGTAATTCTGAAATCAATTCTTCAGTGAATTAAAAAAAATAGAAATAAAAATCCAGCTATGAGAAATAAATTTTAGTAATATCTCTCAGGAGTTATGGGGAAAAGCTATCTTTTTAGCAAGTCATGAAAGCCAAGAATTCTGTTGGTTCAATTAGCACAGTAGAGAAAGGTAGAAAAATGAGATTTCAAAGCCTAGATCAGACAAGTACTCAGTAGCATGTGACCCCAGGCAAATCAATTAACTTCTTTATGCCTCAGTTTCCTCTTCTGCAAAATGAGAATAAGAATAGCTGTTACAATTACTTACCAGTGTGATTGTGATGATCAAATGAGGGATAGTTTGTAAAGTGCTTTTTGTAGACCTTAAAGTGCTATATAAATATCAGTTATTATTAGATTATATAATCAAAGTAATTTAATTCAGTGTACTTATGTTTAAGAAACAAGAGGGCCAATTCAGAATTATACAAGCATATCTTTTTCTTTACTTTTTGAACAATTACTTTTTTTTTATTCTTAACAAACATCAAATATCATGGAGCATTTGCATATAGATTATAGAAAAGAAGAGTTTATGTGTGAAACTCATTGTAGGTCTGTGTTATGTGCATTTGGCACTTTTAAAGTCTATAACAAGATCAACTTGTAGCTTTCCAAGCTGTTTATCTCCCTCCTCCCATTCCTCCAAAAGAGAAAACATGTCGTTTTCCATGAAGCCTTCTCCAACAATTCCAGCCCACAACTTCCTCTCCTGACTCTGAACTTGACACTTTTTTTTTTTTTACTATAACACTCAGTTGGCACCTTACAGATATCTTTGTATTGTCAAATACAATACATGTAAGAAAACCTGTTTTCAAAGTTGAGCTCAGGCACTTAATAGCTGTGTGACCCTGGGCAATCATTTGACCTTTGCCTCAGATGTACAATGAGGATAATAGTAGAATCTTTCTCAAAAGATTGTTGTGAAAAAATAAAAAATAAAATAAAATAAAATATTATTGTGATGTAGAAACTATATGGATTACTTGTCGTCTCAGGTAGCAGGGAGGGGAGGGAGAAAAGGAGGAATAGAATTTAGAAATTAAAACTTTAAAAAAAAGTTTTTAAAAGTATTTTAACATTTAATAGAGGGAAAATAAAATATTATAGATAGATATGGAAAAAAAGATTGTCATGAGATGAAATTAGATAATTTTTGTAATGAGTTAAGGAGAGTGCCTGGCACATAATAGGTGCTGAATAAATACTTGTTCCTTTTGCTTCCTTCTTTTTGTATTCTTTATTAATTTTTCATGTATGTTTTATTTTATTTTGTTCAGCTATATTGTATAATCCTTAAAATTTTGTTTTACTTTTATTTTATTTATTTATACATGTACATTCATTTAAAAAACATATTTCCTTATGAGTCATGTTGGGAGGGAAAAATCAGAAGAAAAGGGAAAACCATGAGAAAGAAAAAAGAAGGGAAAAAAAGTGAAAACAGTATGTTTTGATCTACATTCACTCTCCACAATTCTCTTTTGGATGTGAATGACATTTTTCATTCAAAATTTATTAGAATTGTCTTGAATCACTGAATTATTGAGAAAAACTAAGTCTGTCATAGGTTATCTAGATTGCATATTTCTTAAGGGCAGAAATTTTGTGTTATACATGTCTTCTTCACCCAACAGAACTGTGTTTTGTTTCAAAAATATTTGATTTTTCATGTTGTTGTGGGACAGGATATAGGTTCAATTAAGGAAATGAGAGTCAACCACATCTCCACAACACCAAGATGGTATTATAAGGAAGTTTTAGTTTGGAGCAATTTGAATTAATTTTGTTCCTAGGTGGATTGATCTGGGATGCAGAGATGGACTCTGGGCAAGAATAGTATAAAATTAATTTACTGGACAAGGAATTCCTGAAACCCTAGGGAACTTCTTTGCATTACTGCCTTTTTAGCCTTGTTAATGTTAGTTAACAATTATTTATTAAGAGCCTATTGTGGGGCAGAAAGGCAACTAGATGGCACAGTGGATAGAGTGCTGCTCTGGAGTGAGGACTTGAATTTAAATCTGGTCTCAGATACTTACTAGCCAATTCATTTAATTCTGCCTCAGTTTCCTTATGTGTAAAATGGGCTAGAGAAGGAAATGGCAAAGCACTTCAGTATCTTTGCTAAGAAAACTCCAAATGGGATAAGGAAGAGTCTGACATGACTGAAACAAATGAGCAACAACAATGTAAACAATGGCATAGTCTTTTTTATTTTAACACTGCCTGAGCTTTTGTTTCAAAACACTAAAGTGTTTATTATTTAACTCACATTTGATTCAAGTGATTGTAAATTTCCTGATTTTAGGTATGTAAATTAAAGCAAATGAATGAACACAACTTATTGTAAATGTTTATAAATTCAATAGCCAGGGCACAGGACAGGCAAGTCATAAAGGGTTTTTGAAAACTATATGAATCACACTCTAGGAGAGATGAAAGGAGAAAATTACTCCATAACTTTTGCTATAGGGAGTGGGGAAGAGCAATGCCTGATTTGTTCTATTTCTATTCTTATTGTTGAGGAGAATTATATTTATATTTGTATTTATTTAAGTCTTCACAATGCTTTTTTTTTGTAAATCTGTGTTAAAGTGCTTAAATTCCAAGAAAATTGAAGACTTGGTATGAGGACATCCAGCTCCCTGAAAGAGTTCATATCATTAAGCTAAAGGATGAAATCTATATCTCAAGATAGACATATTAATCTCTTTTTAGCACTAAGTTTGTGGTCTTTGAAAAATCATGTAGATTGGGAGAGGTATGAAAGGGATGGAGATAAGCAAATGTCTTGATTTTTTAGAGGAATAAATCCTTTTTATTAATTTTTATTTTTAAAAAATACTTTTTTAGAGGTTATGCATGACTTTAGTTCCTTTAAAAATTCTAGAATACATGTAGTTTGTGAATATTGACAAGGGAAGACTCTATCTCTAAGAGCCAGCCTGTAAGTGTTAATCAAAAAATAGGCTGTGGCCAACTTTTTTTTTTTTTAATATAAAGCTTTTTATTTACAAAACATATGAGTGACCTTTCAACATTGACCTTTGCAAAAACTTTTTTTCCCAAGCTTTTCCCCTCCTTCCCCCCACCCCCACCCCTAGATGACAGATAATCTAATACATGCTAAATAGGATAAATTATATGACAAATACAATACATGTATACATATCTATACAGTTATCTTACTGCACAAGAAACATCAGATCTAGAAAGAGAAGAAGGAAAAAACAACCTAAGAAGGAAAACAAAATGCATGAAAATATTCACAGAAAGCGTTAAAATGCTGTGTGGTGGTTCACTCTCAGTTCCCACAGGCGTCTCTCTGGATGTATATGACTATCTTCATCGCTGAAAAATAGGAACTGGTTTGAATCACATCATTGTTGAAGAGAATCATGTCCATCAAAATTGATCATTGTATAGTCTTGTTGCTGTGTATAATGTTCTCCTGGTTCTGCTGATTTCACTCAGCATCAGTTCATGCAAGTCTCTCCAATCGTCTCTGAAATCCTCCTGTTGGTCATTTCTTACAGAACAATAATATTCCATAACATTCATATATCATAATTTATTCAGCCATTCTCCAATTGATGGGCATCTTTTCAATTTCCAGTTTCTTGCCACTACAAAAAGGGCTGCCACAAACATTTTTGCACATGTGGGTCCCTTTCCCTCCTTTAAAATCTCTTTGGGATATAGGCCCAGTAGAAACACTGCTGGGTCAAAGGGTATGCACTGTCTGATAACTTTTTGAGCATAGCTCCAAATTGCTCTCCAGAATGGTTGGATCCGTTCACAGTTCCACCAACCATGTATCAGTGTCCCAGTTTTCCCACATCCCCTCCAACAGTTATCATTATCATTCCCTGTCATTTTAGCCAATCTGACAGGTGTGTAGTGGTATCTCAGAGTTGTCTTAATTTTCATTTCTCTGATCAATAGTGACTTGGAGCACCTTTTCATGTGACCGGAAATAGTTTCAATTTCTTCGACTGAAAATTGTCTGTTCATATCTTTTGACCATTTATCCATTGGAGAATGGCTTGAATTCTTATATATTTGAGTCAATTCTCGATGTATTTTAGAAATGAGGCCTTTATCAGAACCTTTGGATGTAAAAATATTTTCCCAGTTTACTGCTACCCTTCTAATCTTGTCTGCATTCATTTTGTTTGTATAAAAACTTTTTAACTTGATGTAGTCAAACTTATCTATTTTGTGATTAATGATGACCTCTAGTTCTTCTTTGGTCACAAATTCCTTCCCCCTCCACAGGTCTGAGAGGTAAACCATCCTACATTGTTCTAATTTGTTTATAATATCATTCTTTATGCCTAGATCATGAATCCATTTTGACCTATCTTGGTATATGGTGTTAGGTGTGGGCCAATGCCTAATTTCTTCCATACTAGTTTCCAATTATCCCAGCAGTTTTTGTCAAATAGTGAGTTTTTATCCCCAAAACTGGGGTCTTTGGGTTTATCAAACACTAGATTACAATTGTCATTGAGTATTTTGTCCTGTGAACCTAACCTATTCCACTGATCCACTACTCTATTTCTTATCCAGTACCAAATGGTTTTGGTGACCACTGCTTTATAATATAGTTTTAGATCTGGTGCAGCTAGGCCACCCTCATTTGCATTTTTTTCATTAATTCCCTTGAAATTCTTGACCTTTTGTTTTTCCAGATGAATTTTGTTGTTATTTTTTCTAGTTCAGTTAAATAATCTCTTGGGAGTTTGATTGGTATAGCACTAAATAGATAGATTAGTTTAGGTAGTATTGCCATCTTTATTATATTCGCTCGACCTATCCAAGAGCACTTGATGTTTTTCCAATTGTTTAGATCTGACTTTATTTGTGTGGAGAGTGTTTTGTAGTTTTGCTCATATAGATCCTGACTTTCCCTTGGCAGATATATTCCCAAATATTTTATACTATCGATAGTTATTTTGAATGGAATTTCTCTTTGTATCTCTTGCTGTTGCATTTTGTTGGTGATGTATAAAAATGCTGATGATTTATGTGGATTTATTTTGTATCCTGCAACTTTGCTAAAGTTGTGGATTAATTCTAATAGTTTTTTAGTTGATTCTCTAGGGTTCTCTAAGTAGACCATCATATCATCTGCAAAGAGTGATAATTTGGTTTCCTCATGACCTACTCTAATTCCTTTAATCTCTTTTTCTTGTCTTATTGCCAAGGCTAGCATTTCTAATACAATATTGAACAGTAATGGTGATACTGGGCAACCTTGTTTCACCCCTGATCTTATTGGGAATGGTTCCAGTTTATCACCATTATATGATGATGCTAGCTGATGGTTTTAAATAGATGCTACCGACTATTTTAAGGAAAAGTCCATTAATTCCTATACTCTCTAATGTTTTTAATAGGAATGGATGTTGGATTTTATCAAATGCTTTTTCTGCATCTATTGAGATTATCATATGTTTTTTGTTAATTTGGTTATTAATATAGTCAATTATGTTAATAGTTATCCTAATATTGAACCATCCCTGCATTCCTGGTATAAATCCTATTTGGTCATGGTGTATTATTCTGGGAATGATTTTTTGTAATCTCTTTGCTAATATTTTATTTAAGATTTTTGCATCAATATTCATTAAGGAGATTGGTCTATAATTTTCTTTCTCTGTTTTTGTTTTACCTGGTTTAGGTATCAGTACCATGTCTGTATCATAAAAAGAGTTTGGTAGGAGTCCTTCATTCCCTATTTTTTCGAATAGTTTATATAATATTGGAGTTAACTGTTCTTTAAATGTTTGGTAGAATTCACATGTAAATCCATCTGGTCCTGGGGATTTTTTCTTAGGGAGTTGATTAATGACTTGTTCTATTTCTTTTTCTGAAATGGGACTATTTAAGTAATTTATTTCCTCTTCTGTTAATCTGGGCAATCTATATTTTTGTAGATATTCCTCCATTTCACTTAGGTTATCAAATTTATTGGCATACAGTTGGGCAAAGTAACTCCTGATTATTGCTCTAATTTCCTCTTCATTGGTGGAAAGTTCTCCCTTTTCATTTTTGAGACTAACAATTTGATTTTTTTCTTTCCTTTTTCTAATTAAATTAACTAGAGGTTTATCTATTTTGTTGGTTTTTTCATAAAACCAACTTTTAGTTTTATTTATTAATTCAATAGTTTTTTTACTTTCAATTTTACTAATCTCTCCTTTTATTTTTAGGATTTCAAATTTGGTATTTGATTGGGGGTTTTTAATTTGTTCTTTCTCTAGCTTTTTTAGTTGCAAGGCCAATTCATTGATTTTCTCTTTTTCTATTTTATGCAAATAAGCATCTAGAGATATAAAATTTCCCCTTATTACCGCTTTGGCTGTATCCCACAAATTTTGGTATGTTGTCTCATTGTCATTCTCTTGAATGAAATTAGTAATTGTGTCTGTAATTTGCTGTTTCACCCATTCATTCTTTAGGATAAAATTATTTAGTTTCCAATTGGTTTTTGGTCTATTTTCTCCTGACCTTATATTGCATGTGATTTTTATTCCGTCATGATCTGAAAAAATGTATTTATTATTTCTGCCTTCCTGCATTTGATTTTGAGGTTTTTGTGTCCTAACACATGTCAATTTTTGTATAAGTTCCATGGACTGCTGAGAAAAAAGTAAACTCCTTTCTATCTCCATTTAATTTCCTCCAAAGATCTATCATACCTAACTTTTCTAACATTTTGTTTACCTCCTTAACTTCTTTCTTATTTATTTTGTGGTTTGATTTATCAAGTTCTGAGAGAGGGAGGTTGAGATCCCCCACTATTATAGTTTTGCTGTCTATTTCTTCTTGCATCTCTCTGAACCTTTCCTCTAGGAATTTCCATGCTATACCACTTGGTGCATATATGTTTAGTATTGATATTGCTTCATCATCTATGGTACCCTTTAGGAAGATATAATTTCCTTCTTTGTCTCTTTTAATTAAGTCTATCTTTGCTTTTACTTGGTCTGAGATCAGGATTGCTACCCCTGCTTTTTTTTGTTCACCTGAAGCATAATAGATTCTGCTCCAGCCTTTTACCTTCACCCTGTATGTATCTCTGTGTTTTAGATGTGTTTCTTGTATACAACATATTGTTGGATTCTGGTTTTTAATCCAGTCTGCTATCTGCTTCTGCTTTAAGGGAGAGTTCATTCCATTCACATTCACAGTTAAAATAACTAATTCTGTATTTCCTGCCATCTTATTTACCCTAGCTTATGTTTTTCTCTTTCTTATCCCCTTTCCCTCCTTCCTACTATTTTGCTTTTGAAAATCACTTCCCTCAAACAATCCTTCCCCTTTAGAGCCCCACCCACCTTTTTTCCCCCCTTTCCCTCCTGTTTCCTTATAAGTACGTCTATTATTCCCTCTGAGCCAAATCTGATGAGATGGAGATTAACCCAATTCTCATTCCCCTCCCTTTTCTCCCCTCAATCATTATAGGTTTTCTTTGCCTCTACATGTGATGTAATTTCCCTTATTTTACCTCCTTTTCCTCTTTTTTCAGTGTTATCCCTTTTCTACCTCTAATTTCTTTTTCAGTTTATCATATCCTAATAATCATAAAATCACAATAAACATATCATAATAATCATAAAATCACAGTAATCATATGATAATAATCATAAAATCACAGTAATCATATCATAATCATAATGTAATAATAGATTCATAAAATCAACCCTCATTCTATAAGTATCTATAACATAAATATAGTTCTCAAGAGTTTTTTTTTCTTGTTACCTTTTTATGTTTCTCTTGTGTTCTGTGTTTGTAGATCAAATTTTTTGTTCAGTTCTGGTCTTTTCAGTAGAAATAGGTGAAATTCTCCTATATCATTGAATGACCATCTTCTTCCCTGGAAGATAATGCTCATTCTAGCTGGGTAACTTATTCTTGACTGTAATCCAAGTTCCTTTGGCCTTCGGAACATCTGATTCCAGGCCCTTCGATCCTTCAAAGTAGAAGCTGCTAGGTCCTGTGTGATCCTAATTGTAGCTCCCCGATATTTAAATTGTTTCTTTCTGGCTTCTTGTAATATCTTTTCCTTGGTATGATAGTTCTGGAATTTAGCCACGATATTTCTGGGGGACTTAATTTTTGGGTTTCTTTCAGGAGGTGATCAGTGGATTGTTTCAAGGAGTATTTTGCCTTCTGGGTCTAAAACATCAGGGCAGTTTTCTTTTATGATTTCCTGGAAGATAGTGTCTAGGTTCTTTTTTTCATCATGGCTTTCAGGAAGCCCTATAATCCTTAGATTGTCTCTCCTAGATCTATTTTCCAGGTCAGTTGTTTTTCCTAGGAGATATTTCATGTTTTTCTCTATCTTTTCATTTTTTTGTTTTTGTTCGACTGATTCTTGAGGTCTTGATGAGTCATTCATTTCCAATTGTTCGATTCTAATTTTTAATGTCTTATTTTCTTCAGTTACTGTTTTTAGTTCCTTTTGCAATTGACCAATTACATTTTTTTGTTCATTGCATTCTTTTTCCATTTTTTCTATTTTATTTTGCAGTGATCTCATTTCATTTCCCCATGTTTCTTCTAACTCTCTTTTAAGATTTTTTATGCAATCTTCAAAGAAAGCCTTGTGATATGGAGACCAATTTATGTCTCTCTTTGGGGCTTTTTCTGGAGTTGCTTTACCTTTAGGGGCCTCAGGATTTGAGGTCTGTTCTTCCCTCTCTCCATAAAAGTTGTCTATGGTGAGAGCTCTTTTTGGTTTTTTATTCATTTTTTTTAAAGGTATGAGGTCTGTTTAGGGCAAAGGTGGGATAGCTGCTTTAATTTGCCCTGGGGCAGTTCTGCTGATTGAGTTATTTCAGGAACTGGGCAGTTCTGCGAATTGAATTATGTCAGGTTCTGGGCAGTTCTGCTTTAGTTCACCCTGGGGCGGTTCTGCTGATTGAATTATTTCAGGTACTGGGCAGTTCTGCTGATTGAATTATTTCTGGTGCTGATCAGTCCTGTTGTTTGATTGATTGCTTTAAGGTGCTGTGTAATGGCAGCTAGGTCATATGCTCATCCGGGGTTCAGTGGTTCACAATCTATCCCCCTCAAAAGGCAGACCTCCAAACCACCTGCCCACAATCAGGACAGATTGTTCCAAGAGGCCCGCAGAAGACTCCCAGGTGTGTGAAAAGCACAATGCTCCCACTCCTGTTCCGACTCCTGTTCCAGCTCCCTGCTCCAGCTCCCTGCCCTGGTCTCCCTGTGCTGCAGTCTGGGTTCAGTAGACCACCCCTTTGCCCAATTAAAACAGACCTGTTTTGAGGTTCTTCCAGAGTATCTTCTTCTAGAATCGTGTTGTTCTCCAGATATTGTGGATTTTTTTGCTTCAGAATCAGTCTAGAGGCTTCATATGTTGTTGGTTTGAGGGGAGGTTAGAGGAGGTTACAGAGACTCCTGTCTGATCTCCGCCACCATGGCTTCATCCCCGGAAGGAAGTCGGCTGTGGCCAACTTGATTTGTCTTTTGATATAGAAGGTTGCAGGTCCAACTTGTGCTTGAATAAGAACCCTTTCTACAGCATCTCCAGCAAGTGATTATCCAGCCTTTACTCTTTACTCAAAGACCTCAAGGGCAAAGGAACCCCATATCCTATGGGGGGGGAGGAGAGAGAGAGAGAGAGAGAGAGAGAGAGAGAGAGAGAGAGAGAGAGAGAGAGAGAGAGAGAGAGAGAGAGAGAGGGATTATCTCAGTTCTTTAGCCCAATTTTGTTCAATATTTTTATTAGTGATTTTGATGGAGGCATAGCAGAGATGTTTAGTAGCAAACTTGTACTGGCTTGGGAGAACAGATTGTTAAATTTTCAGTGTGAGCATCTATACTTTTGAAATTGATGAAATAACACTTGATTTATTTTTTGTTGATTGTCTAGACTTAAAGAGAGATAGAGAAAATGTAAATAATACAGATTAAATTTATTTATTTATTTATTTTTGCTGAGGTAATTGGGGTTAAGTGACTTGCCCAGGGTCATATAGCTAGGATGTGTTAAGTGTCTGAAGCCAAATTTGAAATTAGGTCTTCCTGACTTCAGGGCTGGTACTCTATCCACTGTGCCACTTAGCTACCCCTATAGGTTAAATTTAAAAGTATATTGTGAATATTTTCTCCCCCTCATAGAACTGATTTTTAAATATTTAACAGCATATCCCTGGACATAAGTAACCCACTTATTTGTGTTATATGTGTGTTATTTGTGGGTGACACAAAGAAAGGAGAAATAGTTGATTCATTAGAGGGCAGAATCTGAGCCCCCAAAAACTTCAACAGAATGAAATGATGGATTTGAACTACCATTATTATTTTCTTTTTTTTGTTAAAGCTTTTTATTTGCAAAACATATGCATAGATAATTTTTCAGCATTGACCCTTGCAAAACTTTCTGTTACAAATTTTTCCCTCCTACCCCCCACCCCTCCCCTAGATGGCAGGAAGGCTAATACATGATAATTATGTTAAAATATTTGACAGATTGAATATGTGTATACATATGTAGAGTTATCTTGCTGTACAGGAAAGGAAAAAAAAACTGAGAAGGAAAACATAATGGAAGCAAACATCAATAGAGAGTGTGAAAATACTATGTTATGGTCCAGACTCAGATCCCACAGGCCTCTCCCTGGGTGTATATAACATTATTATTTTCAATAAGGTTAAAGGTCATAGGTAAAAAAAATCACCTGTACCAGTATAAGATGAGGAATATATGAATAGAAAGCAATTCAGGGGAAAAAGACCTTGAGATTTCATTAAATCCCAAGATCAAAATATCAGTAGTGGAATGTATCAATCACCAAAAAAGTCTTATCTTTATACTGTATTAATAATAGCGCCTTGCTGAAATTCACACAACCAGTAGGCAAATAAGAGAGAGATTTGAACTCAGGTTTTGGGTCCCTCACCTAAATCCAGCATTATTTTCACTATGCTATACTGCATAGTTGCCCAGAATAAAACAAGCAATAATCTGCTACATTCTGTGCTGTTCAGATGACATCTGGATTAGCATCCAGTTCTAAGGGATCCAATTTAGAGAAAAATAAGGGAGATAAGGTTCATTATAATCTATCCTGTTCAGGTTGCATTGGAGTATTGCATCTAGTCCTAAAAGCTACTTTTTAAAAAAATTAATTGTTTCTTCTTTTTCTGATCACTGAACCACTGAGAAGAACCAAGTCTTTCCTAGTAGATCATCATACAATCTTGCTGTTACTATGTAAAATGTATTCCTGGTTCTGCTTGTTTCCCTCAGCACCAGTTCATGTAAATCTTTCCAAGCCTTTCTAAAACCAGCTTATTCATAATTTTTTTATTTCAATAATATTCCATTACTTCCAAATACCCTAACTTATTCAGCCATTCCCCAATTGATGGATACCTAGATGCTACTTTTAAGGAAGGATGTTGATAAGTTAGTATGTTGTATGTTTTTTATTTTCTGAAGTCAAGTACTTGGTTGTGGGATAAGGGCCCAGAGCTACCACACTGATATATGATATGTGTACTGTGGGCAAAATGGCATATTACAATCAGGCCAAGAAATCATGAAAACATTTGTTCAAACCCAAGTAGTACCTGAACAAGAATCTCTTCTACATACAACATTCCCCAACAGGAGATCCTCCAGCCTTTTCTTGATGATCTTACTTCATTCCAAGAGAGCCCATTCCACTTTGGGATGGTATAAATGGTTAGGAAGTTTTTCCTTTTATTGAACATGACTCTACCACCTCTCTGTAACTTTTCTGTCATTTTCTATTTTTGCCTTTTTGAGCCAAGCAGAACAAGCCTAATCACTCTTCCATATGACTGTCCTTGAGAAACTTGAAGACAGAATATTCTCCATTGCCTTCTCTTTTCCAAAGTAAACATTTCCATTTTTATTAACTAATCCTCCTATGGCACATTCTGGAGGCCCTTTACTCTGCTGTTTATCTCCTTCTAGACACTTTCCAGCTCATCAATATCTTTTCTAAAAAGAGGTTTCTTAGAACTGGTTGCTAATTCAAATGTCATTTTAACAGCATAGAATGCAGCACATTATCACTTGCTTTACTCTGGGCAACTCTGAAGAATGACAATGAAAATAATGCTGAATTTGGGGTAAAAATCTCCCAAACCTGAGTTCAAATCTCAGCTCTTCTGTTTATTTACTAGTTGTGTGACTTTGTTTAGGTCACAATCTCTCATGTCCTCAGTTTCCTCATGCATGAAATGATGGAGTTGGCTGTATTTCCTAAGACTCCTAGCTCTAAGTCTATAATCTAGAAGGCAAACCAGGTCATATGAGGACTGATAAATAAAACGGATTGTTTAGCCTTGAAAAAAAGTAAAGAATCAGGAGGCACATGATAGCTGGATTCAGATATTGAAATGATGCCAAAGAAAAGGGCAATTAGCTTTGTATGACTTTGCTCCATAAGATTTAACTAGTAGCAATGTGTGGAAGTTATAGGAAGGTTGATGAGAAGTGATCCATTGCTCAGAAGGTCCTCCTCTGGTAAAAAGAAGGGAAAGAGACCAAAAACAAAGTCAAGATCAAGGCCTGTTTTTTGCTCATTCTCCCTCTCTCCCAAAATGATTCCTTCTCAAGGATTTGGCTTGTTTTAGCTTCTTGATTTTATACAGGCTATATAAGCTTCCTCAGCCAATTCAAACACTCTTTCTGTGTAACATCCCTCTTGTTGGTCAAGGATTTTTTTCATATTTAGTCAAAGTTTTATGGTTGATTGATTGGAGAAGTATTTTTCACCTGTTACAATATTGGGTAGCATTTTATTATTTACTTTAAATGGAGTGGGATGGCTTGATTTAGGATTACTCCACCCTTAATATGAATTGTTGTTATTGTTGAGATTCTTATCTTAGCATGAGTAATGATGATGATATTCTTCAATTTCATCTGGATCTGTGGTCACTGATGTGGCTGCTCTCTCCATCAATGCAGATTATAACTTATCCTTGTCTCATAGTAAAAATACTTGAGGAATGAAAATAGTATTATTATGATTCAGACTACCCTCCTCACTCACAGTCTAAGAGTCTCAGTGAATATGGGAATGCTTTTCTTCACCTTGTGGGAAAGTCTGGGGGAATTTGGATTTTATGAGGCTGCCTTGGCACTCTGCTTTTGGTTGTCTCACTCAGTTAAGCAATACTCCATTTTTTCCTCTTGGGATGGTCCTCTGAAAATTCAAAAGATAAGAAATACCTTTTGATATAAATTAAAAGTATGCATTGATTGAAAATGAAAGCAGGATAATGCACACTCAAAATCCTTTCCAGTTAATTCAACAAACATTTATTAAGGGCTTACCATATTCTAGGTATTGTGTTAAATGTTGGGGATGCAAAAAGTAAAAATCCTTGCCTCAAGGAACGTACAATTTAATGGGAAAAATAACATGCAACAAAGTAAAGTAAATAAGCAAATAAAAAAAGATAAATGAAAGAGGGAAAGCAATGGAGGGAAGATTTCCAGTAAAAGAAAGGATTTAAGTTGGGAAGTGAAGGAAGCTAGGGAAGTTGCTAGATGGAATGATAGAGGGAGAACATTCCATGCATGGAGGAAATCTAGAGAAAATGCCTTGATCAGAGAGGTGGACTATATTGTTTGTGGAACAGCCAGGGACTAAAGTTCACTGGATTGAAGAGTATGTGTTGGAGAGTAGGATATAAGAAGACTGAAAAGTCTAGGATAGGACTGGGTCATGGAGAGCTTTGTATGACAATCATAGCAGTTTGTATTTGATTCCAGAAGTAGTAGAGAGCCATTGTAATTTATTGAGTAGGGGATTTGTGTGATATAATCCAACCTGTGCTTCAGGAAGATCACTTTAGTGACTGAATGGAGATGGATTGGAGTACAGAGATATTTAAGGCTAGTGTAACCACCAGGAGCTTATTGTAGTAATCAAGACATTAGGTGTTGAGGATTTGTACCAAAGTGGTGGCTATGTTGGAAAGAAGGGGCTTATCCTAGAGATGTTGTAAAAATGAAATCAATAAGTCTTGGCAACAGCTTGGAAATGGAGTGGGATGTGAGAGATAGTGAGGAATCCAGGATGACGATTAGGTTGTGAACTTGAAAGACTGAAGATGGTATTGTCCTCAGTAATAGGGAAGAGGTGTGTGTGTGTGTGTGTGTGTGTGTGTGTGTGTGTGTGTGT
>JAJPUD010001441.1:77677-114449 GCA_023553655.1 Myrmecobius fasciatus
GTGTGTGTGTGTGTGTGTGTGTGTGTGTGTGTGTGTGTGTGTTTAGGGAAAAATAATGGAGTTTTGTTTGGGACATACTGAGTTCAAGATGTCTATTGGACATACATTTCAAGATATATTAAAGACAGATGGAGTTATGAAATGGGAGGTCAGCAGAGAGAATAGGGAAATTCAGATAGATTCATAGAAATGGCAATTAACTCATGGAAGCTGATGACATCACCAAATGAAATAAAATGGAGGGACAAGTGAAGAGTGCCCAAGACAAAACCTTTTTGGTCAACCATGAGTAGACATTGTAATCTGAGGGAGGATCTAGCAAAAGAGGGATCAGATAGATAGGAGGAAAAACCAGAAGAAAATGGTGTGCTGAAAATCTAAAGACAAGACAGTATTAAGGAGGAGAGGATCATTAACAGTGTCAAAGGCTGCAGAGAGGTAAAGGAGAATGAGAATTGAGAAAAGGTCCTTGGATTTAGCAATTCAGAGACCATCGGTAACTTTGGTAAGAGCAATTTCAGTAGAATTATAAAGTCAGAAATCAGTTCATAAGGATTAAGAAGAGAGCAAAAGGAGAGAAAAGCACCTATTGGAAGTGGTTTTTTTTTTGAGGAGTTTAATTATAAGGAAAAGAGTCTGGTAATTAGTCCAAAGACTTTTCTTCCAACAGGTTTCTCTCCTGAGCTCCAGTTAAAGAAAGAAAGTTAGTACCTGGGGAAGAAAAGTGCATTAACTCTTTCAGATAATGTCAGCAATGCAGGACTACCCTAAAAGGTCTGCTGGAGTGGGGCATATCTGAATGAGATATTGCCATTTCTACCTCTGCAACATAGATCTCGTCTTCACTCACAGACTCACCATCTTCCTCATCACCTCTCACCTGGACTATGTAATATTCTTGTAATTGGTCTCTCTGGCCCAAGTCCCTTATTCATACAATAAATCTTCCACATATAAATCATTTTAAATGGTTTATTTAAATGGTTTTCTTAAAGCATAAGTCTAACCATATTATCCCTCTCCTTAAGAAACTTTAGTGGCTCCCCACAATCTCTACAATTAGATATAATTATATAATAGATAGAATTAGATATAATCTATCTTTGACATTTAAATACTATTTTTAACCTTCCTTGCTAGCTTTGTTATATATTGGAAGGAATAGTAGAGTACATAACATGGAGTTAGGAAGAACTGACTTAAAATCTCGATTCAGACACCTGGGCAAGTCACTTACTCTCTGTCTTCTTCAGTTTCCTCAACTGTAAAATGGGGATAAAAAGAGTACCTACCAGGGGCAGCTAGGTGGCGTAGTGGTTAGAGCACCAGCCCTGAAGTCAGGAGGACCTGAGTTCAAATCTGGTCTCAGACACTTCCTAGCTGTGTGACCCTGGGCAAGTCACTTAACCCCAATTGCCTCATCAAAAAGGAAAAAAAAAAAAAAGAGTACCTACCTCCTGGGGTTGTGAGAATCAAATGAGATAACATTTGCAAAGTGCTTAACACAGTGCCTGGAACCTAATAAGAGTCATATAAATGTTAACTATTATTATTATTACTTCCCTTATCATTCTGTCTAACTAGCCTTCTTGCTATTTCTCAAAATGGTGCTCTACTTCCCATATGTGGCTACCTTCTATGACTAGAGCCTATTATTTTCTCTCCTCTGCCTCTAAAAGTTTTTTGTTTCTATCAAGATTCAACTGGCAACACTTTCCATATGGAGTTTTTCTAATCTCTTGCCTATTAGTGCCTTCCCACCAAATCTTTTACATTTTGTACATGCTTATATATGGGGCAAGAGTGAAGGACTTGGCCTTTCAGCTAGGAAGACCTAAATTTGTCCTGTCTCTAATAAATTTTGATTGCATGACTCGATAAAAAAAATCTCTCAATTCTCTAGGTTATTTTCTTTCTTTTAAAAAATATGATCCCCCCCCAATTACAATGAATTTAACATTCACTTTTTTTTGAGGCAATTGAGAGAGGTAATGGGTACATAGCTAGTAAGTGTCTGAGGCTGGCTTTGAATTTGGTTTTTCCTTACTCCATGATGGGTACTCTATCCATGGTACCACCCAGCTACTTCTTAACATTCATTAAAAATATATTGAGTTCCAAATTTCTTCTCTCCCTTCTTCTTCCTAAAAAGGTGAGAATTTTAAATAGGTAACATTTGTGCAATCATGTAAAGCACATAACTTTATTAGTCATGTTGTTAAGGAAGAAACAGACCAAAAGGAAAAAAAAAAACATGAAAAAGATAAAAGAAAATAAAATACTAAGCTCTAGCCTTCCTTTAAATGATATCAGTTTTTTTTCTCTGGATATGTATAGCATTTTCTATCATGCATTTCATTGCTGAGAAGAGCTAGGTTATTCATAGTTGATCATCATGCAACATTGCTGTTATTGTGTACAATATTCTGCTTTTGCTCACTTGACTTTGCAATTCATCTAGATCTTTCCAGGTTTTTCTGAAATCATCCTGCTTGTCATTTCTTATAGTATGATAATATTCCATTATATCCATATGCCACAACTTGTTCAGCCATTCCCCAATAGATGGGCATTTTCCAATATTTTGCCATCATGAAAAGAGCTGCTATAAATGTAGGTCCTTTTTCCTTTTTATGATCTCTTTGAGATATAGATCTAGTAGTGGTATTATTTCTAGATCAAAGGATATGCACAGTTTGATTGTCCTTTGGGTATAGTTCCAAACTGCTCTGCAGAATGGTTGAATCAGTTCACAACTTTATTAACAATGCATTCGTGTCCCAATTTTCTCACATCTTCTCCGATGTTTTTCATTTTCCTTTTCTATCATTTTAACCAATCTGTTAAAGTATGAGGTGGCACGTCAGAGATTTTTTTAAATTTTTAGTCAATTTTTTAAAAGACTATTAGTTGCAGAGAACTTTCCAACCTTCATTGGCATAGGTAATTTCCTTGCCAGGGAATTCTTTATATCAGTGAAGTCATAGATCTTTGTAGTTCCAATCCTTATTCTTCAATGATCTAAATGTAAAATATCATACCATTAAAAACACAACAAAATCAGAAGAGCAGACCAAATGCCTTTCACAGTTATGAAAGAATTTGTAACAACAAAAGGATGGAGGCAATGATAATAAATAAAATAGACAATTTGGATTACATAAGATTGAAAAGCTTATGAATGAACAAAATGATAAATTCAAGACACCTGGCCCAAATGAACTCTATCCACAGATAGTGAAAGACATGGTAGATGTGTTTTTTGAGCCACTGTCATTGATACTTTAAAGGTCATGAAAACTGGAAACAGTGTCAAAGGAATGGGTAAGGGCAAATTTTTTTTTTAAAAGAGGAAGAAACTAGAGTCTGAAAAACTAGATAGAAGTGAGCTTAACTTTGATTCCTGAAAAAATTCTAGAATGGATCATTAAAAAGTTGGCTGGTAAAATTTAGAAAGAAGCAATGATTATAGAAAGGCAGCATGGCTTCAAGCATAAGTCATACCAGACTAATTTAATTTTCTTTTTGACATCTATTGATGCTTGAGAATTTCTCATGGGGAACATCAACTCCATTATCATGCTGGTCCCCTTCTCCAATGATATGTTCCTCCCAGGGTCTCCATTTTGAGTGGGGGGGGAGGCAGGTTGGCTGTCTTTCACTTTCCTCCTGGTTTTACTTTGGATTTTCTTGACTTCAAAACTATGCTCCTGCTTATGTACCCCCTTCTATCCACCTTTCTCATCTCTGTTTTATGTATTGTTTTCCCTTATTAGAGTATTAGCCTCTTGAAGGCAAAGGCTTTCTTTTTCCTCATATTTGTTTCTGTAGCACTTATCATGGTGGCTGGCCCATTTAATAAATGCTTGTGGCCTTGCCTGTTGTCTCCTCTTTGGGCAGACTTCTGTTAATAGGGATATATAGATAGGCTTATACACACACACACACACACACACACACACACACACACACACACACACACACACACATATATATATAGAATAATCTTACCAAAGATATTTTTGTATCTTGAAAATTGCAAAAAGCATACCTGCTTATTCCATTTAAAATTGTATGTCCATGATAACATTACTTTTATTTTGCTTATAAACAGACTGTAGAACTTATGTTAAATTTATGAGACGTGCAGCAGAACGTTACCGCGTTCTTGAACCACCACTGTTTTACAAATTTGGCATCTGCAGGCCTCGAAAGACTGAAATGTTTTAAATTTATTTACACCCCGCAGTTTCCTTAGGGAACTGTTTTCCATAAGCTAATGAGGCAGCGGTGCAAGTGTCTCACTGTTATTCCTGGCAGGACCCTTTGAGCCTTGCCGGTTCTGCTTTACTGTTTTTTTCTTCAGTAGCCCAGTGCAAATAATAAATAAGGGAAATACATCATCCCTTTTAATATGGGTGCCAAGTGGTGAAGCTGCCAAGATTAAGACAAAGCAGTTGTGAGTTGGAGTCCATTCCTGCCCTGTACCACATGTGCCCTCAGACTAAGACACCCCCAGAGTGTGGCATTTTATCATTTCAGATTACTCAGAATGAGTACATATGGTCCCTTGACATCTTTTCCATGAAACAGTCAGATTTTTTTAAGAGGGAATGATATAGCTTAGTGTTTCTGGAGAAGAGGATTCTTGATAGATTAAAAAGTTCTTTGAAGTCAAGGATTTTAGGATGATAGGATCTTAGATTTGTAGCTAGAAGAGAATTTAAGAGATTAGTCCAATTCCCTCATAATATAGATAAAGAAGCTGAGGTCTGGGGAGGTTAAATCATTTGTCTGAGCTAACACAAAGAATTTTGCTTACTGTCTAGATTTGGAACTCAAAATAAAAAATGAATATAAAAATTATTTTTACATGTATTTGGAAAAAATAAAATATTATTTAAAAAGTAAATATCAGAGTCAATGCAGAGTATCTCAAAAGTTTTAGTGCAATATTAAGCCATTAAAGCTTAATGAAACTTTTAAAGCACCCTGTATTTGAACCCAGTACTTTTTTCACCATGTCAGGATGACCTGGCCTATCTTCATTATTTATGCAAACACTTATCGGAGACCTAGCACTGTACCCAACTTTCTGCCCAGCAATGATGGGAAATGGAATGGGGAAAAAGAAATTATGACATATTTCCTGCCTTCAAAAATTTTATAATTTTTTTTTACTTCAAAGTAAATTCTCTACTATACTAGAGGTTGATGAAACTGCTTTTGTAAATAACTAAGAATGTTTTCTGCATTTAAAAATACAAAGAACTATATATAATAATGTTAAAATCTGTCTTGGCTCAGGGATTACAAAGGCTGTACAGTGGGTGGGATTTAGCCTCATCTGTCTTTTGTACTACATCATGGTGCTACTAATAATCTGATTGGAGAATACAATTTCTACTTCATTTCCCATGTTTTCTTGTCTCCTTTTTATCTCTACTCAATGTCACTCATTAGAGAATAACAAAATGATGGATTGTATGGCTGGGAATGTAAGGAAAATAGGAGTTTAGAGAAAGGAAAGATAAGTGTGGTTGGGGTATTAGGTGAAGATTTTACAGAGAAAGTATGCTTGAATTAGGCCTTGAAGGATAAAGGGGATTCAGATAAGTGGAAGGGGTACTCATTGGATATAATAGGAACAGCAGAAGGTTGAGATTGGGAATGAGCATGTGCAAAGGACAAGGAAGGGGTTCTGCATGAGTGGAGAGCGAAGTGTCTACTATAGCTGTATGATAAATAAGGTTGTATAGATTGTTGTTCAGCCACTTTTCATTTATGTCTGACTATTTGTGACTCCATTTGGGGTTTTCTTGGCAAAGATATTAGGTTATTTTTTCATTTCCTTCTCTAGATCATTTTATAAATAAGGAAACTGAGGCACAAGGGTTAAGTGATTTGCCAACCACACAGCTAGTATCTGAGATGATATGTGAATTCAGGAAGATGAGTCTTTCTGCCTCCAGGACTAATGCGTTATCTAGCTGTCCTAGCTTTTAGATAGATAGGATGGACCAATGATGCAATACCTTCAAAGCTAAGCAAAGGAGTTTAATGATGATACGATGGGTCATAGGAAGCCATTATATCTGACTGAACTAGAGAAAGAAAATGAAGAAAATAGAATTTCAGAAAAATTAGTTTGGAAGTAATATACAAAATAATGGGTGAACAGAAAGATTGGGCAAAGAAAATCTAGTTCAGTCATTTCAGTGAGTTAGGTGGGAGGTGAGAAGAGCCTGGGCTAGTGTGATGACTCTGGAAATGAAGTAAGAGGTGAAAAGAATCTAAGAAATCCCAATATCAACAATGTTGACCAATCAATTAAGCAAAAATCATTTATTAAGTACCTGCTACGTTCCAAGCATTGAGCTAGGCACTGGGGATACAAACTCAAAAAATAAAACTATCCCTGTTCTCAATGAACTTACATTCAACAGAGTTTGGAAATAGATAAAGCATTTATTAAATGCTTACTGTGTGCCAGGCACTGTGCTAAGGGCTAGGATACTAATATAAGTAATCCAGAAGACAGTCTTTACTCTTAAGTAGCTTAAATTCTAATAGGGAAAAACAATACATCAATGGGAGCTCAAATTAAGGAAGGCCATAGTGATGATAGTAAGGAGGAGAAGTCTAAATTGTTTAGTAGTGAGTGGAAAAAAAAAGCTTTACTATGAATGGGACCTTTTCAGAAATAGAAAAATGCAGAAATGAAGATAATGAAAGAGAGGGAAGAGACAAAGATGGGTGATTATTTAATGTCTTTTCTCATAGATGTTTCCCCCTCTCCCTCATTCCTTACTCCCTCCCCCTTTCTCTCTTAAACTTCTACTTTGTTTAGTTTACAAAATTAGGAAATCCTTGAATACTGGTACATGAATTCTCATCAAGGATTTTATCATTGCCTGTTTTCATAGGAAGGAATGGTTTTTGGATTCAAGCGCTTCTGGAAATTGGGGGATGCAGTAGATGATCATCAAGAAAGTAGGATGTTCTAATGAAAATAGTGCTACATCTGAAGTCAGAAGACTTGGATGTGTGGTGTTAGATAAGTCACTTATCTACTCTAGTTCCAGTTTCATAAGATGATGGATTAGGTGACATCTAAGGTCATTATTTAGGGCAACTAAATGGCACAATGGAAAGAGTACTAGGCTTGGGATCAGGAAGACATCTTATGAGTTCAAATCCATTCTCAGACACCAGCTATGTGATCCTGGGCAAGTTACTTAACCCTGTTTATTTCACTTCTGTGTTTGTAAAATGAGTTGGAGAAAAAAATGGCAAATCATTCCAGTATCTTTGTCAAGAAAACTTTAAATGGGATCACAAAGAGTTGGACATGACTGAGGAGATACAACAAGGTCATTATTTATGCTCTTCTCATCTCAGCCAGTCCTGGGATGATAACTAAACCTTTGTCATGGTGTACTTCTATTGTATCATGCAGGGATTTTTCTTTCATATCTCTCACCCTCATTCTTGGCTTTCAAAAGACTAAGGATGTTGTGTCTCATTTCTACATAGTCTTAGCAGATGATCACCCAGAAACCTAGGACACTCCAGAAGAAGGTGGTTTTACTGCCTCATACGCCTTTATGAATTCTGCCCTGTGTCAAAAGTAGCTCATACTCGTTTTAGAGGGTTCCTTTAAAATAGATAAGCTTTTTAGTTTATGTGCAAACACTACTGAAGCAGCCCATTCTTGGAGAAAGGGTACCCTCTCTGTTGGCCCCTGGAATTGGAGCAACTTACCAGAAACTTCAATTAGTGGAAATTGTGTATGTGTGTGTGTGTAGGGGGTGTAGCATTCTGCTTTTAGGAAAGTAACAGGTAACAAGAGAGTTCCTATATGGATGTATGTGTATATGTATTTTATATATATGTGTGCATACATATATAAATACACACATATTTATATTTCAGGAGTTTATTAATTAAAAAAAATTAAGACAATATAAAACCAAACACACAACGCCTTGAAGGGCATCTATTTAGTACAATCTCCTACCTTTTCTATATTTAAATCTTTAGTACTTTATAATGTAAAATGATCATTGGAATAGTTATCCTGTGACATTGCAAGATCCTGATTCATCTAAGAAATATTTAGTCATATAGTCATGACAAGCATATAAGGAGTGGTTATTTAAGTCAATGAAAATGATTTTATTTTTTATTAAAGCTTTTTATTTTTAAAACATATGCATGGATAATTTTTTAACATTAACCTTGCAAAACCTTGTGTTCCAATTTTTTCCCTTTCCCCCTCACCCTCTTTCCCTGTACCTCCTCCCCTAGACAGGAAGTAATCCAATGTATATTAAATATGGTAAAAATATATATTAAATACAATATATGCATGCATATGTATACAATCATCTTGCTGCACTGAAAAATTAAATCAAGAAGGAAAAAAATGAGAAAGAAAATAAAATGCAAGCAAACAACAACAGAAAAGTAAAAATGCTATGTTGTGATCCATACTTGGTTTCCACAGTCCTCTCTCTGTGTATAGATGGTTCTCTTCATCACAAGATTATTGGAACTGGCCTGAATCATCTCATTGCTGAAAAGATCCCCGTCCATAATGTTGTTATCATGAACAACGATCTCCTGGTTCTGCTCATTTCACACAGCATCAATTTATGTAAGTCTCTCCAGGCCTCTCTGAAATCATCCTGCTGATCATTTCTCATAGAAAAATAATATTCCATAACATTCATATACTATGACTTGTTCAGCTATCTCCAATTGATGGGTATCCATCCACTCAGTTTCCAGTTTCTTGCCACTATAAAAAGGGCTGCTGCGAATATTTTTGCAAATGTGAGTCCCTTTCCCTCCTTTAAGATCTCTTTAGGATACAGACCCAGTAGAGACACTGCTGGATCAAGGGGTATGCACACTTTGATAGCCCTTTGGGCATAGTTCTAAATTGCTCTTCAGAATGATTGGATCAGTTCACAACTCATTAAAGTATTAGTGCTACGTTTTCCCACATCCCCTCCAACATTTGTCATTATCTTTTCCTGTCATTTTAGCTAATCTGAGAGGTATGTAGTGGTACTTCAGACTTGTCTTAATTTGCATTTATCTGATGAATAGTGATTTAGAGCACCTTTTCATATGACTAGAAATAGTTTTAATTTCTTCATCTGAAAATTGTCTGTTCATATCCTTTGATCATTTATCAATTGGAGAATGGGTTGAATTCTTATAAATTTTAGTCAGTTCTTTATATATTTTAGAAATGAGGTCTTTATTATAACCTTTGAATGTAGAAATGTTTTCCCAATTTATTACTTCCCTTCTAATCTTGTCTGCATTAGTTTTGTTTGTATAAAACTGTTTAACTTAATATAATCAAAATTACCTATTTTGTGTTCAATAATGGACTCCAGTTCTTCTTTGGTCACAAATTCTTTCCTTCTCCACAAATCTGAGAGGTAAACTATCCTTTGTTCCTCTAATTTGCTTATAATGTCACTTTTTATGTCTAAATTGTGATTTCATTTCAACCTTATCTTGGTACATGGTGTTAGGTGTGGGTCAATGCCTAGTTTCTGCCATAATAGTGAAGCTGATTTTAAAAAATTATTTCATTATTTTTTAGGCTATATGTATTTTTTTTCCATATTTACAAATGAGTCAAATTGGGAAAGAAAAATCAGAACAAAGAAAAACTGTGAGAAAAAAAAGGAAAAAAATAAAAATATTGATCCACATTCAGTCTGCATGCAGACTGGCTCTCTGGATGCAGATGGCATTTTTCATCCAAAGTTTATTGGGATTGCCTTGGATCATTGAACTGCTGAGAAAAATCAAGCATATCATAGTTGATTATCACACAATCTTGTTGATGTGTATGATGTTTTTCTGATTTTGCTTGCTTCACTCAGCATCTAGTTCATGTAAATCATCCCAGGCTTTTCTAAAATCAGCCTGTTCATTACTTTTAAAAAATAGAACAATAATATTCTCTTTCTTTCATATTCTATAACTTATTTAGCCATTCCCCAATTGATGGGCATGTGCTCATTTTCCAGTACAAAAAGAGTTGCTTCAAATATTTTTGTACATGTGGGTCCTTTTCCCTCTTTTATGATCTTTTTGGGGTATAGACCCAATAGTAGCATTGTTGGATCAAAGGGTAGCCCTTTGGGTATAGTAATGAAACTTATTTTTAAAGAAATATACCTCAACATGTTTCAGCATCATATTTTGATACTCAAAAAAGCAAGCTCCCTAAACTCAAAGCTTTAACTAGAGCATTTTACCTCTGGGGCAAATATTACAAACTAGTGAAATGAGATATTTTTCATTTAAGATTGTACAGATGTATAAGAGCTGACTATCATCCTGTTAGGGGAGACAGAGATACTGGGACACTAGCATGAGGTGATAACATAAAGGGTAGAGGGAGAGGATCAGGTCAAGGCTGGGGACAGCTACCTCCCAGCTCTCCATTGAGCAGATTCTTGTAATAGCTATTCTTGGTAACCAGCTACTAAACTATTGCTGTTCATGTGCTATCAATCCCTCTAAATTCAGTGGTCTTTAAACTTGGAACCCTGAGACAAATCCCTGGTTATCCCATCCTAGTTCTATCTCTGTCTTCACTGATGCAAATGGCAACCACTCTGGGCCTTAGGATTTAGGAGTTGTTGCCTCAGGTGGCCAGCCTTTCTGAATTGTTGATGCTGGTTTTTGAAAAGCAGACACACAAACTGAACTTAGACCAGAAGACTTAAAAGTCTTTCCTGTATGGTATGATCTTCCAAAGTTTCTGTTCTGACTGTAAGCTCCTCAAGGACCCACAGACCTTTCCATGCCCCAGTGGGACGTTGGAGAAGGACTTCATGGAGGTTTAAGAAACATGCTAGGATTTATATCTCCAAGGGACTATCATTCTCTTGGATATATTCCTATGATACTGCTATTGGCCCAAACATGTATAGAATGCCTCTTTTGAAATTGCCTTTAACACTTTCTTTGGAATGTCCTTAGCCAGTTCTTTCCTTGGAAAGTGGATTTGACTTTTGGAAACAGCCATGAATCAAATGGAAGACAGGCTGTTGAATGAATAAAATGGGAGATACATCAATTTAGTAATACTATTTGAAGTAAAGAAGAAACATAAAGAGTGTGGCTATAAAGTAACAAGACAGATTTTTTGTGTTATTGTTTCAAAAACTAGCTTTGAATCTGGCCCACCTGTTAAGCTTCCTCTGTGCAGCAGGGAAAACACATATATATGCATGTATATAAATGTGTTAATACACACATATGTAAATGAATGCATAAATACACACATATGTAAATGAATACACACATATATGGGATAAATGTATTTTCTTAAAGCCAAGTTCATACTAAACAACAAGGATGGAATTTTTCAAGTTGGCAACACATTTGATTTCCGGTGCCAAGAACTTTCCTGCATATTTCTGAGAAAACTGGTAAAGTAAAGCCCAGAAGTGCATTATTTAGGCCAGGGCTTCTTAAACTTTTCCCACTTATGACCCTTTTTTGTCTTTAAATGTTTATATGACCGCAGATACATGGGCATTTAAAATAGGTGTACACATCAAACACTGGTAATAAATCATAATTTCATGACCCACCCATTCAGTTATAGAACCCCATATGGGGTCATGGCTCACAGTTTAAGAGCTGGCGTTTAGGCCATAGGAGAGCACCTTGGAGTGCTTCTGACGTCCCATATAGCGTGCATAGAGAGAGAGAATGGGTTGGAGATGTGGGCACCCTTGAGTATATTTGCCTCATGCTTAGATATATCTATGGATCATATACTCATGCTGTTCTATATGATTCTGGGAATTAAAGATGAATTCACTATTTTGGCAAAACTGATTTTCCTAGAAGATTTGTTGGATGTTGAAAATCTGGCTGTGAATACAAGAAATGCACCTATACTAGGTGTGTAGCTGAGAAGGTCCCAGAGCCAAGCTTCCTCTACCTCAGAGTTTGGTGTGATTGTGGTTGCTCTTGGGTAGTAATTACATTCTCTCTCTGACTCTGTCTCTTCTCTCTGGTGAGATTGTGGTTTCTCCTCTCTTCTCTCTCTCTCTCTCTCTCTCTCTCTCTCTCTCTCTCTCTCTCTCTCTCTTGCTGAGGCAATTGGAGTTAAATGACTTGCCCAGGGTCACGCAGCTAGGAAGTATTAAGTGTATAAGGCTGGATTTGAACTCAGGTCTTCCTGACTTCAGGGCCGGTGCTGTATCCATTGTTTCATCTAGCTGCCACAGTAATTACATTCTCTACAGATGGTAGAGAGTGACCCATGGCTTCTTTGGTATAGGGAACTCTCAATAAGAAAACACCCTTTACCAATGTAAATAGGTGCTTCTCTGTATTTAGCCTTAGAGAGTGGCCTGAGACACTGAGTGATTAAATGACTCAGGGTTACATGACCAGTTCATGTACAAAAGTACTTGGATCCAAACATTCTGGCTTTGAGGTTGGCTCCTAAGCCATTTGGTTTCATGTTTGCTTTATATTTCTTATATCTCTTTCTCCCTTTCCAAACTACTCCTTATACCTCAATAACTGTGGACTGAAAGGGAGTTTAGTTCTATTTCTTTTTTAAGCATTAGTTTTGGTGGAAAATAAGAAGGA
This sequence comes from Myrmecobius fasciatus, assembly GCA_023553655.1. NCBI lineage: Eukaryota > Metazoa > Chordata > Mammalia > Dasyuromorphia > Myrmecobiidae > Myrmecobius > Myrmecobius fasciatus. Next base: position 90,329 of record JAJPUD010001441.1, read on the forward strand.
GAAGTTCATTTCAGTAATTTAGTTCAATAAATTTATTTGGGCATAGGGCAGAAGGCACAGAAATTCCCTAGACAGGGATATGATGAGTGACAAAAAATCTGGAAGGTCCAGTCTTTAGTGATCACTTGACAAGGGTCAGAAACCTCATTTACTGAATCCTTCTCATGTTGATATATTCATCCCATTCTATCCTGTCTCATTTTCCATTTCATCCCATTCTGTCCTGTCTCATCTTTTATTTCATCTACTCCATTTCATACTTTTTATGCTTAAATACAGAATAAAGTAATTATGTAATTCATACAACTTAGATGGGAAGATAAGGCAAGGTACAAATATGTACAACAAAAAATAGAATGTGATGAGGGAATAAAAGTGTCACTACTGTTTGAAGTCTGAGGAATTAAAACTAATTTCTAATCAGGTAATTAAGAGAGATCTTTATGGTACAGACCCATGCTGACAGGTAATAGAAATTTCATTCCTTTCTCTGTTGACTATGCTCACAATTAAGTTATGTATTATGTATGTATGTATATATAATTGAATTGAGTGAATAACATTGAATTAAATTGAATAGATGACTTGATAATAGCTTTTTATTTTTAAAATACATACAAAGATAGTTTTCAACATTCACCCTTGCAAAACCTTGTGTTTCAAATTTTTCTCTCTCCCTTCTTTGCATTCTCTTTCTCTAGGCAGTTAGTAATCTAATATATGTTAAACATGTACAATTCTTCTATGCATATTTGTGCATATATGTGCAGGCTGCACAAAAAATTATATCAAAAAGGAAAAAAAATGAGAGAAAAAAAGGAAGCAACAACAAAAAAGATGAAACTACTATGTTGTGATCGACATTCAGTCCCCATAGTCCTCTTTCTGGATGCAGATGGCTCTCTCCATCACAAGTATTTTGGAATTGGCCTGAATCACTTCTCATTATATATATTTTGAGACATCTAGTATATAGAAAGCACTGTTCTAGGTCCCAGGGAAGATACCTTGTCTAAAGGTGGTGGTAAATAGATGGGGCAATGGGTAGAGTAATATTAGACCTGGGATCAGGAAGACCTGAGTTCACATCCAGCCTCAGATACTTACTAGTTATGTGACTGAATAAATCACTCTTTCTGTCTTAGTTTCTTTAACTCTAAAATGGAGATCATAATAGAATCTACCTATCAGTAGTTGTGAGGATCAATTGAGTAGCATGTTGTTTTGCACAAAATAGACAAATACTTGTTCCCTCTCTCTTTGCTTCCATAAATGCTTTAGTGAAGCTGATAAATGTGACAACAACAAAACTAACTATAACAAGATAAGACCAAGAAGGTATAACATGAAGCCTGAAAGTAGGGGAATATTGTTATCAAATGGAAGCATTAGAGGAAGTTTCATGGAGGAGCTTTTTAAAATAGTATTTTTCTAATTACATGTAAAAATAATTTTTAACATTCATTTTTACATAAAATTTTGAGTTCCAAATTTTTTCTTTCTTTTCTCTGCTCCCCCCTCCATGACATGGTAAGTAATTTGGTATAGGTTATATATGTGTAATTGTGTAAAACATTTCTATATTAGTCATGTTGTGAAGGAAAAAAGAGAACAAAAAGAAAAAAAGCCATAAAAATGAAGTGAAAATGGTATGCTTTGATCTGTATTCAGAATTTATCAGTTCTATCTCTAACTGTGGCCAGCATTTTCCAAAAGGAGTCTTTTGAACTTGTGTTGGATCACTGTATTGCTAAGAAGAACTAAGCAAATTATAGTTGATCATTGCACAATGTTGCTGATACAGTGTTTTCTTGGTTAGAGCTCTCACTTCACTTCGCTTTAGTTCAGGTAAGTCTTTCCAGGCTTTTCTGAAATCAGCCTGCTCATCATTTCTAAAAGCACAATAACATTCCATTATATTCATATACCACAACTTGTCCAGCCATTCCCCAATGGATAGGTGAGGAGATGGTTTAATTTCACTTTAAATAGTATGTAGAAGTTTATTAACAGACCAAGTGATGCAGGAAACTAAGTAAAAGCACACTTTCATACTTTTTCCATTGTCATGCTCTATTTCCATTCTTATACAAATGAGGAAACTGGGGTTCTATGGTTTTAAAGTAAATAACAGCCTTTAGATATAAGCCTTCTGATTAGTATGTTTGAATTAAAGGTTAAGTTCATTGCTTGAGGTCATCCTCTTAGGAAGTAGCAGAATAAGTATTTGAATTCAGCTCTTCTGATTTTAAACCTGGTACTCTTTCTAAGATACCATCCTATGATTTCACTGGTGTGGCTACTCCCTTCATTGATGTAAGTCATCATTCTTCCACATCTCCTTATCCTATGCCATTCTTGTTCTTGTCATTCCTTATATCACTAAATGGAGGAGCCATCTGCTGCTTTTATTGAATCACATAGCTGAAAGGGATTTTAGATAACATGTCACCCACTCTGCCTTTTTCTGGTTCTGTTAGTATCCCAAGGATACCAATGTGTAAAAAACCCACAAACAGGAAAAGAATAAGATAGTTTTAAAAATGGAAAATTTCAATGGTCTTGTTTAAAAAGTTTATTTTAAATAATTCAAATGACTTGTTTTCATTCAAAACAATTCTTCTTGGTCCAATTTGAATATTTCTTTGTTAATTGCTTTTTTACTTAACGTTTCATTTTTTCTATTTTAAGATTATGTTGTTGTAACAGCTGACCTTATTAAAATTTATTCAAATAAAGAGTGATTTTTCAGATAAGAAGGACACTAACACAAACAAAGCTAGTCAACACAGCAAAACTCCAAGTTTCTTATGAGGGGCAGTCAATGTTTGTACATTGGTTAAAGAAGGAGGGTCCTGGGGATGAGGGATGATATTAATCTACTAAACATTAGGCAGTATCTCTGTTCTTCCAATGCCCTGTAGCCTGCTTGGGTAGCTGGGGAAGAGCTTGAAGACATATATATGAATTTCTATATGCTATATATTTTTTTAAAGGTTCACTGCCTATTAATTTAGAGGCTGAAAAATGTTGTGAATGTTCCTGATAAAGCTACACACACACTTATGTCTAGAATTGAGAAAGCAGGCAATGACTTTGTTATCATTAAGAATCCAGACTGAACCATCCAGTAAGAAAAAATTTTAATTTCCCAAGTACTTATAAAGAGGGGGAGGAGGAATGGTAGTAAAAAAAAAATGCTCAGGAGGTGACAAGGTAGAGAGATTCAGACTTTCCATTCCTTTATTATGTGTGCATGATGTAAAGCTCTTTAATGTAAAAAGTAAATAATAGCCTTTAGGTATAAGCCTGCAGATTAGTATGTTTAAATATTAGTATATATTTGTAACCACAGCCAGATTATTTGATAATGCCTGTCTCTGTCTACTATCAAAGAACACTTTAAATGTTTTCTTTCTATTTTATGTTTCATTTCATGAGAGGAGGTAGAAATTTTAAAACATGATAACAAGTTTATAAAACTTTCCCTTAAGCTAGAAAGTGGTTCATGTTGACAGAAACAGAGTGTGCCCCAAACCAGATGCTCTGGGGTTATTCTATTTGTTAACCTATTTCTAAGTAATGACATATGGAGCTTTTGATGCCAAATAGAAGAATATATTGAGTGCCCCCTGTGTCATCCCCTTCCCACAAGTGTAGTTACATTATTCATCTTCAATATCAAAATCACTATATTGTTTTTACAGAGATATAATTAAGAATTTCTGTACTCTTTATGAATTTCAGCAGAATTTTCCTTGCTGTCTCCCAACTTGGGAGAGCTTTGCTTTCCTCTTCTCCTTTATCTTCATTCCAGATCTTGCTTTATTGTACAGATCATGAATTTATATATCAATTCTTATTAAGCACCTACTATGTGCTAGGCCCTGTGATGATAATTCTTAGCAGATTGCCAACTTCAGTATCTTCTTTGCTTTCTTCTTTCCTTGCCTTCCCTTTCCTCTGTCCTCCATTCTCTGACCTCTGTCCTCTCTCCTTTCCTGGCCTGTCTTATTGTTTGTTTGTTTTTTTTTTCAACTCTGAAGTGGATTTTATTTTATTTTATTAAAGCTTTTTATTTGCAAAACATATGTATAGGTAATTTTCTAACATTGACCCTTGCAAAGCTTTCTGTTACAAATTCCCCCCCCCAACACCCACCCCTCTCCTAGATGGCAGGAAGTCTACTACATATTAATTATATTAAAATACTTGACAAATCGAATATGTGTATATATATTTTTACAGTTATCTTGCTGTGCAAGAAAAGTCAGATCTTTAAGAAAAAAAAATCTGAGAAGGGAAACATAATGCAAGCAAACATCAATAGAGAGCATGAATATGTTATGTTGTCCATATTCATATCCCTCTCTCTGGGTGTATATGGATTTCTTCACTGAACAATTGGAACTGGTTTGAAACATTTCATTGTTGAAGAGAGCCACGTCCATAAGAATTGATCATCATATAGTCTTGTTGCTGTGTATAATGATCTCCTGCTTCTGCTCATTTCACTCAGCATCAGTTCATGCAAATCTATCCATGCCTCTCTGAAATCATCCTGCCGGTCGTTTCTTACAGAACCATAATATTCCATGATATTCATATACCATAATTTATTCAGCCATTCTCCAATTGATGGGCATCCATTCAGTTTCCAGTTTCTAGCCACTACAAAAAGGGCTGCCACAAACATTTTTGCACATGTGAGTCCCTTTCCTTCCTTTAAGATCTCTTTGGGATATAAGCCCAATAGAAACACTGCTGGGTAAAAGGATATGCACAGTTTAATAACTTTTTGAGCATATTCCAAATTGCTCTCCAGAATGGTTGGATCCGTTCTGGTCTGTCTTATTGTTATGTAAGGTTCTCCTCATTGATAGAGAAGAATTGCTCAGTATTTTGCATCTGCATGAAGGGCAGAGTTGGAAAGAGCTTGGGAAAGGAGAGATCCTTGTCTTCTGACTTCCAGTTTTGAGTGAGAAGGATAATCTTCAGGTCCTTGAAAGGAGAGATTACAAAGAAGGTGACATGCAGAGTAGCATGACACCTTTATTATGTCATTATTCCTAGTTTAGATCATCATTGGAAACATGCTGAAGCATACATGTACCTATCATGGGCTTTCTGTTGGTCTTTGGGTCATCCACATCTTGCAATCCTTGGAAACAATGATATTTAAAGTTTTAGAATCCCAGATTATGGCCAGAAGAACACTGTGCATACATTAGGGAGGAATTTGGCACTCTTTAAAAACTCTTAATTTCCCCAATGCAACCCCACCTGTTGCCTTCCTTTTATGTAGTTCTGACTCTAACTCACTTGGACATGTGGACACATTGATATATAACTTTGACTCATAATCTCACAGTTCCAAAACCAGAAAGAATCCTATGAGCCATTGAGTCCAAACCCTTTGTTTTACAAATGAGGAAACTAAGTCACAGAGAGGTTAAGTGATTGACTTGCCCAGATTCACACAACTTCCTGATTCCTGATTGTGTTATACTGATTAAATAAGATAATATATGTAAAAATAAACATGTGAAAATATGAAATATATTCAAGCTTTAAAATACTATGCAATTAACTATTATTGTATATTAATTCAATAGACTAGTCATCCAACCATAACATGCCATCATATGGATAATAGACATTCTGTTAATATCATGAACCCCAGAATATTAGAAAACCTCAGCAATGAGATCCATTGTTATTCAATGGAGATTAGCCTAATAAATATGTATGAGGAAAAATTAAATGGATGAAAAAAATACTTAGTTGACCAACTTGACAAAATTCACCAGTCAATAATCTTTATTTAGTACCATATTGGCTATTGTTGTTTGTAGAATGTAAACTCCTCAAGGGAGATATTTTCTTTCTTTTTTTTTTTTTTTTTTGGTGTTTAACTATTAGGTATTAATTCTGGCCATGCATGATCTTATTTATTGAAAAAAAAGACCAAGTTCTGGGTTTCTCATGATCAGGTTGGTAGTTCTATATTTGACTTTGCTGAGAAGTCCTATGAAAGTTGCAATGGCTCTCAGAGAGTGGGTAATGTATTGTTCTCCAGTCCCACTTCCCCTGCTTAGCCATAGAGGGTAGTTAGTATGTATCTGCCCCATCAGAAAAGCTCTGAGATCCTGCCTATTGGAAACCCTACCTCTGTGAATAAGTAGTATTTCTCTGAATGGTAGTTATTGTGACCTTGATATAATGGAGTTCCAGAGGAATAACTAGGCATATTTATGTGTAATGGTATTTTGCTCTTTCCACACAGAATTAATCAAAGGAATAAACAGTTACATATACCTGTATGCTTGGAACTTCTCATAGATCTGGGTCATCCCTAAAGTAATAGTATATAAGTAATTGGATATACATTGGCATATAAGGCAACTGTAAGCTAAATATAACACTATTTTACAAAGAATTCACACAAGACAGGCACTCTCACAGTCGTCAGAAGAAGCAAAACAAGGACTCTTAAGGTCTCTCTTCAGAGATTTAGCATAAATTGTGAGACATGGGAAACACTAGCAAAGGACCACTGTTATGTGGCATCCTGTATCAAAGAAGGTGCTGTGCTCTATGAGCAAAGCAGAATTGCAGCAGCTCAAAAGAATCATGAGATACTCAAATTTAGAGACATCGCCACTCTAAAAGTTCAGAGGGAGTATTTGTGCCTTGGTAGAACAATCCAAGCTCCTATTGGTTTGATCAGTCACAGTCAGAACACTATACCTTTACTCTAATAGGATAATTTTATTTTTATCCTCTTCAAGAACAACCAATCAATTTGGGCAACTAGGTAGTGCAGTGGATAGAGTGCTGGACCTAAATCAAGTTTGAGTTCAAATATAGCCATATACACTTACTAGTTGTGTGACTCTGGACAAGTCACTTAACCCTGTTTGCCTCAGTTTCTTCATCTGTAAAATTACCTGGAGAAGGAAACAGCAAATTACTTCAGTATCTTTGCCAAGAAAACCCAAATGGGGTCATGAAGAATCAAAACAACTGAATAACAATAACAATGCTGTTAGCTCAATGATTCCAGGAAAGACAGATTAGTTATTTAGTCTCCCATGTTGGCAGTGAGGCTTAATAGATAGGGTTCTAGATTTGGAATCAGGAAGAGTTATTCTGTCTCAGACATTTAATGACCCTGAGTCTCAATTTCCTCATTTATAAAAGAGGAAGTTGGATTTGATGACCCCTAAAGTCCCCACCAGCTTTAAAATTGTGAACTGGTAACTATGTGAGTATGGAAGAACAGCACATTTTCCAAATCATATATGGTGGTAGGATCAACCATTAAATGAAGCACTCAAGAATTCTGGATTCAAGGGGGAAGCTAGGTAGTACACTCGATAGAGCAGGATTTGGAGAACCTGAATCCAAATCTGGCCTCAGAAATTTAACACTTCCTAGCTGTGTGACCCTGGGCAAGTCACTTAACTTCAATTGCCTCAGGAAAAAAAATCTGGATTCAAGCCTTGGTTCCTCCGCCTTGGCTTAGGTTTAGACAGAAGCTTGTATGGTTTGTGCTTTTCTGCTCACCGTCCTAATGCAGGCACAGACCTTTCAGTGTTCCTAGTCCTATTTAACTAATTTTAAGTATGACTTCTTGGAAAAGAGGGTCCATTGGAATTCATTTTGAATGTGATTAATGATATATATATATGTATATATATAGTTATAATAGGTAGCATTTATGTAATACTTCAAGGTTTTCAAAGCTGCTTTACATATTTAAAGCATATTATTGATCCTTATACATTTATTCTTATAAGAACCTTATAAAGTGGGTTCTATTATTATACTTATTTTATAAATGAGGAAATTGAGTTTGAAAGAGGTTATTTGGTAATTACCAATTTGGTAATTGGTTCAGTCATTTCACTTGTGTCCAACTCTTTATGACTCCATTTAGAGTTTTCTTGACAAAGATACTGAAGTGTTTTGCTATTTCCTTCTCCAGCTCATTTTACACATGAGGAAACTGAGGCAAACAGGGTAAAATGACTTGCCCAAGATCACTTAGCTAGTAAGTGTCTGGGGCTGGATTTCAACTTGGAAAGACTGGTCTTTTTGACTCGAGGTTCAGTATTTCCACTTTGCTATCTAGCTGCCTTTGGTAGTTAGATGATACAATGGAAAAATAATTGGGCTTAGTCAGGAAGACCTGAGTTCAAATTTTATCCCAGCCAACTAGTTTTTTCAACTGTAAATGGGGATAATAATAGTACCTTCCTCCCAGGGTTTTTATGAAGATCAAATAAGATAATTTTTGTGAGGTACTTAGCACTATTTGGTACATAATAGACACTTAATAAATGTTCTTTCCTTCCCATTCCTTGCCTGGCTTTGTTTCTCTACCTCCCTGACTTACTCATGTTCACACTGCTAGTATTTAAAGTAAGTTTTAAACTGAGGTCTTTCTAATTCCATGCCCAGTTCTCTATCCACTATGCTGTTTCAGTGTCCTAGAGGGTTAAAGTCTTATAGAAGATACAAGGCAATCTAGTAGGAAAAAAATTGTGTAGTATGGAGAGAAAAGAAAATCCTGCTTTTGTGAAGTTGATCTGATGATCCATGAGAGGCCAGCAGAGAGCTGTCATTTCAGTAGAATCTCTTCCCCAAAAGTTGAGAACTTTTCCACAGAGAGAAAGCCCTGATTCTTTGCTTAGGATATTAAACAAAAAAACTGGTGCTTCATACAAGGATGGGACTTCAGGTCACCAGGCTAGGCAATTTCTCATAAAGTGAAGCCATCAGTCAGTTTCAATAAATTTGATTTAGGGATTGACTGGTCTTGACCTAGATGATGCCATTAATACATGGAATAGGGGTTGAATTGAAACTGATTGTCCTTTTAATGTACTAAAACTCTGATTATCTGTAACTCAGCCAGAAACCCCATCTTAATGGATTTTTTCTTCTATTCCTTACATGAAGAAAGAAGAAAATCACAGGAAAACAAATTATTATAGCCAGGTTCTGATTAGTTATGAATAATGAATCCCCTGAAGTTACATGTTTCTGTTTACTCTTCAAATTACCATTAAAAATGATTTCAAAGTTATAACTATTAAATATGGTAATTAGTTCTATCCCAACTGAAATATGCAGTGTAAATTTGAATGATGTAACCATTCTAGAGGATTCATTTAACTAATTGACTATACACACATTTATGTAAAATATATGACTATATATATAAATGTTATGTATGTTTATATATACATATGTATATATATATATTAACTATCACCATGAAAGGGGCTTTGGAGATAATCTAATTCATTGATACCTAAATATTCAAATAGTCTGGTAGTCTTCTTTAATTTGGACTCTAAACATTTAAGTTGGCAACACTATGGCAGAGCCAGGAGAACTTGTATATGCACAATTTCTCACCAATAAAACAGCTATTTTTGTTGCTTTTTTTGGACATGTTTTAGTTTGCCTATAAGAATAAGTATTTATTTTGTGAATGCTATACTAACTATGCTGGGTAAGTAAAATTGTTAAGTAAGATTTATATTAAGTAAGCTTATATAATCAGCAACAAATCAATACTTCAAATTTTATAGCCCATCTAACAAAAATCAAGGCATAACCTTTGAAAAATTATTGATTCAATCCAGCCACTTCATTTTATAGAAAAGGAAACTAAGACCCCCCAGGATTTGTGATTTATCTGAGGTTAACCAGTAGCTACTTGTAGATTCTTTTCTTTTTGAAATTGGTACCCAAAAATCAAAAAATCATAGACTGAGAGCTAGAAATGATTGAAAAGACCTTTTAGACCAAACTTTTCATAGCAGAGATAAAGAAAATGAGCATTAGAGAGAATAAGTGACTTTATCAGTATGACAGCTAGAAAATGTCAGAAGGAAGATTGGAATTTAAGTTATCTTTTGATTCCAAATCAACTGTTTTTCTCCACTGTTCCATGGTGCTCCATCTCTTTTACATCCTATTTCATCAAAATTGATGTTACCTGCAAAATACACATCTAGGAACTATATAAACACAACTACAAACACTCTTTATACAAAAATAGATCTAAATGATAGAAATATTAATTTCTCATGAGTAGGCTAGACCAATATAATTCTCTCTATATTAATTTACTTATTCAATGCCATACCAGACTCACAAATTATCATTAATAGAGCTGGGAGAAATAATAAGAAAATTTTTCTGAAGAACCGAAAGATGAACAAGGGAAATAATGAGAAAAATGGGAATTAGATTCAGCAATATCAGAACTCAAACTATACTACAAAACAATAGTTATCAAAATAATTTGGCACTGGTTAAGAAATAGAAACATTGATCAATAGAATAGATTTTTGTAGAAAATATACAGAAGCAAATGAGCATAGTAACCTAGAGTTTAATATATGCCAGATTACAGTTATTGAGGACTCACTCCAACAAAAACTGCTGGAAAAACTGGAAAACACTCTGGAAGAAATGAGGTATAGGCCAGCACTTCACACTGTACACCAAGATAAGATCCAAATGGTTACATGATTTAGACATTAAGAGAGGGACATCATAAATAAATTAATGGAACAAGGAAGAAACTACTTATCAGTTCTATGGATAGAGGAAAAATTAATGCACAAATAAGAATTAAAGAGAAGTTTGTAGAAGGATAAAATGGAGAACTTTGATTATATAAAATTAAAAAGCTTTTACATAAGGAAAGCCAATGCAGCTAAAATCAGAAGAAAAGCAGTTAAGTGGGGAAAAATTTTTTTTGCAGCAAGTTTTTCTGTTAAAATTCTCATTTCTAAGGTATACAAATTGATAAGAATAAGAGCCATTTCCTGATTGATAAGTGGTCAAATGATATGATGAGGCGATTTTAGAGGAGGTAATTTGATAGCCATATAAAAAAGCTTAAATTCCTTATAATTGGAAAATGCCAATCAGAACAGTTTCTGGGTTATACCTGACACCCATCGGATTGGCAAAGTTGACAAAAAAAAGAAATGATCAATGCTAGACAGGCTACATGAAAACGGGTTAAAAAACTTTAATGCTCTGAACTAGTCTAGCCATTCTGGAAAGGAATTCATAACTATGCCCTCAAAGCTATTAAACTATGCATATCCTTGAAACCAACAATGCCACTGTAACCCAAAGAGATCAAAGAAAAAGGAAAAAGACAACTTTGTACAAAAATATTTATAGTAGCAAGAATTGGAAACCAAGGAGATAGAGAGGAAAAAGGAGATGGAGCAGAGCATGGAAGAGAAAATTCCTTCACTTTGACTTTCCTTCTTTCTGTTTTATATTATCATATAAATCAACAACAAATAAACTTTTTCAAACCTTAGAAAATTTCAGAAAGGCTGTGTGGTTGCTTTATGGAGGCTGAGAAGGGAAAAGATTATGTTTGCTATTAGAAGGAGAGTCACAGAAACCCCTGGACAGCATATCTGGCACCTGGTTTGCCCGCAACTATTTCAGGTTTTTCCATGAAAGTGTGATGAGGATCATCCCTTTCTCCTCCTTACTCTGTCCCCATCAAATCAAAGCCCTCCCACTTTTTGGACATCTCTCATTGTTGGGAATTTTTTTTAAACTGAACCATAGTTAGCTTCATTGTAACTTCTATTAATTGGTCCAAATTCTTCATGCAGGAACTAATCTGACAAGCCTAATCTTCAAATTTTTGAAGTTAGTTTTATTTCTCTTCGATTCTTTTCTTCTTGAGGTGAGATATCTTCAATTCTTTCAACTTATCCTCATATGCCATGGTTTTCATTTTTCTCAGCATATTAATTGTTCTTGTCATTTTGTTGCAGTTTGTTAATGCTCTTCCTAATAACAGAGAGCTCAGAATTGGACAATTAGGTGACTAGGGTGGGCACAATGCAGGATTTAGAGTAAGGAAGCCCAGAGTTCAAATCATACATTGGGCACTTTCTAGCTGTGAGATCCTGTGCAAGGCATTTAACTTTTCTCAGCTTCAGTTTTCTCACTTATAAATAGGGGATAATAGCACCCATGGGCATATTATGAGAATCAAATGAAATAACATGTAAAGAATTTTGCAAAACTTAGTGTCTTTCTCTTTTTCCATTTTATACATATCCATATATAAAATATAAAGTTATTATATAATAGTGTGGCATAATGAAGACAGAATATAGTGGGATTATCACTTCCTTTATTTGGATACTATATTTCTTTTATTTTAACTTAAGATCACAAAGCTTTAATAGTTGTTACAACTCATTTTGTTGACTCATATTAACCTTCAATTCACCAAAACCTCCAAATTTTTTCATACAAACTACATTCTAGCCTAACATCCTCCATTCCCTACTTAGGCAATTTATTTTTTGGACATAAATGCAGGACTTTGCATTTGTCCCTATTAAATTTTATCTTATTCTTTTTAGATATTTTACTATTTAACAAAATCATTTTCTATCTTGGTATTATTACCCAAAGAATTAACTATAAACCCTAGATAATTTGATGAATGTGTTATCGGTGCTTTTCTCTCTTTATATTCTGTTTTGGTGATCTCATCAGCTCCCATATGTTATCAGTTCTATAATGCTGCGAATTTCAAATGTGTGTGTATCTGTGTATCTCTTTCTTTTCATATAGGAAGGAAGGGAAAGAGAGAAGAGGAGAGAGACTGGGAGGGGGTAAGAAAGAGGGATGGGGAAAGAAGAGGAAGTCATATGTTTATCCAGCTTCAAGCTTTCTTCAGGGACCTGTTGTGCTTTGACAACTGCCTATTGGACATTTTTATATGGATATTCTATAGTTATAATAAAACATTATGTGTCGAAACCAGAACTCATTATCTTTTTTTGTATCTTCCCCATCCAAGCTTATACCTTCTTTCAGTATTCCCTATTTCTCTGTTTTTTAATCTTTTATTTTTAATTTGTGGAATAAAACAAGCACTTCCATAAATAGTACAACAAAAAAGTAATTGAAAATCTACTATAAACAATTTGTTATTTCTTTCAATGTACAGCAAAATTATCATGTAAATTTATTTCCCCCCACTTTTTCCTTCCCCTCACCCCTAGATATGGCTACCACTAGACACAAATAGGTATGCATATATACATATATGCATATATATAAAATTATTCTATACATCAATTTATTAGTTCTTTCTCTGGATGCAGATAGTGTCTTTCTTCATATGTCCCTTATAGTTAATTTGGATATTTATAATATACAACATAAATTATTTGCTCAAAGTCATTCTTAAAACAATATTGATGTTATTATATAGTGTTCTCTTTATTCTGCTCATTTTGATCTTCATTGTGTATTTCCATGTTTTTCTAAAATCATTGAGCTTATTGTTTTTATAGCACAATAGTATTCTATCACAATCATATACTACAGTTTAGCCATTCCCCAATTGATGGGTATCCCTACAGTTTCCATTTCTTTGTCACCACAAAGAGAGCTGCTATAAACATTTTGGAACATATAGATTCTTTTCCTTTTTCCACAATCATCTTTGTAAATAGACCAAGTGATGGTTTTTCTGGGTCAAAGGATAAAGATAGTTTAATAGCTTTTTGGCTATAATTCCCTATTGTTCTCCAATAGTTGGGTCAGTTCACAATTCCAACAACAATGAATCAGTGTCCTAATTTTTCTACACTTCTCCAACATCTGTTACTTTCCCCTTTTATCATTTTAGTCAATCTAGTCAGTGTAAAATGATGTCTCAAGGCTTTTTAAATCCTCATTTCTCTAATCAATAATGATTTAGCATTTTTTCATATTACTATAAAGTATTGATTTTTTTTGGAAAACTGCCTGTTTATATCTTTTGACCTTTTATCAATTCAGTAATGATTCTTATTCTTATAGATTTGATAAAACTCTCTACATATTTTAAATATGAAACCATTATCTGATAACCTCTTCCAATTTTCTGTTTTCCTTCTGATCTTGGTTACATTTGTTTTGAAATAATTTCTATTTCTTTTGAAGGGCTTATTATTCTTCCAGTCAAGTAGGTTTGCAAGGTGATAGACATTCTTCATTTCTTTCTCTCATTCCTCATATATAATCATTTGCCAAATCTTATCAATTATAATTTCTCATGTCATCTTCTCTCCCACTAACCTGGCTATCACTCTAATTCCATAACTTCTCATTTCTCACCCAAACTATTGCAATAATCCCATTGCTTTGTCTATCCTTTTTCTAATCCATTTTACACAGAGCTTCCAAAATAAGAGATATAAATCTATTTATACCTATTATTTAGCTGCCTAAATCACAGATCTAACCTCATTTTTTCTTTGCTCAAGAAGTTTCAATGGCTTTCTATTGCCCCTTGGAAAAAAATACAAACATTGATTTGACATTTCAAATCTTCTGTAGTTTGTCCTCAGTTTATCTTTTTAGATTTATTTCACATTAATCTTCTTCATGCCCTCTATGTTATAGCAAAAGTTGTCTACTTGCCATTTCTTGAATTTGGCATTCAATCTCTTGCCTCTTACTTTAGAATAGCTACCTACCTTGCTTGCCTAACTTCCCTCCATTAGAATCTTTAGCCTTCCTTAAGGCTCAGCTCAGGTGTTAAGATTTGTGGGAAGCCTTTGCTTATATTCTTTAGTCATTTATTCTCTCTTATTCTCTTGAATCATTGGGGAAAAAGGACAAAAGTGACCAGTGAGCTCAGGCTAAGAACTTCAAGTCCCTCATTCCTAATCTAATTTCTTAGTCTCTATCACTTTCTCTCCAGCCTGTCTCCATCTACTTTCTTCTTTTCCCTGGCTCTCATAGAGTAAGGAAAGATATGTTCATGGTTGTCACTCTGATTTAGTATAGTATTATATTTCATATACATTTTGAGTTAAACAGAATTTTACAGACCAACCTGGCATCCTACTCATGACATCTAACATTGTTTTGATAGGAAAATATTCTATGGATTCAAACATCTGAATTAAAAGTGATCTTTTGGAACACAATCCATTAAAAGGCAAGGAAACTTGTGATGTAGGTATTCCAACAGGTACATTTACCCTTAGGCTTTAAGAAGATATTAAATGACATGAGGTCAAAAAGAGTTTTCTGGTTAATTTTGAGTTATCTGCAACATTTTATTCACTGAAATACCTCAATCTTCAAGTATTGTAAGCTCCTTGATAGAGGATTTCATACATTATTTATCTTCTTATCTTTCCTGTAGCCTAGATCTTTGTATGACATAGAATAGGGACTTAATATTCAATGCAGGCATGTGCGAATGAAAGAACTGAAGTTTTATTGAATTTTTTTGGAAAGAAAATGTTTTCCAGAAGGCTACTAAGTAAGTTTTAAAATCTCTTTATTTATAATTCATTCCTCCCTTTTCCCATCATTTGTAGTTTTTGTTTTAGTTCTTACCTTAACAAATATGAAATAAAATGAACATTTCCATATACATGATAGAACAAGAAAAGAAGAGCATATATAAAACTTCTCATTCCCATTATGTCTCCCATGTACTTCAAACATCTTTAGAGATCAAACAAAAAACTTTGTTCAGAACACGTGATACACAATAATAATCTCAACACCTCACATTTATATGGCCCTTTAAAGTTCACAAGGTATACAGGAAATCATCACAGCACACCTTCAAAAATGGATGAATATTATTACTATTTTCCCTCATTGGAAAATAAAGACAGAGAAAATTGATAGGGTTTGAGCTGGTTGCTGAAAACCCCAAAGTGTGGAATCTTTGCTTCATACTTCAAGATCTGTGAGACCATTTGTTACTTGGCAGCTTTAGATCAGGCAAAAAGTAATTGGAAACTTTTGACTGTTAGGCCACCAGGAGACTAGTGCAATGGGGAGAAAGTTTTCAGGACTCCTTTATTGTGTAGTGTTATTTGAAATTTCCAGATAATTCTAGGAAAGGTAAGTATTTAATCCACTATTCTGCCTCAAGAGAACATTGAAAATGGCAAGTCATTTAACCTCTGTATAAGTTGCGTTGTCTACAAAAGTACTATTACTTTCCTCAAAGAGTTTTTGTGAGGATAAAGTGAAATAGTATTTGTAAAGTACTTGGCAAACCTCAAATGCTATGTAAATGCTACATTATGGAAATGCTAGCTATTATTACTACTATTATTATCATACCCTTTCCTAGGCAAGGAGGGCTAATGCTTTGATTTTGGGAATTAGTAAGAGCCATTGAGGGGACCTGAAGAAATGTGAAATTTTTTTTTATTTAATTGAAAGTTCTGTATTTAAAGTTAGAGAACCAGAGTTCAAATTCCAGTCATGTTAGTTACTACCAGTATGAATTTAGTAGTCCATTTAACTTCTCTGGCCCTTTGTTGCCTGGTCTACACACAATATGTGGGTTGGATTTTTTTCATCTCTAAATCCATTGTCTGACTTTATGATCCCCAATTCAGATTGAAGTAAGTTAAAAGAAAATGAGTGTTCTAATACCATGTTGTTTCTTATCTTGTTGATGATGTTATATTATAACATTTCTTATAAAGTAAGACATTTCATTTTGGAATGTTTCTCCAAAAGATAATGGAAAAACAATAACTCACATTGATGATTTCTTACTTTCTTATGCTAGTAAAGAAAGTTATGTATATAATTTTATTTTGTTTTCATAATAGTTCTAGAAAGTTAAACATAGGCAGTATCATTGGTTAGTTAAAAATAATATATCTACTATGTACCAAGAATTGTTTAGACAATGAGAATATAAAGGAAGGTCACAATAGTCCTTGCTCTTGAGAAGCTTATAGTATAATGGGTGAGGTAACATATAAATAACTAGGTATATGCAAGATGTATACAAAGTATATGGAAGATAATCTCAGAGAGAGTAATATCGAGGAATTACAGTATACAGTATCACTCTTGTTTCATTGATGAGGCAACTGAAGCTTACAAATGGCAAAGAACATGGTTAAATAGCTAGTAAGAGACAGAATCCTCTTTCTATGATTTTGGATATTGTGTCCCTAGGTACCACACTTGCTTCCATGCATCATGCATGGTGGACTTTTCTGTTTTAGGATAAAACCAGAGTAGAAGTTTATCTCAATTTATACATAGCCACACTTATCTCTTTATCTTTCATAGGGGTAATGAGACATTGCAGATTCATGCATCTGTGTTAACCTGCCATAACTCATTGGGTGATCAGGGAATCTTCAACTATAATCCTTTTTGTGAGACAAGGATCATTTCTCCATACTATCTACTATACTACACTTTTCAAATCTCCAGACATTGCCATAGAACTTTCCAGTACAGTATAATGACTCCTAAGTCTTCTTGTACAACTGTAAGGACCACTGAGTCTTTCCACTGGCCCTCAGCTTACTTTCCTTTATTGTTGTCTCTTTAAATTAGAATTTAATGAGTAGAGACTGTGCTTCTTTTCTATTTATATTACTAGCACTTAAAACAATACTTAGCACATATTTATGTGATTTATAAATGTTTTTATTAATTTATTCAGTTAGTGTTTGAGAAAACATTTTATTCAGATTTCTGAGCCTTGTGATGGTGTCCTCAAAGCCCAGAATTCAATAAGTAATATAACCCAATAAGAAAAGAAAGCGGATGGTAAATCCTGAGGTAGACAGGGCAAGCCAGACCATTAATCAATTCATAAAGATTTATTAATTGCTTACTGTGTCGGGCACTTTGCTAGTACTAGAATACAACGCCAGGCAAAAGAGAGTCCCTGCTTTCAAGGAGCTTACAAACTAATGTAGAAGACAACACGCAAATAAATACATTCAAAACAAGCTATACATAAATAGGAACCAACTAGAATTAAGAAGGGCCAGGAAAAGCTTTCTATAAAGACAAATGAATCTCCTACTACTTCCTATGGGCCAACCAAATAGACCTGTGTAGAACCTAGTTAAGTAGTGGATTGCCAGACTCAAAGGTCATATGTGGAAACCATGCTGCTATTGGGTCTCTGAGGTTCACAGCTGCAGCCCCTCTCAGCAAACAGATGCAGCTGGGCTTGATTGTGGAGGTGGTGGTTGCTGTCTGAAGCACTCTCGAAAGAGAACAGCTCATGTGACTGGGCCTGGGAGATATATTCCAACACCTTGTGCTACACTCAGAAGCAACTTGGCAGAGGGAAGCCTACATAGAATCCCAATGATCTTCATTTGTGGGAACTTGCATTTACCTTTACATTAAGTTCTTTTTTTTAAAGTATTGGTGATTTCATCATTCTGAGCTTTCCCTTTAACTGAGACTAGTCCCAAAAGGGATTTTTGAGCTCATTCTATGAACATATTAAAAATTATTTTTGAGAACTATATTTCAAAATAATTGGTTTCTTTTGTGATCCTATGTATTTTATTTTGCGCATATGAAATGATATTCTGAGAAGGGTTTCATAGGCTTTACCTTATGGTCAAAGGAGCCATGATATTTAAAAAAAAGCCATGATACATCCTCCTTCAGTAGATGGTCTTTATGAGTTGCTGTGTTTATAACATAAATGACCCCCTCTAACCTTGACTAAGCTGGTTCTAAAGTGAAAGTCTATGGTGAAAGATTCACTCAGAGCTTTGTTTTGTATTTTATTTTTGTCTTTCCTTTGAACAAACAGTGTCTTTGGAATGATTAGCAATAATAAACCTTTAGTGAAGATGAGTTATGTAGTTGTTATTGTTGTTCAACTCATTTTACAGATGAGGAAACAGGGTAGTGACTTGCCCAGGGTGACACAGCTAGTAAGCATCTGAGGCCAGATTTGAATTTGGGTATTCCTGATTCCATATCTGGTGTTCCATCCAGAATCACCCAGCTGCCAGTGCCATGTTACCTCCTTTTATTTCCAAGAAAGCAGTAATAGTGGCAATTGGTGAAAGTGGCTTTTTCACCCATGTCTGATTTGGCTGTTTTCATGTCCCAAGACCTTTACTGTGTGATCTCTGATTCCATTCCAGTCTGTGTCTATGGGGTTAGACTTAGAATTTGGCTACAATTCATGAAATCTTTTTCTCCTCATAGTGATCTTTCCAGCCTGGAGCAACAGTTTGGGAGGAACCAAAATAAGTCCCATTTAGTTCTCACCTTAACTCACTTTTGAGATTTTTTTTTACTTCCTCATCAGTGGGTTTCTCACTTTAGAGAGTCCCTGACTCTGAGACCTCCCTCTCCTGATTCCTACTCCTTATTCTTGACCACCATTTTGGGAGGGACCCAGTTCCCACTTAAGTGTTATCTTCCTTCATTAGAATGTAAGGGACTGGGGCAGCTAGGTGGTGCAGTGGATAGAGCACCAGCCCTGTAGTCAGGAGGACCTGAGTTCAAATGTGGTCTCAGACACTTAACATTCCCTAGCTGTGTGACCTCTGGGCAAGCCACTTAATCCCAACTGCCTCAGGGAAAAAAAAAGAATGTAAGGGACTGTTTTTTTTTTTTTTTTTTTTTTTGGTTTTTTTTTGCTTATATTTGTATCCTCGGCACTTAGCATTGAATAAGGGCTTAATAAAATTCTTTCTCTCTCTCTCTCTCCTTCTCCTTGGCCCTCTTCCTCTTTTTTCTCTCTGTCTCTATTTTTCTTCCCCCCTACTTTCTCTCCTTATTCTTGCCCCTCTCCCTCTTTTTTTCTCTGTATCTATTTTTTCTTCTCCCTTTCTCTTTCTCCTTTTCTCCTCTCCCTCTCTTTCTGTCTCTCTCTCCTTTTCTCTTTTTCTTCTTCCTTTCATTTCTCCCTTTCTCTTCTTCAATCCCTCTCTCTTTCTCCTTCTTTATCTCTTCCTCTCTTTTTCATCTCCTTTCTTTCCTCCCTCTGCCCTCCCTTCTCTCTTTTTCTCTTCTCTATAGTGATCATCTTTCTAGTATGCAGTTACTGATTGTTATGACAATCCTCACTTTGGGTCACCACTTCATTGATTCCTTCAATAATAAAAGAGATTACTTGCAGGGAGAATTAAATAGAAGGGGACCAGTGCATCCCGAAATACACATGTATTCCTGGGCATGTTTATATGATTGTTTATTAATGTGTGTACATTTGGATTCAGAAATGAATATTTCCTGCTTAATTTCAGGGAATCACTGTTCATAATGCATCAAAGGTGAGGAATGCAGGAAAGTATTGGGCTGTTTTAGGAGACATATGGTCTTGATTCTGGCTCAGCCAGCATCTAGCCAACTGTGTGGCTCTGGGCAAGTCACTTGACCTCTCAGCCTTGGTTTCCTCATTTGTGAAAATGAAGAGATTGGATGTTCTGATCTCTAAAGCTTCATCCAGCTGTAAAATTCTATGAATCTATGATTTTTCTCTCCAGCAGTTTGGTTAACAAGAACGACTCAAGGCTCAAAGTACAAATTGTCGGACCTAAAAAAATATTTTTTTAAATGTTATTTTATAGCGGTGTGGGGGCATTGACTGGCCAGCCAAACCAGTGGAATATGGCCAATGGAGAACAAGGTGGCTGGCAGTGCCAATGGCAGGGCTCTGCCAGCCCAGCTGCAGCTGCTTCCACTTCCTTTCAAGTTTAAGGTAGGTGAGTGGGAGGTGGGCCCTTTTACATTTCTCTTCTGCCTCCTGTGAATGGTGATTACTGCTTTTAGTGAGATGGGCCCATCTAAAGTTCACCCCGGTTGTTTTTCTAAGGGACAGTTTATCCCTTTTTTACTTGTTATTTTTTGGGATTTTCTGCAGTTGTATTTTCCAAATATGAGTAAACTGGGGCGGTCGGCTCACTTGAAAGCAGCTGTACTTAGACCAAGGTCCAGGAACTAAAAATTCGGAATTCCTGTTAGGCTGGGCCAGATTCATTACAAGACCTTTTAAAATGTTATTTCTTCCCTTTCTGCCTCAGTTTCTGTGTCTGTCAGGGTTAGGCAGATTGAGTGGATTAAAATATTATCTTTTAGAAAGTACCTTAAAGATGAGTCTTTGGCTCTCTTCTGTTCATTTTGTATCAGTGACTTCAATGAAGACACAGATGGAGTGCTTATTAAAATGTGCAGATGGCATGAAGCTGGGAGGGGGAGCTAATGCAACTGAATGAATTGGGATCCAAAAAGATCTCAACGGGCTGGAATGATGGGCTGAAGTTCATATGATGATTGATGGTAATGATGAATAATTTTTTAAATGAATTGCTATATTCTGTTTGCCAATACTTTATTTAGTACTTTCTCATTTGTATTAGGAATGGTCTATGGTTTTTTTTCATTTATAGTGTTGTTTTAGCTAGGTTTTCAAATCAACACCACATTTGTTTCATAAAAGGCATTGGGTAACTTCCATCATACTTTATGTTTCTGAAAAATCTATGGAACACAGATATTATTTGACCTTTGTATGTTCAGAAAACATCAACCATGAACTACAACTCATAGAAACTCAACATCTCAGAGGTGGGAAAAACCCAAGAGGTGAACAAGTCTGTTCCATAATGAATCAGGAATATCAGGAATCGTTGATTAGTGACCATTGAACCTCCAGTAGAGGTTGGACCCTTATAGTAAAGGGGAACTTATTACCTTCTGAGACAGACCATTATACTTATATACAATGCTAATTATATGTAGAGATTTCCTTATATTAAATCTAAATCAGCTTCCTTGAAACTTATGTTCATTGATCTCAATTTTGCCCTCTAGAGGCAGTTAGGTGGTGAGGCCTGGAGTCAGAAAGAATTTAAGTTCAAATCCGAACTTACTAGTAGTACTAGTATTGTGACCCTGCACAAGTCATTTAATCTCTGCCTGCCTCAATTTTCTCATCTGCAAAATGAGGATGATAATAGCATTTATTTCCCAGGGTACTTATGAGAATAGAATGAAATAATATTTGTAAAGCACTTGGCACAGTCATTGCCATGCAGTAAGTAGATAATAAATGTTATTTTTTTCCTTCCTTACAAGTCTATGGTCTTTCTTACACATGACAAGAATACTTGAACATTGTTATATATTTTTATTGATTTGTTTTTCAAATGATACTTTCTCATACCCTAGTTGCCATCTCCTGTACCCAATTTTGTCAATATCTCCCTTAAAATGCTACTCTCAGAAATGAATACAATATTTTGCATGTGTTCTGGGTAGGGTAGAATAAAGAAGAATGATCCTTTCTCTCCTTTTGAATACTATGTTTTATTTATTAAGGCCATCTAAAACCTTGTTGACCATCACTTTATACTCATGATTTATGCTGTTTGCAGCAAAACAGTTAAATATCTAGTGTTTTTCCACACTAATCATTGAATCACTTCCCCATCCTGTGGGACGGATAGTTGACTTTCTGAATGTCAGTATAGGACTTTACGTTTATCACAATTCTATTTCAACTCTTGGATTCAGATCATTGTTCTAGATTTTTGAAATCTTGTTTGTGTCCTTCAACATAGTAGTTGTACCTCAATATTGTTTCATTTGCAAATTTGACATATATTCACTGATCAATTCAGAATAAAAGACTTTTCTTATGCCTCTCCCTCTAGAATTCTGAATCATAAAGGTTGCTTAGGGAAAGACCCCTACCCTGATCCTCTTCTATATTCCTGAATGTTCACATCTATGTCAGCCCTGTATCTCCTGTGTTTTGCATTTTTTGACCTATATTTCCTAGCACAGAAATTATTCTTCTTGATAGAAAAAACAAAAGCAAGACATTCAAATAGTTCTCTTTTTTGTTAACATTTTATCAAATGAGATAGTTTTAAAAATTGCTTTATATATGTTAAAATACTACATAAATACTAGCTATCATCACCATTATTTTGTATTCATGAGAATAGGCAGGTATGTTTGAGAAATAATGAGTTAGAGAGGCCAGAAAGAACTGATATTTGTAATGGAATGTTGGAAGCTTAGAACCATGGTAGTTCATATGAGGAAATCAGTGTGTGTTAAGGCTGTAGGTGAAGTGATGTGAAGTGAATAAATGTTTGAAGATGGAATTAGGAAGACCTGAACCCAAATCTAGGTCATACTCTCTACCTAGCTGTTTCACAACAACCCTTGAACTTGCCTAGTGTCCTACAGCTAATAAACAACTGAGGGAGGATTCCAACTCAGATATTCCTGACATGAAGTCCAATGAATTTTCCAACATGCCATGCTTCCCTGATTTTAAAAAAATACATTAAAAAAGTAAATATGGGGGGCAGCAAGGTGGCGCAGTGGATAGAGTACCAGCCCTGAAGTCAGGAAGACCTGAACTCAAATCTGACCTCAGACACTTCACACGTCCTATCTGTGTGACCCTGGGCAAGTCACTTAACTCCAATTGCCTCAGGAAAAAATAGTAAATATGAAAGACAGAAGCAGAGGAATATAATACATGCAGTAGGAAATTGTGTTATGTTCTGTGGTCTCTATTATTATTAAGAATTCTCTTGATGTCTGTTGCATAGCCCACTTCAGTGACAGATTTCCGAGCTCCTGATAGTCTTTGAAAGGGGCATGGAAGAATCTGGGATGGGGGAGAAAGTTGAAAAAGAAGACCTATAGCATGATCATATATCATTAACAGCCATTCCTTCTCTACAAATATCAAAGTGAATGCCACTTCCTTAGATTGCTCCCATGATACAGCTTGGTTTCACAGGCTCTATACTGCCTCTTACCTTAGTGCTGACTGTGGCTGCATGCTTGACTACCTCCCCTTAACATGGTACTGATAGCTTCTCAATTAAAGTACTTTAATACTTTATCTATAGTAGTCTTTCCTATCATTTTCTTAGGCTTTCCTTGCCTTTTTCCCAATACATGACAAACTACTTACGAGAAAATGTTGATTGAAATTTGGAGATACAAAGGATTTTGGAAGTCATTTAATCCAATTCCTTTATTTGATAGATGAGGAAACTGAAAATTAGAAAAGTACAATGACTTGTCCATGGTAATATGGATAGGATGTGCAGAACTGGAATTTGAAATAGGATTCACTATTCCCTCCCTCCCTTCCCCCTCATCAGTGCTAATGAATCTTCCTAAAACTTACCTATCTTTTCCCAGAATTCTGGGGGAATATATGCAAATATAAATAGATTCCCCAGAATGCTTGGGGAATTCACACACACACACACACACACACACACACACACACACACACACACAC
>JAJPUD010001441.1:114459-152082 GCA_023553655.1 Myrmecobius fasciatus
ACACACACACACACACACACACACACACACACACACACACACACACAAACACATTCCCTTCAATAGAATGCAAGGCTCCCTGAGGGCAGGTGTTTATACTTGCATCATTATAGCTCAAGTGCCCAGCACAATATGGAACACAGTGCTTAATAAATGCTTGTTGATTGATTAATTACATTCAGGAAGTTGGGTTTCTAATTAAAACTTAACAGATATTGCAAAACTTTTATTTGTATTAGGGTTTTGAAAGAAATTTGCTAATTTTCTCAGCTGGATTTGGTTTGTAGTGACCAGATTTCTATGAAAATGTGATGCAAAAAGAAACTCCCCTTAGCTATTGTCTATGAGAAAATCTTAAGTAAATATCTGTTTTCCAAGCATATCTTACCTCTTCCTTTTTCTTCTCTTCTCTCATTGTTCAGACTTCAGATAATATTTAATTCTATTCTTGGCTTTTCACTTTCTCAACATTATTTTCTGAACTAGGTGTATTTTTTTCCTTTTAGACTGGATGTGCTGTGGAAAAATTTATTAATGACTCATTTTGTCTCCTGACTAGTCCTTAGAAATCTTCCATTGGATATTCTGTAGACATCTCAAATTCAGCATTTTCAAAATGTATGTTTTGGGCCCAACTCCAGCCACTTGTCTCCCAGCTTCTGTCTTTATCCTAGAGCCTTCTTGAGTGCTCCAAGAGCCATTTGCAGGACCATCCTCAGCCATCCACCTCCTGTCTTCCATCACTGCTCACAGGAACTTCTTCAAGCTGGCCCATTTTCTACAGCTTCTACTTCTTCTGACTTGATTGCTCAGTATTCTTAACTTTTCCCCAAGGCATTACTACTGCATGCTTCCCTGCTTCGCTGGACACAACATTACTACCTGGCATAAGGTTGGATGTGGAATAATCTATTCATCTGTCTCCCTCAGTGGATCTCTTTATAACCACTAGTAGTATGCAGTACTATGCTTGGATTCATTCTTCAATGGTTAGCATACTCCCACTCCCTTGTGATCTCCTCATTCCTATGATTTTTAATCACAAGCTCCTGATATCCAAACTTCACTCCCCTCTTTCAACTCTACATTTTCTCATTCTCATCCCTAATCCTCCCACTATGTTCCTTGCCAGATCTTCCTTCCCCTTCAACAGTGTCACTTGGAATGCTTACTCCATAATTAACAAATTCACTTTCATCCCAGACCTTTTCCTTTTCCACTCCTATCTTCTGACAGGTGATGAGAGAACTTGCTCCTTCCTGGTGACTTCATTTTTCTCACAACCATTTATTAGTGCTGGAGTACTGGTTGTACTTTCGTTCTTATTCCTGACTCATTGGTAATGGTAGATGAATTGGAATACTTCTTGCTCCTCATAGCCACTTCCAGGCTTTCCCTTTACTTTTTCCCTCAGTAATATCTCTTCATTTGAATCACATATTATAACAAACTTATCATATCAACCCAAATCCTGGTGGCAGATATATATCACCCCACCCCACAGCCCCAGGATGTCTTCATTCTTTCCTCAATGAGTTTAGCATTTGGTTCACAGTATTTATTTCTGTCCCCATTCCTGCCCTTGTACTAAGGTTCTTTAACATAACTGTTGACATACCTTCAACTTACCTTATTGTCTCAGTTCCTCAGGCTAACTCAATTCCTGTAACTTACTTTTCCACTCTACCATAATTGTGCATAGAGGCTGTCATGCAATTGATTTAGCCATTACTGCAAATGTTCTACTTCTGTGTTCATGAACTCTGAAATTCCCTGTTGGATTATAAGATTATTATCATTCAATCTTTGTCTATGCTTTAGAACCTTTAACTCTATTCTTTAAACCCACTATGATCTCAAGTTGCCTTTCACTTCTTTCTCAGGTCATCACCCACATGCTGTCTACATTCTATTCTTTTCACTTGCTCCTGTTGAATCAGTTCCACACTGTGGCATTCTCTACTCTCAGAACTCTTGTCCCATGACCAATAGCACTTTGTCAAGTGCCAATCCTGGATTTCTCCCACTATCTGCTTCTTTTGCTCTATGTCATTTGTTGCTATCCTTTTCCTTGCCAAGGCAAAGCCCTTCACATTGATTTCACCCCACCATCTTCTTCAGATTGCTCCTCCTTATCATCCCTATTCAGTCTCTCCCTATCTTCCCTGATGCTTACTAAATCACTCATATCTCTTCCATACTTAAAAACTTCTCACTTGATTTTATCATGCCCACTGTCACCCTAATTTTTTCCTTCTCTTCCTGACTTGTCTTCTGGTTGTCTGCTTACCTCTGTGACCATTCCTTCTTGGCTTCTTTTGCTAGTTCTTCATTCAGGTAAGGATCACTAACTATGGATATCACACCAAGGTTCTCCCTTTGTCTTTTTTCTCTTACATCTCTATAAAAACACCTTTGGTGATCTCCAAATTTCAATTGATACTTTTATGCAGATGATTTTCAGATTAATTTGTACAGTCCTCATCTATTTCCTAAGGTCCAGTCCCACATCACCAACTAAATTTCAAATTCAACATGTCAAAAAAATTTATTATCTTAACCCTTAAATCCTTCCTTCTTCTGAATTTCTTCATAATTGTCACAATCATATTTTCAGCCATTGAGTCATCCTTGACACTTTGCTTGCATTCACCACACATTTTAATCTGTTGTTAAATCATGTTTCTACTTCTATAAATCATCTCTATTATAGAATCTTTTTTCTTTACTTAGTCACCATCCTGGTGCAGAGTCCCATCATCTCAAATCTTCTGGTCGGTCAGCTTTCTTGACTCAAATTCCTCCCCATTTCAATTCATCCTTTACTTAGGTGCTAAAGTGTTTTTCCTAAAGTGCAGATCTGAACTTGTCATCTCTCCACCCATTTACTCAATAAATTATGATGATTCTCTTTTACTTCCAAGATTAAATGTAAAATGATTTGTTTATCATTTAAACCCCTTTATAATGTTTTCTATCTTCTTAATATATATTTTAAAATATTTTACTGCTCTTTTATCCATCTGAGTAAATGGTAAATTTACTCAGATTTGATGCTCAGATCAAATCTGATCAGATTTGAGATTTTTCAAATCAGCATCCATTTATTTAAATTCTCTACTTCGTTTGTATGGAGTTGTGTGCAATATTCTTCTGTATTCTTAATTTTTTTCTGTTGTGATTGATCTTTTGTGTTTAGTTTTAGTGATATCCTTTTCTTTTTAATAATGGTTTGTCAATTTTTTAAAAAAATCTAACTTCTCTCATTTATTGTCAACTTTTTTTTCCTATTTCAATTAATATCTTTTTTTGTTACTTTCCTTTTGATTAATGCTTTATTCCTTTTTTAATATCTTTAGGTAAAGGCAACTAATTTAGTTTTATCTTTTCTTTCATAACACAAATGTTCAATGCTACAAATTTACTTTTAAGAACCTCTTTAGCTATGTGTCCCATTTTGCTATATGATATTAATATTATTTGAAAATTTAAATAATTTATAATTTTTAGTTTCTTCTTCTTCTTCTTTCTTCTTCTTTTGCTGAGGCAATTGGGGTTAAGTAACTTGCCCATCACACAGCTAGGAAGTGTTAAGTGTCTGAGGTCAGATTTGAATTCAGGTCTTTTAGTTTCTTCTTTAACCAAATTTGCTTTAATATATGATCTTTCACATAGCCTTTGAGATCTTTTAATTTACTGTAGTTATTAATTTCTAAATTTTTTTGCACTGAATTATCAAGTTGGTGATTTGAAAATCCCAGCTTCTGCAATTTTCATCTTTTAAAGTTTACTCATAGTTTCTCTATGGCAGAGTATGTAATTAAGTTTTATTAGAATTCAGTTTACACTTAAGAAAATGTATCTTTCTTGCATCTCCCATTTAGCTGTTAGAGTATTTAGAACTGGAAGAGACTTTATAGATCCTTTAGTTTGATTTCCTTCACATATCATTGTTTTATGAATTTGAAAAACCCAGTGAGATTGAGTGACATGCCCATTACATCAATTATGATGTAACAGACAAACCTGAAATGTGAACCTATGTTTTCTTATTCTGAATTTAGAGTTCCTTTCTCTATGTCATATTGTCTCTATGGAGCAATTGCTTCCATCCTTATTTTAATAAGCAGATCATCATACCCATGATTATTGCATTATCTATTTTAAATGGTTTTTGTTTTATTACAATAATAGAATTTAGAAATCTCATTAAATTAATGTGGTTTTGACCATTTTTTCTTGTATTGATATTAATTTTTCATTTATGAAAAACCTAAGGAATTGCTTGTTGTATGTAAATTTAAAATTGTTACATATTGGTTATTTATTGGGACTTTCATTGGTATATAACATACTTGTATATCTTTTTTGATATTTTCCATTTTTTAGATTAATGTTTTCTGATATTATTATGGCCATTTAAAAATCCTCACAGCTTTATAATATATCTTAGGCTGACTTTTCAGTGATAATTTCCCTGTATCTTTTTATATTAAATGAGTTTCGGATGGATTTATTCTCTAACCTTTTAAAAAAATTGAATGGGGTAATTAAGACCATGGATATTATATTACAAATGTTAGATTTCTTTTTTAGTATTTCAGTCTTTGTTCATAATTTGATCTTGGTTTGAAGTGAGTGAAACTGATCTTAGTCACTTATAATTATTTCTAGTATAAGAACTACTCAAGAAGTATAATGAAATTTGTTTTTAAGTACTAATTTTTAACAATTTCCTGAAGTTTGATCTTCTTTTTGTTAAAAATAGGAGTTTACTTTTTGTGTCACTAGGTTATTTTTGGTTAATATTTCTTGCCAGTTTTAAATGTCATTTAATTTATAACTTCATGATTATGTTTTACTGTTTAATTATTTTGTTAAACAACACAAATTTATATTTGATTTGATTGTTTTCATTTTACTTAATAAATTGTATATAACTCTTTCTGTGATCTTAACTATAGTTAGTAACAACTTAAAGTATATTCATTTGCAGTCTTTTTCTTTCTGAAAAGCTTTTTTCCCACTATTTAAAAATGGTGCCTGTTTTTTTTCTTTCTTCTTGATAATTTCTTAAATTCTAGTTAGGCTAATGTTCCATAGACTACATAGATAGTGTAGTTACTCTATCTTGAAGGTCTTTTTCTTTGTTCTGTATATCCAGTAGTTAATTTTGGCTCCATTATGGTATTGCTCCTCAATTATTTTATCATTGAATGCTCAACTTCCTGCTATTTGTTGTTTATATTTTTCTTTCCTATGGTGATTTTTACATTTTGAAGTAATTTTAGTAGAGGTAGCTCATATGGAGGTATACATTATTATAATTTAGTCATTCCTAATGGATAGGCACTCCTTAGTTTTCAGTTCAATGCCACTGCAAAAAACCCCCACTAGAAACAGGTTTGTATATGTTGATTGTCACCTTTTATCTCACCTTATTTCTTCTAAATATTGTTTAATTTATTATTATTATTTTATATTTTAAAAATTTTATTTATAATAATAAAAAATTAATATTTTTGAATTCTTAAAATTTAAAAACCTAAACTTAACAAAACCAAATATAAGTACCATTTCCATACACAGAGTAGAACAGAACAAGAGGATGGTACTATGAGACTTATCAATATCTATAGCTTGTTTTTCCTTTAAAGTAGACAATACTTTCAACACATAACTTTTTTTTAAAACCATTGGATTTATCTGTGTTTCCTTTTTATCTTCTTTTACACATTTAGAAATTTTTAAATGATTTTCTTTTCTCCATTTTTTTTGGCAATCTTATCAATAGCCTCTTCCTTCTCACTAATACCTGCCTAAAAATTGGGGAAAAAGGTAAGTGATTCAAAATCCTTGTAACAAATAAGTATAATCAAGCAAAATAAATGGCCCATGTTGGATCTATCTAAAAATATCATATATTTTATTCTTAATTTTGAGTTCATTATCTTTCAGGGGGTAGGTAGTATTCTTTATCATTTGTTCTTTGGAATTGTTACTGGAAAGTTGTTTTTCATTTTTTAAAATTTATTATTTTGATGTTATTGTAGAAATTATTCTTTGGGTACTGTTTATTTCACTCTGCCTCAGTTGATATAGTCTTCCTAAGTTTATCTGAAGAAGGTGGAAGCAGCATTGATGGAAATATACCTCCCTTCCTTTTTACCTTTTTTGTAGGGCAATAGTATTCTATTATAGTCATATGCCATAGTTTGTTCAGCCATTCACCAATGGATAGGATTTCCCTTTTTTTTTATTCTTTGCCACTAAGATATAGGGCTATGATAATTATTTTTGTGTATATGAATCCTTGTAATACTTAAAAAGACTTTTATTGATGTTTTGTTTTTCTAACAAATAATTCTCCCTGTATTCCTTTCCCTGCTCCTTTCCAGAAAGCCATCACATGTAACAAATATTTTCAAAAGAAAAAAAAGGAGAAAGGGAGCTCCTCTCCCTCTCTTTCCCAACAACACCAATTAATACACTGAAAAAGTCTGACAATATATATGATATTCTGCAGCCATGGATGTCCCACTCTTGGAAGAAGTAGGGTGGGTGTCTTTTTCTGGTCCTTCTTTGGGATTATTATTTTTTGGTAATTTTGCAAAGTTTTTAACATGTTCTTCATCACAAAACTATGATTTTATCATATTAGTTGTTTAAAGAATATTGAGGATGAAGAGTTCATATTTCCCAAGACTAACTTTTATTATAGCTTAGAGGTTTTCTTTTGGAATATATATCTATATCTATATGTATACACACACACACACACACATATTATGAGGCAATTGAAGTTAAGTGACTTGCCCAGGATCACACATCTAGGAAGTGTGAAATGTCTGAGGCCAGATTTGAACTCAGGTTCTCCTGACTTCAGGGCTGGTGCTCTATCCACTGCACCACCTAGCTGCCCCCAGGTTTTCTTTTTTAAAATTAAATTACATTTTTTCAGTTAATAGTCTTAGGTTTTCAGTAGGATTTAAATCAGGTAGATTCCTAGGCATTGAAGCATATTTATTTCTATTACTTGGATTTGTCGCTTAATCTTTTGTAATGTATAACCTCTTTTTAGAGTCTTTTCCATCTTATCCCCATAATAGTCAAGATCATATAATCATAAAGATCAGTTTAAAGTCCTACATTTAGTCCAAAAAAATAAGTCGCACACACATACACAAGTATATGTATACAAATATATATATATATATATATACACAGTATATATCTGTACACATACACATATATGTATTTATGTATATATATGCCATTGATTTTTTATGTGTGCATGTATATATGTGTATATACATGTATGCATACAATTATGTATATATACTATATGTAATATGCAGATATATACATATATATGTGTGTAGAATGAATATGAATGAAAAAACTTTTATTAAGCACTTGTCCTAGTATCTAGTCACACTATGATGAGTACTAGGGAAGCAATAACAAGCAAGCAAGATAGACTCTTCCTTCAAGGAACTTATATTCTAATAGGGGAAAATAACAAACAAAAGGGAACAAGACTTGGCAAGAAGAAGGGTTATATAGAATGGGGCTTCCATGGTTTGGAAATAGAGAAATAATATAGGGAACAGGTTCTGAGCAAGATAAGATAATAACTTACCTTTCAGAATCCAGGGTGCTACGGGTATATGCAAACAGTCAAGAAGTTTTGCAAAACTGGAAAATCAGTAAGTCAGAACAGCAGTGTTATAACCCTCAAAAGTCAATGCAATCTTGGGTTATTTTATTAGTAATAGAATGTCCCAAATGAGGGAATGTGATTATTCAGGTATTTTCTGCACTAGCTACACCTTATTTCTTACCCTGTGACCTTAGCTGAGTTTTTCTTGCATTGCTTTAGACAGCTTTTGGTGGCTCCCTCCCATAGGAGCCCTATGGGGGGAAGGTTAAGAGGGTTTCCATTTTCTCTTACTTTCCTTTATTCTTTGTTGTTGTTTGTCTTTATTCTCAAAGAGGACCAAGGCATCAAAGAGATGACTCCATGACAAACAAGCGACTTGGATTTAATGAGTGAAGGCTGGCAAAATATTACCTTAAAAGGTGATTTGTCAAGTGTCCTAGGGGAAACATTGGGAAAGTAGAGAGGAAGGGAGGAAGGAGAAGAAAAGAAGGGAGGGAGAGTAAGAGAGAAAACTTCCCTCCCTTCCTTCTCCCCAGTCATCTAGGATATGGTAATGGAAGACAGGAGCTGTCCACGTCTGAAACTGATTCAAAGTAACAAGAAAAAAAGAATCAGAATCATTCTCTACGGGGTCAAATGATCACTGAGACTGTATTTTTAGGTTATATTATGTGTTGAACTCCTTTATCACCTTGGGCCATATATATATATTTGCCATCTGCCACATTTCCAGGTTATCTCCACATCCTGGACATTACTATTGCTTTTCACCCCTTTGGCATCTTATGATCATTTTTCAGCCTTTCCCTCTTCTTCATAGCAGTTTTTCACAAAAATGTTATGTGGGTAATAATGTAGTTATGATATTCTTGTTTGATAGATGAGGAAATGGGTTCATAGAAATAAAATGACTTAGCTATAGCTAGCAATAGGATTTGAATTTAGATATCATGAAATCCCAGATCAAGGGCTCTTTCCACTGTTTCTTATAAAAATATATTATCTTTCATTCAAATAATAGTTATAGATATGGATCAGTCTGGCTTATCAGATTCACTCTGTGTGATATGGTTCCTGGATGGTCCTGCATAAGGTACACAAAAATAGATTGGAAGTTTATTTTAATCCTTACTCTAAGTGCCATTTGGAATGCACTTGACTCTATTTTCTTAGCTCTCTCTTGCCTTATCACCTAATATGTTTTGGTTTTGATGGCACCCCAGTTTTAATTCTTGCTAGATTGGCTGGTCAAGTAACTGTATTTAAATTTTCTAGAATCTATTTTTATGGGTCCTCAGCTATGAGTGAGGAATTCTAGGTCTAATTGTACTATTTGTGTAAATGACTTATTTTCTAGGCTAGATCATAAGTTCTTTGGGTTTGGGTCATTTATTTTTTTGTCTGTTACACTGTCTAGCACAGTGCCTTGATGGTAGCAGTTTCTTAATAAATACTTTCATGACTATTCAATTAAATTATACCATTCATAGACTACATCTGGCATGTTGTGTTTGCTTTTGCACACCATATTTTTTATAAAGGTTATTCATAAAATAAATATTCATAAAAATAATCAGTATGGTGAAAATCCTAGAAAGTCTCATACTATATGAGCATTTATGGAAAGAACTAGGGATATTTCACTTTGAGAAGAAACTTATTTGCAAAGAGTAGGAAGAACATGATAACTGTCTTCAAGTATTTGAAGGACATTGTCATAGAAGAAGAATTGGATTATTCTATTATGGTCCAGATGACAGAACTAAAAGCAGTAAGACAGAAATGGAAATAAATAGTTTAAGAATTGATATAAAAATAAATAAAACAAAAACAATACTTTGAACTGTCAGAAAGTGAAATGGACTGCTCTGGTATTAATATAGTGGTTTTCTTAGCATTGGAAGCTTTCAAGGTTAAGTCAGATGTGAAGCGTCAGAAGGGATTTTTAGTCAGGTATAGGTAGACTAAGTGACCATTTTAAATTCTGAATTTCTTTGATTTTATAATGTAAAGCAAAAACATAACTGATC
The DNA here is from genome assembly GCA_023553655.1 of Myrmecobius fasciatus. Classification (NCBI taxonomy): domain Eukaryota; kingdom Metazoa; phylum Chordata; class Mammalia; order Dasyuromorphia; family Myrmecobiidae; genus Myrmecobius; species Myrmecobius fasciatus. The sequence goes on from JAJPUD010001441.1 coordinate 124,153, forward strand.
AAGTCTCAATCTGTAGATGAATCCTGACCTAGCCTCCCCATGGCCAACAATAACAACAACATAAACAACAAAAGCAAAAAAGTAAATATAAAACTAGCTTACAATGATAATTATTCTGTATATTCAAAATAAAATGAAAGATTATAGGTAGACTAGAATCTACTCCTTAGGTTATTGTGATGATTAAATGAGATAATATTTATAAAACAGTACCTAGCACAAAGTAGGTAATTAATAATGGTTTATTTACTTTCTTATAATATATACATATATATGATTATATATGATTTTAGACATGTGTAAAACATATATATGTATACAGATATATATATATATTTCATGCAACTATTGTATTTGCATATAAAGAACAATCTGAATTTCAATCATTAACATTCTGACCAAGAATAGCCACAGAGAAGATGGTATTTTTCTATAATTTGCATTTATTTTTAATCCATTCCACCTTTTTGGTTTTTCGAGCAATGGCAAAGAGACCTTTTAATTTTTTGAGTGCTATTAGAGCAACAAAAATCTAGACTAGCATAGAATTGCCTGTTGAAGCTCTGATCATATAATCCTCATTGGATAATGAATCCAAAGAATAAAATAAAATCATATTCCAAAAAGGTGAAGGCCTAAGTTGTCATATCTCCATGGTAACAGAACTGAATGTGTTTGTGTCCTTATTTACCCTGCTATTCAACCAAAAAATGCATGGCATTTGCCATGGTAACCCCTCCGCTACGTGTACAAGTACCATTACAGATATGTAGACCGCTGTCTTAAAAAAACAAACACATACCAAGACGTATGCGTCATGTGAACTTCTATTCATTTTACAATGTTTTGATGGAAAATTATGTCCTGCTGGACCTTGACATCTCTTTCTCAGGGATTGCTCTTTTCCTGCATCAGTGGTCAAGAATCCAGGTGTTAGAGACCACTCTTCACTCTGTCCACTGGGGCCAGAGCATGTATGTGTAATCGTGGAGACTGGTGGGAAGAAGTCCAAGACCTCAGTCAGAGGGGGACAAAATCTGAAAAGATCATTTTTGGGGGGTTGATTTGGACTTCTGATTTCATTGACATATAAGGAGCTCTACATATGGGACATGTCTCTACTACAGAAATTTATCCACAACCTATTTGTAACTCATTGTCTTGGAGAATTGCGTGATTTTCTTATGGCTATACAGCTAGTAGATATCAGAAGCAGGACTTGAATCCAGTTCTTCTTAACTTCAAGACCTGGCTTGTATCCCTTGGACCACATGTCCTACCAGAACCATAGACAAATGTGTTCTTTTTATGTGTTTATATTGTATATAATATTCCTGTATGTACATGTAGTGCTCTTTACTGGGATAAAAACACCTTGATGACATAAGCAATGCTTTTAAAAACCTTTGCTTTTTACCCTAATTCCTAATGTAGAGTATGGTTTTGGGGATAATAGGCTCTATTAGATTGTAAAAAATTCAATATTAGTGATAATTTTCAAAAGATTATCTTTTGTCAGTTGATTAATTTTTGATTTGGAAAATAATGTTTTGATATAATTGTAGACAATTGAATAAATGAAACATGGAATTGGGAGTTAGAACCTCATATTAACCTCAGGTTATTTCCTCTAACAGTTCTTTCTATCTTTCTATCTCTGTTTATATCTATATAGATATATACACATACATATACCTGCAAAAATGTATGTGTGTGTATATACAAACCTGCATACATGCATATTTCTGTCTTTGTCTGGAGTCATACATCTACTAAGTATCTTGAGGCTGGTCTTCTGATTCCACTGCATCCTGGGCCGTAACAAGTTGTTCTGACTTGTGTCTTGCCAGTGGATTTTGATGATTCTAGAAGGGAGAGTGAGGCTGATGATTTTGTGCATCCCTACCTTAGTTAAATCCAATTTATGCATTAGTCAAGACATCACCCTATGACAGACAACAAGATAGTTCAGTGGATAGAGTGCTGGGCCTGAAGTTCAAATCCAGCCTCAGACAAGCTGGCTGTGTGACCTTGGGCAAGTCACTTAAGCCTGTTTGCCTCAGTTTCCTTATCTGTAAAATGAGCTGGAGAAGGAAATGGAAACCACTCAATATTTTTGCCAAGACCTCAAATGGGGTCACAAAGAGTTCAACACACTACTGAAATTACCAAACAACAACAATTTTCTCCGTTAGATTGTGAGCTCACTCGGGGAAGGAACCTTCTTTTTATTTCTTTGTATATTCAGTACTTAACACAATTCCTGGCACATAGGAGATACTTAATAAATATATATTGATGGACAAGGCCCTGTAGGAGTTAAACAAGATACAGCTAGATTCTGATGGGGAAAAAATGGAGATGAGTAGATTATATACAGAGTACTTGATGGGAGATTAGTATCAGTTGTAGCTCTTTAGTGAAAAATTTCCCCAAATTGTATCCTCCCAAAGTTTGATACTTAATAATTATAGCTTTTTTATTCTAAAAACCTAATCTGATTTCTGCTCAGAATAACAGTGGGGAGATAATTAGCTTACATAGGCAGAAAGCTATATGGAATGGACAGGATTTAGGATTGAGGAACTAAGATACTAAAGGGTTGTTTTGTTTTGCTTTTTGAAAAATTTGTTTTTCTCAAGCTTTGCCACTAAAGAATAATGTGATAATGGGCAAATCCTTTATTTTTTTTGGATCACAATTTCTTCATCTGTAAAATAAGAAGCCTGAAGCAAGTCATTTCTGATTCTTTCTAGCTTTAAACATTAGAATCTTTTAACTTCCTTTAAAATTCTCAGTTAAAGTACCACCTAGGGTTGTTGTAAGAATAAAATGAGATAATAGTAAAGTAATTTATAAACCTGAAAGCATTATATAAATACTAGCTATTATTAACTGTACATACTTATGTGTGTATAAGTTGTTTTCTCTGATGTAATGTATGCTCCTGAAGTCATTCAGTGAGTCAACAGTCATTTATCAAGTACTTACTATATGTCAGACACTGTTCTATATACTGGATGTAAAAAGACAAAAAACAGTCCCTGCCCTAAATACATCATATATTCTAATGATAAGGGATAATATGAAAGCAATCAAGTACAAATAAAATATGTATGCATGTATCTATGAATGTACATATCTATTATATTTACATATTTATGGATATATCTATCAATATGTTTATAAATGTATCTACTTATATGTTTATGTATGTATGTATCTATGACATATTTATCTATATATCTATGTATAAATATATCTATTTATCAATATATCTATCAATATATCTATATATTTATCTATACATTTATGAATGTATATATGTATCTTTCTGTTGTTTAAAGTAAAATAATTACAGAAATGTATTAGCACTGGGAGAAATTGAGAAGAGGCCTCAATACCTAAGAAGCAGAATTTGAGTTGATTTTTGAAAGAGGCTAGGGAATCTAGGAGCCAGAATTATCTTGTCTTGTCTTAGTATTATCAGTGCCCAGGACAGTGTCTGCCAGGCAGATAGTAAGCACTTAATAAATGTTAGTTGAATGAACAAATGAATAAACAAATGAATTTCCTTTGACTCAATAAGAATATTTTTCAATATACTTATTTAATAAATAGGGTTCTGTGGGTTTTAGGTGAGGTTCTTTGGCTCCAGGTCAAAAAATTAGCAATTGGATAGAATATTGAACCTGCCAAATCTGATTTCAGACACTGTGTGACTCTAAATGAACAATTTGATTTCTCTATGTGTTAGTTTCCAGTTTCCTCACCTGTATGATGATAGAATTGACCTGAAAGGATAAAATGAGATAATATTTGTAAAATGCTTTGTAAGCTTTAAAGTGTATTATACATCTTCAATATCATCATTGTCATCATCATCAACAACAGGTTGATATAGAATTTAAGAGACAATATCCTGGATGGAATACATTACCTATGCAGTAGAAAATGTTTTGGATTTGTAGGTTCAAAAAAATGAGTCCCACTCTTGACTGTGATACATCCTTTTAATATGACTTTGGGCAAAACACTTGGGTAGAAATTATGTTATATTTTACCTCTTTGAGACTCAATTTCCTCCTCTGTATAACAAGATGGTTGAATTAGATGATCTTGAAGATTTCTTCCAGTTTGAAATCTATTATCTGAAAATTTCTAAGATGTCTTCTAGTTCTATGCCTCTATATCCCATGAGGCACAACATATTGGGCACAAGGCCAATGAGGATGAGGTAAAAATGCCACCAAGGTATTGTTTGGTTGATGATGGTGTGAAACTGCTGCTATAACCATTTCAGTAAATGTCACTATAACAGCCTAGATCAGCCCAGAAAGAGTACTGGTTGATACCTATCTGGTAGGAGTGTTTAGGAGGAGGTTTCTATTTATCATGGAGAGAAATGGAATTTAGAGCTGGAAGGGGCATTTGAAATTATCTTAAAGCTCATCTTCTCCAATACCATCATTTTCAGTTGAAGATACTAAGAAAAGGAGAAACAAATGACTCACTTCAAGATCCTATTTCTTTGTTTCTCTTTGTCTTTCTCTCTCTCCCTCCCTCCTCTCCTCTCTCTGTTTCTGTCTGTCTCTCTCTGACAGTGTTAGAGACAGAGACCCGCACAGACACACACACACACACACACACACACACACACACACACACATAGATAGAGACACATACACACATACAGGGAGAGGGAGAAACAGACACACATACACATAGAGACAGAGGGGAAGAGAAAGAGAGACACAAGACAGAGAGACAGAGACAGAAACACACACAGAGGGACAGAAAGACATAGAGAGGAAGAGGGAGAGAGATGTATTGTGTCTAATATGTGTTTAGCACTGTGCTAAGCTCTTTATAAATAGTATTATTATTATTTGCTGAAGCAGTTGGGTTAAGTGACTTGCCCAAGGTCACACAGCTAGGACATGTTAAGTGTCTGAGACCAGATTTGAACCCAGGTCCTCCTGACTTCAGGGCTGGTGCTCTATCCACCGGACCACCTAGCTGCCCCTATAAATATTATCTTACTTGGCAAACAGATATTGAATAACTTGCCTAGGATCATATAATTAGCAAGTTTCTGAGGCTAGATTTGAACTCAGGTCTTCTTCACTCCAGGCCCAGCACTCTCTCCTCTGTACCACCTGTAAATAGTAAATATCTGAGTAAACCTTCAAATCTAGGTGTTCCAAGTCCAAATCTGTACCATAATGCCATGGATTTCACAGTTCCTAGGTGTGCCAGAATTGCTTGCTAAATCTATTGCTGAGGTAATATTTGTTTAATGTTATAAGCTTTCTTTTCATACTCCATGACAATATAAAATATTTCATTTTAGTGTTTTCTGTCAGTTTTTCTGACATGTAGTTTGATGGGATAGATTCTGAGCTGGTCAGGAAGGCCTAGGTTTACTGACTGTGTGACCCTGAGCAAGTCATTGTACCTTTTAGTCCCCCAGGTAACTCTTAGGGAAGGAAAGAGATAAAAATAAGCATTTATTAAGTGCTTGTTATGTGCTATGAAGACACTGTGCTAAGTGCATTACAAATATTATCTAATTTGATTGGTCTTGGTCAAGGCAGTTCTTCAGTGGGAATTTCCTACACTAATGAAATCACGAGACTGTCCAAAAAATAAAAAACTGGCCCTTGGAAAGAAAACTAGGACATTTTAAGGTAGTTTTTCCACACAGTTTTGTGTCAGAGAGTCTTCAGAGAATTCAGGTTGACCTTATGGAATTTTCTTCTATGAGAATAACTTGTGTTTGTGTGTGTGTGTGTGTGTGTGTGTGTGTGTGTGTGTGTGTGTATGTGTATGTGTGTGTGGGGGGTGAAGAGAGACCGAGAGAGACAGACAGACAGAGAGACTGAGACAGAAACAGAGAGCATTATTGTGTCTCTTTTTAGGGAGATTTGGGGTATGATTCTTTGAAATTAATTTAATTGAAGAGAAGTATGTTCCTTTATACAATGACCCTTAGTTACTTTTAGAGACTGAGACCGAGAGACTGAGATAGAGACAGACAGAATGAATGAATGAGAGACTGGGGGGGGGGGAAGAGAACAGAATGGAAAAGAAAATACTATCCCTTTGGGAAAGACAGATTTTGTCTGCCCTTTCCTCATGGGAAACATAACACCAGGCTTAGTGTTACTAGGTGTGGTTTAATGAAGTCAGCTGGCTAATGTTGGATGGGATCCCACTCTTTTGGAGAGTAATATTCATGTGCTAATCTAGTATGGTAGTCAATTTCCTTTTTATGGAGGAGCTTCATAAATGAAAGACAAATACATGCAAAAAAAGAGACAACCAAACCAGTATTTTTCCTTCTCCAATATAGAAGATCTTTGCATTGGGGTGGATCCTTATGTTATATCTTCCTGAGTTTAGGGAGAAATCCCTCAGCTGCTGCCTTCCTGGCACTTCATCCTTACCCCGGTAGTTTCTCTCTGAGCCAAGGTCATGGCTACCTAGTGACTGGCAGGTTGTGAATCCACAAAGAGCTGAGCTTTTGGGTTTACTGTTTTAGTCAACTTAGCTACCTTGGCTCCTTCCATGATGACAAATGATCTGGGTTGCCTTGTAAAGAAAGTCCCTGGTGCCTGTTGGAATGGCCTGACCTTTTGGAGCAGCCTCAAAGGCAGTAAAAATGATTTTGAGGCCCAAAGGATTGAGAGAAATCCACCAAGTGACAAAACTGGGGATGTGAGAATTGCTCATCAAAGAGAGACAGATTATAAACACCAATTGCTATGGAGACCTTGTCTTAGCTTAACTTCTCTGGGCTTCACATCCTTTGCATGGAAAATGAAGGGATTGGTAGAGATGGTCACTAAATCCCTTGCACTTCTAAATCTATGATCCTATGATTGTCAGGTGAAGACACAAAGGAAAGGAACAGAGAATGTTGGTCACCAGATCAGGTCTTACTTTTTCGGATAGGTTAGGTAAATTTCTGTGATGACAGATGAATGGCTGTAGCTTTTGGGAGGCTGTTGTCTAGGTAGGGTTCAAAGATCTTCCTTACATGGAATACTAAAAGCTTGGCTTTTGAAGAGCTCTAGGAAAGGAACAGAAATTAATGGAGTTTTAGAATTTGAAGGCACCTTAGGTAATAGTGATCCATTTGAATCCCTTAATAAATAAAAAAAACCAAGGCCCAGAAAAATGAAATAATTTGTCCATAGTCATCCTGGCTGGAGGCAGAGCTTTGACTAGAAGTTAAAGATCAATGAACTTTCCACTGTACCTGACATACATACACTATGGGGCAGCAGAAAGAGTGCTGACTTTGGCCATATAGCACCTGGGTTCAAACCCAAACATTTCCATTTACTGCCCATGACCATGAGCATGTTTTTTTTAAACTCTCAGGGTTTCAATTTTCTGTGAATTGAGAGGGTTGGACTAGGTGGCCTCTAAGCTAGCTCTAAATCTATGTTCTTATTTTACTAGGAATTAGTTTGGGGTACTTAAGGAGGAAAGAATGCCAGCCACTATGGATTTCTTCTCCACTCTCTCAAAAGAAAGGGTAAAAAATTTAGTTTATTCCACAGGGTTTCAGAGAGAATCACAGAATCTCAGAATTAGAAGGGACCCTGGAAGTCATTTCATCTATCTCACGTTTGAACAGGAATTCTCTCTACAATGTTTAGGAGAATTGGTTATCTGACCTCAACTTGATGACCTCCTTTGAAAGAGAACTCACTGCTTCATGAGGCAGCCCATTGTACTTTCCCATACCTTTTTCAGAAGCTTCTATATATCTCTCTATACACCCACTACTGCTAGTTCTATCCTTTGAGCTCTCACTGAGTAAGTCAAACCCCTCTGGATGCAATTGGCCACCCATTCTTCTTTGATGCTCTTTTTTGCCTTTGCTTTTATGACATTACTCTTTCTTGGCTTTCCTTCTACTTATCTGACAACTCACTTCTCAGTTTCCTTTTCTGGATCAGTATCCATCTACTTCCAGCCAAATATGAGCCTTTCATGGCTCTATTCTGGGTTCTCTTTTCTCTCCAAACCTCTCTCAATGACCTCATTTGTTTTCATGGGCTTATTTATCAACTCTCTACAAATGACTCCCATATCTAGCCTTAATCTCTCTCTTGAATTCTAGTGCTTCAAGTCCCAATTAAATTTCTATTGTCAACAGGAAGTTTTTCCCAGACCCTTTTAATTCTAGTGTCTTTCCTTTGTGAATTATTTAAAATTTATCCTGTATATAGCTTGTTTGTACATAATTATATTCTTTATTTTAATTTTAATTTATGAAATAAAACAAGTAGTTTTAATCTACTAGTAGATTAATCTAGTAGAATAAAATAAAAGATAATTACACATGAAACTGAAAATTTATTATGTATAACTTACTATTCCTTTTAGATATATAATAAAAGTATTATGTAACTTTTCCCCCCTCTCTTTCCCCTACTTTAGAGATGGCTAACATTAGACACCAGTATGTATGTGTGTATGTATGTATATTCACATACATATATATACATCTATATATGTAAAATCATTTTCTTCATATTTCTATTTATCACTTTTTTCTCTGGCTTCCTTATTGGCAGACAGTGGCTTCCTCCTTAGGTTTCTGTATTTGGGCATTTATTTATTTAGCAAGGCAATTGGGGTTAAATGACTTGCCTAGGGTCACACATCTAGTAAGTGTTAGGTATCTAAGGCTGGATTTGTACTCAGGTTCTCCTGATTTCAGGATCAGTGCTCTATTGCACCATCTAGTTGCTCCTCCTCCCTTAATTTTTTTTTTTTTTTGGTATTTATAATAGTCAAAATGACTTAGCTGCTCAAAGTCATTCTTAAAACACAATTCCTTTTACTTCACGCAGCATTTTCTTGGTTCTGCTCATTTTCTCTTCTTTATTGCATGCTGTCTCCCTCATTAGAGTCTGAGCTCCTTGAAGACAGGCACTATCTTTTACTTTTTTTATATGCCCAGCAGTTAGCAAAATGTCTGCCATATAATAAATACTTAGTGTTTCCTGGCATACTGACAGTTGTTTGCTAGACATCTTTACCTGATTTTCCTTTGGCATCTCATTCTCAATATAAATGAATAGAAACAAACGTCCCTACCAAAATCCACTCCACTTCTTAAGTTCCTCATTTCTCTAGGGAGGAGGGGGTAAAAGGGGAACCCTTGTCCTTTCATTGACTCATTGACTCACAAACCAGGATTGAGTCTTCCATATCCCTCATCTACTATATCTAATTAGTCTTGTTGATTCTATGTTCACAACATCCCTCATATCCATTCCATTTTCTCTGCTTAGAATGGTACTACACCAGTTTTTTCTGTTATCTTCCATCTGAACAGTTAGTGAAATATTTTCCTAATTGATCATTTTGTTTTCAATTTCTCTTCTTTATCTGCTAGGCAGTATTCTAAGTATTAGGGATGCAAAGAAAGGTAAAAAACATTTCTTACTATTAAAGAACTCACAATCTACTGGGGGAAACAGCATGAAAATAACCACATGCAAATTATATACCCACACATATATACATATACATATATGTATGTATACATATACACACATATCTCCCTGTGTATATAGGATATGTTAGAGGTAATCAACAGTGGAAAACAACTAGTATCAAGGATGATGAAGAAAGGCTTTTTCTAGAAAGTAAGATTTTATCTATTACTTGGCTGTTTTGAACTCAGATAACCAGGAAGTAAAGTAATGTCAAATATCCTGAGCCTTTAATCCCTTGAGCCAACTAAGTCTCAAGCATGGTTTCAATAACTTGTAAAGAAAAACAAGCTTAACTAGTTAGTTCTAGGACAGATAATAGGAGATTGCTTCTATTAAAGAAAGTAATTTTCTTCTTTTCATATTATTTCACAATGTTATAACAAAAAGGAGGAAAGGCTGGTGCAAAGCACAGTATAATTATGTGAATCTCAGTTCAAGACTACACTGCTCCAGAAATCTCATCCTAAAAGATTATACCAGCTCTGGAAGGTACTTAGAAGTACCTTCTCCTTTGAAACCTTTCCCTCTGATTAAATGGCTCCTCTTAGATCTAGGGTGTCTAGGCTAGCCATGTCTTCATTTCTTCACCAGGCTGCATTCTGGACATATTTACCATGCCCCTACGCTGGATACTTTCACTCTCCTTTACCTTTTCAACTGCTTTCTCTTTCTCCTCTTCTATTTCGTTGTCTTCCTCCTCTTCCCTCATCCTCTATCTTCATCTTCTTTGTTTTCTCCTCTTCCTCCTCCTCCTCTTTCTCCTCTTCCTCTTCCTCATCCTCTTCCCTCTTTCCCTCCTCCTCCTCCTCCTCCTCCTCCTCTTCATTGTCATTCCTTTTTCCCATTAGAATGTAAGTTTCTTGAAGGTAGGAACTATCACTCTTTTGGTTTGTGTTTGTATTCCTAGAACTTAACATTATGCATGGCACAAAGTAAGTGTACAATAAATGCTTGTTGCCTATCTGACTGTCCCTGGCTACAATTCACTTCATCTCTCTGGTCCTCAGTTTCTCCATCAGCTAAATGAGGGTATTGAATTATATGATCCCTAAAGTCTCATCTGGCACTAAAATTCTGTGCTTTTTTGATTCTCCTCTTCCAACTTTCTAGCTTTAAACTGAGATGAGTAAGTAAAGAAGATGGAAAGACAAATGAGGTTGAATCCTGGGAGAGAGTTTTTGGAGTGAGTGAGCATTCAGAATGCAGCATGGTTGTTCTGAGATAGGGGCTGTCAGCCTTCTTGCTTGGATCATTTCAAACAACCCTGGATGCAGGCATAACACATATACCTTGGGGATCAATCTTTTTCTGGCAGGGGGCAAATACAAGATGACTTAAATCTTTTCCATCTCTTATTTCTATGATTCTGTGCAATGAAAACATTAGTCATAGACCTCCTAAAAAGCAGGCTATTTCAGAACTGGCCTGATCACAAAGATCAGAATTGGAGTTAAGTTTTCATATCTAGGTTTAAAAATTTTGCAGCTTGTAGATATGCACAGGAAGAAGATAGGACAGAAGTTCTAGAATCTGAGAAACTGGGTGGCACAGTGGAAATTCAGGAACGTCTGAGATCAAGTCCAGCTTCAAACAATTGCTATCCTTGTGATTCTGAGGGAGTCATTTACCCTTTAATTAGAACATGAGAAATAATAGTAGCATCTATCTCCTAGGTGCTGGAAGTCTCAAATGAAATAATATTTGCAAAATGCTTAGCATACTGCCTTACACATAGTAATGCTTAAATGTTTGTTTGGTTCTTTCTTTTTGAATGTTGATTTTTCATTGTTTGCAGTTGTAAGGTACCTTGGAGACATTTAGTATGTCTCCATCTAAATAAAAATTCCCCTCAAAAATATTGCTAATAAATGTAACTCTTGGTCAGATATTTCTTATCCACTAGAGAAGAGATAAGTAAGCATTGAGTAGTTAGCCTGGGCATCTAATATGTCTGTGCCAGGATGGTATACTCTCAGGATAAGGACTCCGAATGATTCAAGAACCTGGGAATTATCTCTGGCTTCAAAGAAAAATGGAAGTAGTTCCTCTACTGGATTTGATGACTGTCCTTGGAACTACATGGCCAATGATCAGCTAAAACTTTGTTGGATGGTTCAGATACTACTGAGCCTCTTTTAAACTTTTTTCAAGGACTACTTGCCCTCTGGTGAGATTTCTGATGATCTTTACTATCTTTCATTCTGTTGACTCTGTTTTCTCCTCACTTCCTCCTTCCCATTTCTTAACTATCATAGAAAATGTGGTTAAATTATGAGAAGTGAGTGAGGAGAAAAAGCTAAAATTTCAAAATCGTTTATACTGATTAATCCTGCTAAATGGAACAATCAATGCAGGATTTGATCCACTGCTGGAAGGGTACATAGCTTGTTGACTGACTGGGTCTGGTATAGGTCACTTTTCAGAGTTACACTGGTAGCAATTTGAAATGGATTCCCATTCCTGGATCTTTCAAGATCTTTCCAATGTTAGTAGCTTAATCCTTTTTCATTTACACGTCTTCATTAGCCTTACCTTGCTCAGCACCAAGAAAAAGAAAGGCTTGATTTTGCTGGTTAGTGCACTTCAGAATGGAAACTCATTTCTGCCTTAGCAGCCAACCAAAAATCCTTTATTTTTTTTTTTACCACACAATAAATATACAGGAAAACATTCATGGAATACTTGCACATGCTCCAGATTCTACATAGGAATGGCAATACATGGGAAAGGGTCATTTCACAGTATGTACTCAGAAATCCTGGGATCTCACTAGCCAGTCCCCTATTTACAAAAGAGCCTTCATTGACCAAGCCTTTTGAATACTGGTGATATATGCCATTCATATTTCCTTTTCGTGTAAATTCCTGTTTCCAGACTATAGTGAAATGGATGACTGTTATATGATTGATTACATGTATAGATAGGATTTTATTCAGAGACTGGGGTCTTTTATAATGCAGAGATAATGTGAGATATCAGATGAATTTCCAAAGTCTTAGGATCAAACTCTACCATGCACGTATTTTATGGAAAATGAGAATGCTAGCTCAGCTGCCAATTTTTTATGTGTAAGTATTTTAAAGCTAATATTTACTAGATTGTCTTATATCATTGCAATTATTAGGCAAACATTTATATTCTATGATAGCTATGTTGAGATAAAAGTTTATGAAAATGTATCCATTTTGTATATCATTTGTATCTGTCTGTATACACATACACACACAGAGACACATATAATAGAATGTAACCTTCTTGAAGATATAGTTTCATTCTCTCCCCTGACACCATATTCCTAATAACTAAAATACAAAATACTTAGTAGTAAATAGATGCTTCACAAATCTTTTTTTAAATTTATTTTTAATACACATTGCTTTATGAATCATGTTGGGAAAGAAAAATCAGAACAAAATGGGAAAAACCTTGGGAGAGAGAAAAAACAGAAAAAAAGTGAACATAGTATATATTGATTACATTTACTCTCCTTTTTCTGGATGCAGATGGAATTTTCTGTCCAAAGTCTATTGGGATTTGCTTTGGACCATTAAACCACTAAGGAAAGTCAAGTCTTTCATAATTGATCATTACACATTCTTGCTGTTATTGTGTATAATGTATTTCTGGTTCTGCTTGTTTTGCTCAGCATCAGTTCATGTAAATCTTTCCAGGCCTTTCTAAAATCAGCTTTTTCATCATTTTTAATAGAACAATAATATTCCATAATCTTAATATATCACAGCTTGTTCAGCCATTCCCCAATTGATAGGCATCTACTCATTTTCCAATTCTTTGTTACCACAAAAAGAGCTGTTATAAACATTTTGGCACATGTGGGTCCTTTTCCCTCCTTGATGATTTTCTTGGGATATAGACCCAGTAATGGCACTACTGGGTCAAAGGGTATGCACAGTTTTATAGCCGTTTGGGCATAGTTCCAGATTGCTCTCCAGAATGGTTGGATCATTTCACAATTCCACCAACAGTGCATCAGTGTCCCAATTTTCCCACATTCCCTCCAACATTTATTATTATCTTTTCCTGTCATTTTAGCCAATCTGAGAGGTGTGAGGTGGTTGCTTCACAAATTCTTGATTGATGTCTAAAAATTATATAACTTCATGTTGGCCACAGTTAACTGAGAATATTTCCTTTAAACCTGGCATGGAGTTTATGTCTGTGACTGGGAGAAACTGAGGCTGATGGATCACTTTAGTTTGGGAAATATAGGCTGTAGTACCAATATAAGCTAATCAGATGTTCAGTTTAAGTCTAGCACCAATATAGTAAACCTCTAGGAGTTTGGTGATGGTAGGCTTCTGGTTGAAGAATGAACCTCACTCAGGTCATAAAGACAGCAGATTAAACCTTCTGTGGCACTTCTCGTTTCTTCTCTTTCTTTTACTTCTGCTCTTCCTTCTCATTATCTTTCTCCTTTTCTTCCTCCTTCCTTCTCTTCTTTCTTTCCTTTCTCTTCTTCTTTCTACTCTTTCTTCTTCTTCTACTGCTACTAGCATTTTGAAGTCTGCAAAGAATCTTACATAAATTATCTTATTTCATTCTCACACCAATCTCACAAGGTGGGTGCCACTGAAGATTTATGAACTCTATCTCATTATGGACTTCCTTGGCTTCTTTCCCTGCGCCTAGCAAACTTATCATGATCTGATCATCCTTGTTACTAACCCTCTGCTCTGCTGACGAGTGGAATCATAAACTCTATTACTTTTATATACCGTAAGTTATTTAGCCATTCCCCAATTGGTGTTGCCCTTTGTTCTTGAAGGGCAGCAATGACATCAGAAGGATGATATCTTGACTTGCAAGTGAATTGAATTTAAATGGGAGAGGACTGGGCAAAGTCATTCAGTCTCACTTTCTCCTCCTGAGCCATCTAGGTCCAGTGATAAGACATAGAACAGGATGATTTGAGGTGGCCCTGGATGCATTGGGAGACCTTGGCCTTTTTAAGCTAAGGTTTTTCCCAGGTCTGTTTGGTTAAGGAAAGACTCATTCTGTGATTGACTAAGTAAGAAATGAGGCATATGGTCTCTTTTACCTGGTCAAAAACCAAAAAAAATCAAGCTGGGAGGAAAAGATCCTCAGGATGTCTGGCCAAAACAGAAACAATTGTTATTTACACTTACTGAGAGCCCTAAAACCCAAATTATGACCAAGTGAAGTTTGGGTTGGAACCTCTTGCTGGCCACTTTCTGAGAGCCAGAGTGTTTTGGGTTTAATGCATGGTTTTAAAAAATGATAGAATAAATAAATAGGGAAGAGAAAAAAGAAATCTAACCTGTAAACCTCAAGATACCTTAAGAGGTTTCAGCAATCAAAATACATATTCCTTTGGGCAAAGCACCCATCCACATATAAGAGTATAATTCTCTATGTGGACAGAGAAGAGAAGGCAAAGGAGGGAGAAGAGGAAGGGAAGAAGAGAAGAAGGAAGGGAGTGAGAAGTAAGTAGCATTGTCTAACTGGAACTGGCCAGTTAAGTTCCTAGTAGGGCAGCTACTACTATATATAGATTATGTTTGTGCTTCTTCTCAAAGAGGACCAATGACATCAGAGGGAAGATATTTTGATTTGCAAGTGAAGTGGATTTAAGTGAGGTAGGATTGTGTAAAGTCACCAGCCTCACTCTCTCCTCCTGAGCCATCTGGGTCAAGTGGTAAGATATAGATCAGAACAACCAAAGATGGCCTTGGAGGTATTGGGAGATTTTAGCTTTCTTAAGCTTAGTCTTTTTCAGGTTTCAGCTTGTCTGAAGCAATACCTATTCAGTGAGTAAGACTAGATAAGATATATGGCAAAACATGATCTCTTTTACCTACTCAAAAAAAAGTATCTGCCTTGGAAAATTTAAAAAAAAAACACTGAATAAATAGTTTTTTCTTCAGTTCTCAAATTCTAGTGAGAGTAACCCTCATGGAAAATACCAAATAGCAAATGGAAATTCTCTCTCTTCCCCTCCTTCTCAAGACCCTCCCTCCAATGTCTCTTAGGGTAGACTCTCTTTTGTACTTATATTGGGCAGCTTGTCTTCCTTTTTTAGAATGTTGTCCACCCTTGTCATTCTTCACCTGAGAGTACCTTTGTGCTATAGTCTCAAGTACAGTTTGTGATGTTTGATTTTAGCTCAGAAATTCCTAGTTATGATTCTATCAGGTATGCTGGCTCTCTCTGTGAAGGGAGGTTCATTTTTATATAATTATCTTTCCTTTAGCTAAAAGATGGTGCTGTGGTAAGAGCCTAATGTTGTTTGGCTGCTAAATACTGCCAATTCCCTTGAAGAAACCGGTTTTCTTAAAGAAGTTATGGTGTTCTAAAACAGAGATGTCAAACTTGCAGCAGGACTGCCCTAGCCAGATTAAAATATAATTGGGAAATGTTTAATAAAATAAATAAAAATACAATCCAATATAGATAATGTTATTTTGTGGTTTTCTAAGTCAATATGAGGCAGCAGGGATCTTTTCTATTTGAATTTGAAATCACTGCTTTAAAGCCTTTGGAAAGATTCTACAAATAAAGCTGAATAAATTCAGCAGGGATTTCAGGTTGTTAGATGGGCCCTATATTAAATATTTTTTTGACCTTGGGGCAATGGTTATTGGAGAACAGGTCTCATAGCACTGAGAATTGTATGTCTGTTTTAGCCTTGACTCTATAAAGCATTAATAAATTGAATGCATGCCAAGTGACTTGAAATAAATAACCTCTTAGTTTTGGTGGTTTCTAAAAACAGTAGGCTTTAAATGAGACACTGACATTGTGCCATCACATTTTCATGAAGTTGACAAAAGTAATTTTACTGTCAGGATGTTGGGACTAAGCTCTTGGTTAGCCTTATATTGACCCTACAAATCTCTGGAATTATATCTAAAGGGAATCCCAAGGAAAAGGCATTTTTGGCTGGATGTGGAATGCAGAACTCAACTGGGCTCTGCTCTTGCCTTTATCTGACCAGAGATTCCAAGGAGATGTTGTACATGTTCATGCTTGAGTGACTATGTTAAGAAGCCTGGCTTTTGCAGAGAGGTCTCAGACAAGCATTTTGTATGTACAGCTGGTCCTGTTACCTTAAAGTGCCAGTAAGTTTTGAATTAAAGCTATGATGAAAGATATTGATGTTGATTTTGGGAAGTTCTCTGCAAAGTCATTTGAGAGGTGGGCTTGGAGGGAGTTTTTGAGAATCAGTAAGAGGTGAAAGGGGAGTTGGGCATTATCATCTGGCTTTTTCCTCTGAGTGAAAACGTTTCAGATCATTTGGGTGATGTGGATGGGTACTTTGTGAATCAGTGGTGGGTTCTTTAAAGCAAATGAGTGAGGGTAATAATAGATTGTCATAGATTTTGTGTTCTTTAAATTATTAGTATTCTACCTCCAAATCTCTTATTTTATTTATCTGTGTCTATGTTGTTTCCTCTATAAGAGAATGGAAATTCTTTATGGCAAAGGATGTTTTATTTTTATCTTTGTATCCTTAGTGACTAGTGTAGTGCCTGAAATATGTATATATATGTACCACTAACTGGTATGTAAGAGTACCTATGTACCACACACTGACTTAGAAAATGACATATTTTATGTGTTTCTTTTCATTTGTATATCAGCACATTAAATTAAATAGAAACTACATTTTAATCTGGTTTGGCCAACTTCAGGAAGGTTTTGGCATATGACCCCTCATTGAAGTATTTGACACTTCCAATGTACCTACTTACCTATCTACCTATATGCATATGTTCACACACATATAATGCACAATGCAAAATTCAGACCTTATATATCTATATCTAAATATATGTCTGTATTTCTAGGCAGATAGGTGATATAGCTGATAGAGAACTGGGTTCAGAGTCAAGAAAACCTCAGTTCAAATCTCTTCTCAGACACTAGATGTGGGATCCTAAGCAAAGCACTTAATTCTGCTTGCCTCAGTTTCTTCAACTGTAAAATGGGCTGGAGGAGGAAATGGCAATCCACTCTAGTATCTTTGCTAAGAAAATTCCAAATGGGATCATGAAGTAGGGACATGACTGAAATGATTGAACAACAATTGCAATTTATTTATAGGCATATATGTATGCACATATGCATTTATATATTTAATTTAGACTTGTGACTTTATCAGTGTGAATAAGTCCCAGCCTAGAAATTCCCTCCACCAATGTAGGTGACATATATGTATATATGCATGGGTATGGGTGTGAATGGATCATGAGGAAGTGGAGGCATTAGATAAAGACTTTTTTCAAAATTGTGGAAGTTAAGGGGAGTGGACAAAAGAAAATGTGGCTGGATGATGTTAGATGGCTCAAGAATAGTGAGGAACATTATTTTGTCTAGAAAGGGAAGAGTTAGGGACTCAGTCAATTATCTTCTGTTGAATCTTCAAAGAATTCACTCATTGGCATTTTACAATATTGTTTATTTAATTTTCCAAAAGATATTATTGATTTTTAACATTCTTTTAAAATCAAGTTCCAAATTGTTTCTGTCCCTTCTATTCCTCCCCCACTGAGAAGGTAAGCAAAATATCTGTTATACATGTAAATCATGCAAAATATATTTTTATGTTATCCCTATCACAAAAAAACAAGAAAATTATAATGCAATTTGTACTCAGTTCATCAGTTCCTTCTTTGGAGGTGGATAGCATTTTTTCATCATGAGTACTTTAAAATTGTCTTGGATGATAGTATTGATCAGAGTAGCCAAATCTTTCACAGTTGATCATCATTATAATCTTGCCATTATGGTGCATAATGATATCCCCATTATTTTCACTTCACTTTGCAACAATTCATATAAGTAATGCCATGTTTTTCTGAAAACACTGCCCCTTGCCATTTCTTAAAGCACAATAGTATTCCATCACCAATCATATGTCACAACTTAATTATCCATTTCCCAACTGTTGAGCATTTCCTTAATTTCTAATCCTTTGTCACCACAAAAATAGTTGCTATAAATTTTTTTGAACATATACTTCACTTTTCTTTGATCTCTTTGGGATGTAGCGTTAATAGTGGTATTGTTGGTTTTATAGCCCTTTGGGCATAATTCCAAATTATTCTCTGGAATTATTGTATCAATTTGCAACTCTGCTAATAACTTATTAGTGTACTTATTTTTCCTCATCTCTTCCAGCATTTGCCATTTCTGATAAGTATAAAGTAGTACCTCAGGATGTTTTAATATACATTTCTCTAATCAATTGTGATTTAGAACATTTTTTCATGACTCGATTGCTTTGATTTTTTTCCTTCTGAAAACTGCCATTATCTTTTGACCACATTAATTGGAGAATGGCTTTTATTTATATAAATTTGACTCAGTTCCCTATACATTTGAGAAATAAGATCCTTATCAGAGAAATTTGCTATAAAATATTTGATATTATTTCATTGCCTATGGTACATTTTAGCAAAATATAGATTCCTTGATTATTATCTCTTAATTAGGCCATCAATAAGCTATCCTTCACAGGCAGCACTTAATGGCAGGTGCCTGGACTGCCCAGGAGTTATTCCATTTACTTACCCTAGCTCTCATTCTTTATCAAGTCTATCAACAGAATAATAACTAACATTTCTATAGCACATGATGATTTGCAAAGTGCTTTATACCACCTCATTTGAACTATTATTGCTCCCTTTTATTTTCAAGTGAGGAAACTGATACATATCCTGTCAAGATGGTACCTAGGTACTGCTTTAGAAGAAGCCTGAAATGGTTTGGCAGAGAAAGAATACAAGCTATTTCATGCATAAATGGTGAAGAGGTTGTTCCAGAAATATCAGTCTAGTAAATTCAAAGATAGTTTTTTGGTTTTATTAATTTTTTCCATAAAGAGAGGAACAAATGATCTGTTTTCTCTCTTTGTATCCCTGCTATTTGTCAACATTTTAAGCCAGTCCTCCAGATGTGAGAAAATGCCTTTAGCAGAGGTCTCCTTTTTCATTTTCACTAGCAATCAATTTGATATGGTGATTAATTAGTGAAAAGTTCAAAATCAAATGGTTTTTTATTACTTTCAATTAATTCACACTTTAATCTTTCTTTAGTTTTCTCCTTTGATGAATTTTATAATAATAAAATATTAAAATAATTCATAAAAAAACATTTCTCATTATTCTCAATCCTAGTATACCAGTGAGTATTATGAAAGTGGTCTTTTTTTGACTATTTTTTCTTATGAGAAGGGTTTTTTCCCCATGGAGGGGGAAGGTAGAAAGAAGAAAAAATAAATGTTTGTTAATTGAAAAAGAAAAGACTAGTAAATTTGAAAGTCTTTATCTTTAAGTAGTCAAAACATTCCTCTTATAACCTTATTTCTAATATTATTAAAAAATGTTCTGCCCCCTTTCCCCTGTGGAAGGGTAAACTTTGGTCCAAAGTACAATTTATAAAAAGTATATATAATTAGCAAGTATACATGATTTGTATCCACTAAACCTAAGTCTGACTTTCCTCTCTTGACACTGGCTATTACCTTACTTAGAGATCTATACTTTCTGTCCCTACCATCCAGTCTATGCTGATATCTCATTTTAAAGTAGAGATGATTATAAATTCTCAAATGCAAGGTGGAAAAAAAAAGAAAATAGTGATCACTACAGACTAGGTCTCCTATCATAGTTTTCAGAGGAGCTCATAGAAGGTGAGCCACTGAATAATGAATTCCTTTGTTATGGTAACATGAACTATTGAGAGTTCCAAAGCATCCAAATTAGTGAGGCTATCCTCTATGCTTATTAATAACTCCTCTGTATTACACAGGTGTAAATGTGGTCTTGAGAGATGTTGGGCACTGTGAATTTTCCCAGTGCATCACAAGTATGGGGAAAAGAAAAACATGTGCTAAATAACTCTGAGCTGACCTACTGTAAAACTCATAGTACCCGATAGGTCTTAAATTTTTTATAATAGCTCTGTTACCTTTTGGTGGTCCATTTACTAGGCTTTAGTCATTGTACTTTGGGATTCTGTCTAATGTATAAAGCATGTGGTAACATTGCTTTAAAACTTTTTAAATGAGTTAATTCCTGGAAGTTTCCTTTATCCTTTTTTTTTGTTTGTTTATTGATAACTTTTTTTTTTGCCTTTTTAAACTTATGGTGAACCCAGTTAGGAGAATGAAAGCTTTTCAAGGAAACAACAACCTATTTACTTAAATTATGATCTAAGTAAATGATTTTCTCTGTACCACTGACTTCCCCCAAACTCATTCACCCCAGTACTCCAGCCAAATTTATCTAAAAGCTTCTGAGTGATTTTAAACATGATTAAGTCAGCTTATAAATGCCCCTGACTCTCCTGAATTATACTAAGACTATATATATATACATATATACATATATACACACACACACATATATATATATGTATATATATATATATATATACTTGGAAAAGAAAGTATGATATAGAATGTAATCTCCTTGAGGGCAGGAATTGTTTTTCATTTTGTCTTTGTATGCCCAGAACCATAAATAATACTCTATACATAATAAGCACTAAAATGATTTCTGTTGGACTGGAAAGAAGGGGAGACCCTTATAAGGTCAAAAGTATTAGCTAAACAATAAGCTTATAATAACTAGGTAATCAAAGCTTGAGTTGTTTTTCTTTTAAAATTCAAAATATTTGAGTGTTACTCTTATTTCCTTTTCTTTTTTTAAAAGAAAAATCTTTTTGATTTTTTACATCATTGTATTTTCCGTAGTATCTCACCTGTTTGTCCCAGAAAGCTATCCCATAAAACAACTAATTTCTTTTTTAAAGAGAAAGAGAAAAAGAAAAGAAAAAAAAATCAGCACAACTGATCAATGTACTGAAGAAGTCTAATAATATGTGCTATATATACCATACTCATTAACCTCTCACTTCTTCAAAAGGGTAAGCTGAGAGTGTCTCATCATGTGTCTCTTTTTTGGAGTTATGCTTGTTCTTTATAACTTTGCTCAATTCATTTTTTTGCGGTTGTTCTCTTTTTTTACCTTATAGTCATTCTGTAATGGTTTTCTTGACTCTGATGACCTCATGATATCAATTCATGCAGTTCTTTTCATGTTTCTCTGTATCACTCACTCATGTTGTTTCTTATAGAATAGTAATACTCCATTACACTAATGTATCATACTTTGTTTAGTCATTCTCTAGTTGATGATTGTCTTTTCTTTTTCTTTTTTCCCAAATTTACATAAACCTTTCCACTCAATGATGTTGACTCACAGAACACTTTCTATGTTTTCAAAGTAATTTCCTTTTTGATACAATAGAAAGAACACTATTTGGAACCAGAGCATTTGAGTTTAAATTTACTTCTGTGTGACTTTGGGTAAGTCTTTTAATCTATCTGGGCCCCAGTTCCCTCATTTATGAAATGTTGGACTAGATGGTATCTGAGGTCACTTTCAAGCCTAAATCTACAATGCTATGATGATGCATATTAAGTCCTACTTTCAGCTAGTCTCTCCTAGTATGAGTGCCTTTCTCTCAAATTATCTTTTGCTTATTTTGTCTATATTTTGAATGTACCCATCTATTTGCATGTTGTCTATTCCATACAGCTTCTTGAGGACAGGAATTATTTTTATCTTTCTTTGTATCTCTAGTGCTTAGTGCATTGCCTGAGATAATGTGCTTAATAAATGTTTGTCAATTGACTGAATGCAAAAATTATCATTCCTGTTTTACAGATGAGGAAACAGAGGACCAGAGACCACACCAATATTAGCAGAAGGGAAATGAAGGAACAAGAAATCTGGCTTTGATGCTTAGGATGGAGGGAGTCCCAGCTTCCTAAAATTCCCTTAATGCTCTAAGGCAGTTTTGTCTGGCCATGCAAAAGAATCAGTTACATTTCTACTGCCCAAAATGCATTCTCATTCCCATTTGAAACCAGTAGAGGACCACTTGTCCAGGGTAAAGAAGTTTCAAAACTCCATTGAGATGAAACAATAGCACCTCTCCAGCTGCTATTGTTTCAGGAAACCTGGCTGCAGGCTCAAGGAGAAAACCTTGAATCAATTTGTCTCATGGAGGCCTGTTGCGTTGGCGGCTTGCCCTTCACAACTCGTTAAAATGAACACTTAGACTCTGGGGGATGGAGCTAAACCTGTGGGGTGATCTTCACCCCATGATCCTCTTGGCTGATTTTTTAAATGGCGTTGGAAGGTCAGTGTCCTTACTCTGGGGCTAAGCCTCCCATCTCTTTTTGGTCCCCTTTTAATGCTTTAAAAAGTAACACTTTGCATTTGCTGGAACTCAGCCCAGGCCCCTTTCTTTCCCTGCCAGAATCAAACTCTCTCTCTCAGTTGATCCTTTGAGACTTGAGCTTCAAAACTTTCTGCTCACTCCCTGTCCTTTCCCGGCCAAGTTCTTCTCTCTACTCTAGAGTGAGTAAAACCCATGTTATGTAGGCATCAAATAGGCCTCCTCATTAATTGGGAAAAAGTCCTCCTGTCTAATGACCACCTGGATCAGTCAGGAAGCTTTGTTTCATTTTGTATGGAAGCTGGTGGAAGTAAAACAAAAGGCAAGTTTTTATTTCTTTACTAAATAAAAGTAAGGATCCTGAACATGAATAAAAGAAATGTTGCTCCCTTTTGTATTTGAGGGCTTCCAAAAAGTGCCCAGTTTAGCCAAAGTGAACCCAGGTAGAATTTCCATGGAAATCATCCTTAATGGGGATGAGGAGGTTCCAGGGAGTATACAAATAGATCGTTTACTACTTTTTCCCCATCCAACCTGGTCCCTTCTTTCTGTCTGTCACTGAAAGACTAGCAGCCAAGTTTCTGGGTTTTGAAAGATTGTTGACTTTTTAGTGTGAGTGAAGGGCTTGATCAGTAGCAGCAATAATAGCAATTGGAAAAGCCATATAGTTCATCCCAGAGTGTGAATGATGAAGTGGGCTGATGGGGTGGTGGACTTGGATGGGATTTTCTATTGTCAAGATTTGATCACAACATTCCTAGGTCACAGATTCAGGGTTGGGAGAAACCTTTGAGGCCATCTGGCCCAACTCTCTCTTTTCACAGATTGAGGAAACCAGCCCTATGGAAGTAAAGTGATTTGGTTAAAGGCATACAGGAAATAATTAATTGAGCTGGAATTCAAACCTAGGATGTTTGAATCTGAACAAGCATGTTTTTTACTCTACCACACTTCTAAAAGTTTCTTCTAATCTTATACTTCAAGCACCTATGCTTTTACCATTGTGGCTTTTGATGTTTTTTGCTACCATTCTTTTCTTCCTTCAAGGCTTAGCTCAGATGTCATCTCCTCCTCATGTAGCCTCACCTTCCTCCCTCCAGCTAATCATATTGTCTCCTTCCTCAAATTGTCCCAGGGTGCTTTACCTGGATTTCTCTTCTCCTTGGAATATTCTACCCAGGCCCACCTCAGTTCTAAGATGAAGCATCTAAGTAGACTTCAGTGGAGTAAAGGCCAGCCAAACAAGGTATGAAACCTAATCATAGAATTAAAAAAAAAAGAACCAGCTCAGAATCAGAAAGAACTTTTGAAGTCATCTAACCCAACTCACTATTCAAAGTACGAATTTGTGACATCTGTGACCAGTTGTCATGTAGATTCTGGAATCTGTGAAGAGAGAGATCTTAAAAAGCAAGAAACAAAAATCCTAAATCACCAAGACATCAAATTTCCTATTTTCCTAAATCAAGAAGTAACAAATAAAAATTCTAAATCACCAAGGCATCAAATTTCCTATTTTACTAAATCAAGTAAAGCAAAACCAAGAAAATCAATTGCAAAAATGTCTTCCCTTTTTTCTTATTCAGGTCTTCCTTCTCTCCCTGGCCCAAGCTCCATCTTACTACTTATGGCCTATGAGATACAGCATCTGGGATCTGCTCAGCTCATCCACCTGCATATGAGTGAGCAGCTGGATGCTCCACCAGGCTGTGTAAGTCCTTGTCTCCCACAGAGCAGACCTGTCTGAGGCATTAGAATGTGTCTGCCCAGCAAGAGAAAGAGAGTGCTTTCCAGAAGTCCAAGATTTCAGGGAAACTATTAGAAATAGTGGAAAAAACCCCCACCAGACATGATTGATTGCATCTCTCCTGCTGTCAGTTGCAACTTTGAAGCTGCCGTGGCTGGAGAAATAAACCTGAATGTTTCAGAAAGGCAGATTTTTAAATAACAAACTTATTCTTTTTTCCCCCTAGGGATGTTTTAAGGTCTTAAAAACTCAGCTTGGCTTGGAAAATTGTTCATGGTTGTTTGAAAAACTGTTTTTTTTTTCTTTAACAAACAATCCAGTTCTCTTACCAAGCCAAGACAGTTTCTATGTTGAACCTTCCAAAAGAACAGAAGTGGTGGGGGTGCAAACCAAGAAGGCATTAAAAAACCTGTATTGGGGATCTACCACTAAATGCCCTTAGATATACTCAAAAGGATTTGTAATCCAATGACACCCATTGCAACCTGTCCATGCCCACACATCCTATGTGACTCTTGTCCATATCCTCCCCAAAGGTCTGTGAAATGCCTTTCCATATCACCAGAGATAGAATTTATTTATTTTTGTTGCTCTAATTGGAATACATGGGGGTTTAATTATAGGTGATGTCTGGCAGAGAAGAGCAGAGACTTCTTATTTAAAAGACAGACTATCATAGAAGGGGATTTTACATCTATGCTCAGAGAATTTTGATACTTTTGAAGTGTGGTGTGTGTGTGTGTGTGTGTGTGTGTGTGTGTGTGTGTGTATAAAATAATGGAGAAGACAAGCTTTTGGAATAGGTACACTAGAGAGACCAGAATGATGAGAGGACTGAAAATGCTTTCCTAAAGGATTGATTGTAGGAACTGGATTGTTTAGCCAGAAGAAGAGAAAACCTGGGAATGAGAGAGTGGGGAACATAATAGAGCTTCTTCAAGTATCTGAAGGAGTGATGCAAGGAAAAAGGCTTAGTCTTATATTTCTTGGATTAAGGGGTAAAAGTCATTGAGAGGCAGATTTGGGTGGATCTGAGGAAAACTTCTCTAACAATGAGAGCTGACTAACAGTCGAATGGCTGCTCCAGGTAGTGAGTTTCCTGTCATTGTAGTCTTCGAGGTAGTCTTGGAGGTTTCTCTTAAGTCTGGGATTCTGTCTTAAGTTTTGCTTTCTGTAAAAAAAAAATAAAGCTTGAGGAAAAGCAGTGAGTATACTCTATATACATAGCTACAGATGAAGACTGAGTTTGATCACTGAAATTAAGGTAATGAGTAGTTCATATAAAATGATAAACTTCAGATAAAACAAACTTTTTGTTTGGAATTAATCCAACATTTATTAAGTGCCTACTACTACTATACAACTGTTGAAGATATAACAATTTAAAAAAGACCTAATTCCTGCCCCCCAAGGGGTTTACATTCTCCTAGAAAAACATGATATATACATTTAATTATAATTTCCCCCCCATAGGATCTTTATTTTCATTTGTATAGGGTGCTCTTAGCACTCTGTTGATGTAGACCTGTGGCTCTGCTGTAACTTATAGTCTTAGAGAATTGTTAGGTACCTTGAAGGGTTAAGTGACTTCCCCAGTGCCACAGCCAGGATGTGGAAGAGAGACAGTATTTGAATTCAGTATCATCTTGACTCTGAGTCCAGTTCTTTATTCTCTAGTTCTTGTCACTTCCTGCCATGTAGAATAAGACAAGATGAATAGTGTGATAGGAGCATGGGAGAGATATAGTCAGATACTTTAGGATGAGGATGGGAGGTGAGGGAAGATTCTTAGAGAAACCAGGGCTTTTCTTCCTTCACTGGGGAGGTTCCTGGCTTGAACCTGAAAGAAAAAAGATTCTAAAGGTGGAGCTGAGGCAGTCATGCCTTCGGGGCCAGAAGTTGATGGTAGGGCATCAATGATTAAGTATCATTGGGATAAAAGTCTGTAAAAATTAAAGTAACAAAAAAGAAGGAAAATCTACAACTTAGTATTGTTTCCTTTGTGGGACTTGGTTAGACTGGGCGAACAAATTCTCAGAAGCTGTGAAAAAGGGACATGCCCCTGAATAGTGGTTTAAGTTTCATTTCTGGGGGGTCCACAAACACAATATTCCTGCCAGCATCCCCTTGCCCTTTTGAGATTGTAAAATAAACAGCCCCCTCCCTGAGAAGCACCTGTGGCAATATGAAGGCTGCCTGGATGGGTTACACTTCAGCCTGTGAAACATATTTAGATCTGGCACAATCACACTCCATTTCCCGAATGTGTGTTTTTGAGTCCATTGGGCTTGGTAGGCCCAAACCCAGAGGCGTTCCTTCTCTTTCAGTTTTAGGTCTACACATGTTTAAAAGGGCATTGCTGCCGTGTATTTTAGTTTATTTACATGTAACCCCTCCAACATTTGCTTTGGGAGAACAATATGTGGTTACTCAAGAAAATTTGTAGTCCTATTTTTAGAAGCTAAGATGCATGTCACTATGAGTATTTGCTCATTAATCCCAGCCCTGAGCCTTTGTGTGTCCAAACAATGCCAAACCATCTGGGTGAAAAAGCAAAAATTTTGTCCCTTCTCTGGATAACTTTTCTACACTACATTAAATTTCCAGATACTTGGAAATCATGGCAGATATATAAAGAACCTCCCTTTATTTGCCCTAAGATTGACCCTTCTAAGCCCTCCACCACCTTTGAACTGGACTTTACATAGTGAGGGGATCATCGAGGTAGTATTCATGGGAGAAAATGGATAAGGATCACCAATAAGATCATGCATTCATGAAATAAACAAGTCTTAGATCTTCTCCTCAGTCTGGAATCTGTCACCTTTGATTCCTCACTCTCACCCACTTATAAATTCAATCTGTTGTCCAAGCTGCTGTCTACATCTCTCTTATATGTTTCCTTCTTTTCACTTACATAGCTACCAGTCCAGTTCAGTCCCCTCTTCACCTTTTACCTGAACCATTGCCATCTAACCATCTAAGCGGACTTCTTTCCTCAAGTCTCTCTTCTCCAATATATTCTCTATTCAGCTGCCAAGGTGATTTTTCTAATTACTATGTCATTCACTTTCTCAACAAGTCCCTTGGCTGCTGATTACTTTTAGGTTCAAGTATAAATTCTTGATTGACATTTAAAGATTTTCATAACTTAGCCCCTTCTTCCTTTTCCAGTTTTCTCACATTTTATTTTCCTCCAAATAACCTCATGATCTAATGACTGGCCTCTTTGATATTCCTCACACACCATACCATCTTCAGCCTCTAGGCTTTTGTATTGGCTGTTCTTAAAGCTTGGAATGTTCTCCCTTTTTACTTATGCCTCTTATTTTCCTTGGATTTCTTTAAGATCACGAACATTTCTCCATTGAGGCAAGTGTCCATTTATCTCTATTCTTTATTTCTTATCTCCAAGCCCATTCTTAT
>JAJPUD010001441.1:152092-184445 GCA_023553655.1 Myrmecobius fasciatus
GCTTTAGTTACCTGGTGCTCTGAGGAGTTAAATGATTTGCTATTGATTTTATAAAATTATTATGTGTCAAAGGCATAACTTGAACATAGATCTTCCTAACCAGCTCTTTGTCCACCACGTCAGATTGCCTCTCATGGAAAACAAGGATACCCCTTAATGTTATTGTCTGATTGATAGAGAAGAATACTGAATCAAGTTTGGGCTAAAGAATAAAACTGCTTAGAAAAATCTGGGTGGAAGCTTAGAGACTATCTAGTCTAACCTGTTTCATTTTGTAGATGAACAAACTGAGGTCACCAATAGTGAATAACAGTGATGGCTTTGACTCCAAACTCAGTGATCTTCTACCTCCTTCTATCATCCTCCTAGGTCTGGAGGTAAGTGTACTAGACAAGCACAGAAAACACATGGGGAAGAACTGACTGCCACTATCTGGCTTAGGAATTCAACTGAGCTTCTTAGGAGCAGAAGGTCCAATAGAGAGATGAATGCTTTGGCCTGAGGGCCCTCCAGCCGGGGACCATGTGCATTTTAGCTCACACTGGCAAGACAGCAGCTTGGGCAGATGGATTTATACTTCAGAAGACACTTGGCCCCTTGGTAGAACCGTGGGCCTGGGGCCAGAAGACCCAGGTTCAATTTCCAGTTAAGTCATCTCTGTTTACTTCTCACAAAATACATATTTAAAAAATTCTGAAATTAAAACGTCATGGTTAAAACACTCTACAGTAAACAGAGGTCTTTAGAAGAAGAGCCATTGCCAGTTTTTCTTTTTGTTAAAGCTGCAACCAATTTGAAGTTTATTTTATACCCGGGACACAGAACTGTGCCTCAGAGAGGTCTATGAGAGTAGCTGCACATCTGTTCATGGACTAATCGGATCCTTCAGCTGACATTCACTTTGGACATGACACCCTTGAGATGAAGAGAACTCAATTGCTTTGGGGGCTGATGCATGCAGGCATGTGTGTGTGTGTGTGTGTGTGTGTGTGTGTGTGTGTGTACCTACACATGCATTAGGAGAGATTTGAGTGCATTTTCTTGGAACCTTTTCCTTGTGCTTTTATCGATTTCAATCCTATTCACAAAAAAATGACAAAATGACTTTCTTGAGGTTTAACTCCTTAAGAGAGACTTTCAGATATAAAGAGATAGTTGTCCTGTTCTGTTCTTCTTTGATTTGGAACATTGTGAGCTATTCTGAACATGTCATTTTAGGAAAGACATTAATAAGCTATAGGAGAACCATTTTGGTGAAGGGAAGGCCTTGAATTCATGTCATAAATTTGGTTCAATTCAATTCAAGAAACATTGATTGCCTGCTATAGGCAAGGCACTATGTACTGGGTTGAAGGAACTGGGAATGTTTAATCTGGAGAAGAGAAGATTGTAGAGAGGGAAGAATATAATAGCTTTATTCAAGTATTTGAAAGGTTGCTAAGTGGAAGAAAGATTAAATATGTTTTTTCTTGGCCTAATGGGTTAGAGCTAGAAGCAATGGGTGGAAGTTAGAGAGAGGTGTATTTAAGTTAGCTTTAAAGAAAAGCCTCCAAACCATTAGAGCTAATTTCATATGTAAAGGTCTGTCAAAAGGTAATAAATTCTCCCTCATTAGAGAATACCCAATGAGTGAATTTAAAGGGATTCTTATCTAGTTTGCACTTAAGACCAGATAGTTACTAAAGTCTCTTCTAACTTTGAAATTTTGTGATTCCTTTAATTTGATGAAAATAAAGGGGACACCAGGAACTAAATAGTACCTTTCTTAAAAGGTATAAAGGTATAAAGATATACCTCTTTTTTCTTCTTACTCCAGATGCTTTGATCCTGATCTAGTTAAAATATGGAAACAGAGTTTGGAAGCATGTACATATGTATATGGGCAATGGATAGAGTGTTGGCTCTGGAGTCAGGAGAATTAATCTTCCTGAGTTCAAATATGACCTCAGACACTAATCATGTAACTCTGGACAAGTCATTTAACCTTGTTTACCTCAGTTTCCTCATCTGGAAAATGAACTGGAGAAGGAAATGTCAAATCATTCCAGTATCTTTGCCAAGAAAACTCCAAATGGGATTACAAAAAGTCAGACATGACTGATATGACTCAACAACAATACATGTATGTTATACATGTATACATACATGCATGCATGCATT
Organism: Myrmecobius fasciatus; assembly: GCA_023553655.1. Lineage (NCBI taxonomy): Eukaryota > Metazoa > Chordata > Mammalia > Dasyuromorphia > Myrmecobiidae > Myrmecobius > Myrmecobius fasciatus. The sequence continues at coordinate 154,253 of JAJPUD010001441.1, forward strand.
TATGTATAAATGAATGAAAACAATTTTTAAGCACTTCCTATATTCCAAGTACTGGGATTACAAATATAAAGGCAATATAGGATCTGTCTTTAATCTTATTTTATATTTTAATGGTGGAGATAACACCCATAGGAGAGATTGGTGGCCAGTCTAGGGAGTCATGGTTTGGAAATTCACAAAGATGGCAATGCTAACAATAGGGTGATTCAGTGATCCTGTAAGTGTTGGAAATATTGATTTAATTACAGTTTTCAGAACAGGAGGTGAAAGATGAGACTGAAGTCTGAATGACATAACCAGGATAAAGAGGAGCTTTCCTAGTTTCAGGAATAGCTAACCTGAGTGTCTTAGCTCTTTCCAGCATGGATTCTGGAGATCCTGGTTGTACAATAGAGAAACAGTAAAAGTTGGCAGGATGAAAAATGGTTAATGATGAAGACCTATGACCAACTGGCAGACTGGAAGATGGGCAGGTCTCAACCTCTTAAACAAACACTTTAGCCTCACTTATGAGCAAGAGAAAACAAGAGTTGCTGAGCATTAGGTAAATTTTTCTAGCTTAAATGCAGACTTGAAGAGCAGCCTGGCAAGTGGTGGCACTGAGATTGGCCACACAAAAGAGCTCTATAAATAAATGTCCCTATAACTCCAAGTTTTGTATAAAAATGGTTTCTTGTTTATTTTTTAGCTCAACACAAAATCTCAAGGCTTTTGTCTGAATTAGCAGTTACCTGAGCCATAGACAGAGCTAAGTAGAATTAGAGACCCATTCCAATCCACCTTCAGCTCCTTATTTTTTCATTTCTAGTTTGCAAAATCTTCACTTGCAAGAAGTTTTCCAGAATCTTTGGCACTCTTAACTTGAAACATGTTTGCACCCATATTAGGTCCTCTCCATTAGCACCTGAAGGTTTGGTCCTGATCCTGCCAAAGCTATCATAAAGGGGTGTATGGGTAAATAAACAAATAATGTGATCCCATCAGCATGGGACCTCTGGGACTGAAACCTCAGCCTTTAGTGAAGGACTAAACCTTTTCAAGGTCCAGTGCTTAGCAGAGTGATTGGCACCTAGGAAGTGCTTCATAAATGACAATTGACTTACTACTTCTTTCTGGTGTTCCACCCTTAGTCATGATGGAGAGCAGAGCTCCTTCATGCCTAGAAAAATGGTTCTAACCTTGGGTCAATTCCAGGAAGTATAGCGACATAATCCAAGCTTGGGCACCTTCAATACTTCATTATAGAATGGAGCTCTGGAGGTTTTCCCATCAGGCAATGTTTGAAGTAATCCTGACAGAAAAACAAGGAACCTTCTCGGCTTTATCTTTCTAATGTCTTTTTCTGTCTTCTGGGAATGGAGATTTACCCAAAGGACTGCCAGAGAGTTTAGGGATTTATACCATTAGTGGTGGAGAATGTTTTGGGGCAGGTGGGGGAGTGTTATACTTTAAGGATCTTTTGGGAGAATCATTTAACAGTACACACATGAGGTAATAGTTTATAAACAAACTTGGTGGAGTAAATCATTTCATGATATACCATAAGCACTTTGCTGCTCTCCAGGGTGTATGAATTGTCTGCTGCCATGGATGAAGTCTGACCCAACCTTTCCATAGCCATGGCAAACTTTGGAGTATCCTAATTCTTCCAAGGGCTTATAGGGTAGCCTGTTTTCTGTTGGTGATTTTTTTCCTATATGTATTGCTGTTTCTCTAGGGATCTTAAGCTGGTCACTTCAACTGCTCTTTCAGACTTACTGTGCTTGATGTATGTCCTTTTATCCCTCACTTTTTCATTTTTTTCTGGTGCTGTCTTTCTATCCTTCTTATTCCCACCCACTCTAAGGTCATCAGATCTCAAGGCTCCATAAATGACATTCCAGTAGAATGAAGGTAAGCTCTTTAAGGGCAGTGATTGTTTCTCTTTATCTCTTTGCAGCTCTAGCACAGACTTAATGAATAATTGTTGAACTGAATCAAATCATATTATGAGGGTGTATATATATTCACACACATATCTATATATTTATTAAATTATTCATCTTCCCCCAATACACAAGTGGTACATAATCTGTCCATAAATGTAGCACCTAAAAAAATAAGGAAATTGGTATCTCACTTATAAATGCAGGCTTCTTTGCTAGCCCCTTCCCTACCCTCCCCAATCCTGAAGCACCCTCTTCCTTCCCATTCCACTGTGCACAAACTACCCTACCTGCTTAGGATTTCATTGCCTTGTCTTTATACCTCTTCATCATTCTCAAAAATATTCCTGGTCATAACTCTTCCCTCAAAGCTCTCTCCACTGGAGGCTGGTGCTTTTCTCACTCCCAACTCAAAGGGCTAGGAGCCAGAGAGTATACTCTCTTATGTTCCCAATCACAGCTTTTAGAATATTGTTTTGTCATGACACTCAAAGACCTTTTCATTTTTGAAGTCTGGCTATTTCATGTCACCTTCTCCCTAATTCATTGCTGTCTTCTGCTAACCTTTAGGACATGATCCACTTCTTTTGGTGAATTTAGTACACAGTAAGCACATAATAAATGCTAGTTGACTGACAGACTGAGTGATTTGATGGTTTTCCTTTCTACCGCATTCAATATCCCTGTTGACAATCATTCTAACACAGTGCACTGATATTTCCTAAATCTTCTCACTCCCATTTCAGCTACTCATAAGAAAAGACAGACAGCATTCCATCACTCAGAAGTACTTCACAGTCAAGATCTGGAATTCTGAAAAGCCCTTTCACTGACCACAACCATTTCTATTCCTCTCTCACTCATGCAACCTTAAGTCCATTAGTTTCACATCTCTTCTCAGAATCCATGCCCTGGCTGTATGGCACACATAGGCATTTCTGGGATACTTTCATTAGCACCTTAGAGTCTCCAATCCCTTTGAACTTTTGTAATACCTTTCCTGCCAACTTTAAAACACCGATAAACTCTACCATTTGCTTTAGCCATTGAGCCTGGGAGAAGTCTTATTGCTTTAAAAAGTCAGCTTAACCAGGTGGAGTGATTCCACTCTAGATTACTGCTAGCTGTCTCTCTTTGGTTGGAAAAATTGTTTCTTGGATTCATTTTCTTTTGATTCATTTATTTTTGTTTCCTAATGTTCCTGACTGCAAATCCTTTCTTTTCACCTCAAGCCTTCAACTCAACTTCTGTCTCTCTTGGCTTTTAGAGGATAACTTTACCTCCAATTTTTCTGAGAATGTCAAGATCATCACATGTAAACTTCTTCAACTTCCTATTACTCCTCTCTTTCCTTGTTGTCTCAGTGGAACAAATGCCTCTACTTCTTACTAACACAATTCCCTCTACCCATCTACTTCCTCACACTTTATCCAGGACCTTGCTTCATTAATGATTCCCCTTTTTAAAAATTGTATCTCATTTTTTCTCCTCTCTACTGGCTGAACTGTGAAGGCCTTTCTTTAAATGCCAAGTTAAGGGATTTTTATTTTATCCTATGAGCAGTGGGGAACCAATGAAAATTCTCGAATAGGAAAATTTACATGGTCAGATTTGTGTTTTTGAAAGATTATTTAGTTAACTTTATAGAGGGAATGTGTGCTATATGTGTTCATGAAAGGCAATGACTGATAACTGGGAGTCCAATTAGAAGGCTGTTGCAGGTGAGATGTGATGAATATCTGATCTCCAGTGGTATCTATGGGTTTTCAGAAGAGGAGACAGATGACAGGGATCCTATAGAAAAAATCAATGAGATTTAATAATTGACTAGGTATTTTTGCGGGGGATGTAGCTCTAAAGGAGAGTGAAAATCCTTTTTTTCCCTGAGGCAATTGGAATTAAGTGACTTGCCCAGGGCCACACAGCTAGGAGGTGTTAGGTGTCTGAGATCAGATTTGAAATCAGGTCCTTCTGACTTCAGAGCTGGTTCTCTATCCACTGTGCCACCTAGCTGCCCCAGAAGAATGAAATTCATTCAAGAATGGCTGAGATTTTGAATCTGGGAGACTTGTAAGGATGATGGAATAATAAATAGACATAGAGAAGCTTGAAAGAGGGGCAGATTTTTGGGGAAAGATCCTAAGTCCTATTTTGGATACACTGAGTTTGTGATGACTACACAATACTCAGTTGGAGATATCTAGAAAGCAGTAGAAAATGCAGGACAGGAGTTTGAGGAAGAACTGGCTAGATCTAGTAGTTATCTGCATAGTATTGACAATTGGACTCATAGATGCAGTCACTCTGTGATCCAGACATACTGGCTATTTTGGCATTCTTTATACACAACACTCCTTTTATTTATTTGTTGATTGATTGATTAAAACAGGTCTAGATTAGATGGAAAGACGTGTATAATGATCTAAGAAGGGAGAATGAGAAGTAGCAGTCAAATAGATAGGAAGATAATGAAGAGACAGAGAGAATAGTGTCATGAAGATGAGAAGAGAATAGTTGGGATAAAAGGGTAATTAACAGTTTTGGATACTGCAGAGAAGTAACGGAGGATGAAGTCTAAAAGATGCCCATTAGATGATTAAGAGATCACTGGTAATCTTGGAGAGAACAATTTCAGTTGAAGTTTGGAAGTTTCGGAACCAAATTGCAAGAGACTGATAAGGAGTTAGGGGAGTGGAAATAGAAGCTTTATCTGCAATTTTTAATGTGAAAGAAAGGTGTAGATGAGGTCCAAATGGAAAAAAAAGTACATAAAGATGGGAGATACCTGACCTTATTTATAGTCAGAAAGAAAAGAGCCAAGAGATTGAAGCTCAGAGGGGGATGGAAGAGGATTTTAAAGGGACAAGTTCCAGAAGGAGATAGGGGACTATGGTTTCAAAAACACAATCAACAAACAAATGCCTTGTAATTCTCTAGACCAGCTTTCCCATTTGAAATAATAATACCACTCAATTCTGGAATCCTATTATATTCAGGTTCACCATTAGGTTGAACAATTGTCTCACCATCTGCTACATTCTCTATCAATAGACTATACAGTAACCTTAAGTCAAATAGAAAAGTATTTAATCAAGATGGAATATTGAGGCAAATACCATGAGGACAACATGAAATAAAATTAACTCCATACTCAATTAGATGCAACCTATTCCCACCACTTTCCCCCTCACTCGATAGCCTCCCATACTATAGGGGAAAACACTTCCAGAAAACACTCCCATGTGGGAGAAAAAAGCTACCTCTATCATGAAGCTGGGATATAGAAGTGAGAAGAGTTAGACTCTCTGCACTTCTTTCACCTTTTTCTTGGTAGCTGGCATAAAAGCTACCCTATGGCCATGGTAGGAACTCACTTTGTCACAGGACATTTAGGAAACATTTGTTGAATATCAGAAAGAGGGGTAGAGGAAACCCAGGTTTGAATCAGGGCAACCAGGGGTTTGAATTGGGCAAGCCAAATTTCCTCACCTGTGAAATGAGGTGGTTGAATCAGATGGTATCCAAATTTCAGCTTATGAATTGAAAACAAATGCTCTTAAGTAGGAACTGCAAAAATCTTTGTTGAATTATTCTTAATTTATCCTACAAACAAGAGCTAATTTATTTATTCTAGGGATAGAATGTTTACAGAATAATATTACAGAGCTGGAGAGAAAGAACCTGAAGAATCATATGGAGAGTGGAAATCTTTGTTTCAGGGCCACTAGTGATTAAGCATTATCCAAATTTTCCAGTGGAAGCTGTTTAGAACACTCCACTACTACTAGAAACGGCAACAGAAAAGTCAGACAGCTCCATCAGACCAAAAAACCACCCCAAAACACAAACAAAAAGTCCAACCTGTTTAGAAACCATTATGATGACTTAGACTTACACAGCACCTTTCTTTCATTCAAGAAAATTCCAAATACTCCAAGTGTGTTAGCTCTTGCATATTCTTGCAGAGGTTTCCAAGGAAGCAAGACTGAGAAGCTATCGCATGGGCATTATGCTCAGTTCTGGTCATCACTTTTTTTTTTTTTTTTTTTTTTTTTTAGCATAACCTGCTCTGCTCTGGGAGTCCTTATCTTTACTACCTGAGATGTCTTTGATTGATTGAAGGGAGAAGGTTAATTCCTCACCTAGTGACAAAATCAATGTATTCTCACCTATGTGTTGGAAATCTATTATCTTCTGTGCCAGGGATAAATGGAGTAGGATGATTTTGATCTGACTTACATTTTGGAAATGTAACACATATTTACAAACTGGAAATTTGATTGTAAGCTCTTTGAGAATAGGGATTGTCTTTTACTTTCTCTGCATCTCCAGTGCTTAGAATAATGAATGCACATAGTGGGTGTTAAATATTTATTGATTTGCTGACAAATGATAAATACAACATTCAGAATATGGCAACTAGTATGCTGAAATTCATGCTCCATGAGGATGGGTTGAAGGAACTGAGGGTGCTTAATTTGGAAGAGAAAAGACTTAGCAGGTATAGGATAACTGTCTTCAAATATTTGAAAAGCTGACACCTGGAATGGAAATTAAACTTTTCTGCTTATCCCTAGAGAAAACAACCAGGACAAATTAGTAGAAATGGGAAAAAGTCAAATTTAGGCTTGATGTTGGGAAAAACTTCCCGAACAATTAGTATTCCCAAATTGAAATGAGATGCTTTGGGAAGGACTGGATTTTCTCTGATGTGGGAAGAACGTGGCAGTTTTTGAGCAAAAGCTGTATGGCAATTTGTCTGGTATGTTTCAAGAGAGAAGTTCTTCTAGGTACACTCTAAAGGACTCTACAGCCCCTTCCAATACTGAGATTGTATGAACTTCCAAGGTCTTCTGTTGCCCTTTCTGCCTGTGAAGACCATTTGGTTAAGACCAGTGCAAAAGCTTCTGTCTTCACCATTCTGGCTATGGGCTTTCTTACTCAAGGTGTTCTTTCCAATATTTAGGACAAAGAACTTGCTTTTCTAGAAGAGGCCTCTGAAGCTAGGATACAATGATTCATATGGTTTAATTTAAAATGCAAAATCTTTGAAAAATTGGTATTTTCAAAATAAGTGCCCTTGTTCTGAGCTCTGGTTCTCATTAGCATGGATCAAGTTAGTGATGATAAGTTAGAACTGCTAAAAAACCATCTTAAAGGACTGTTCTCAGGTGTTCTCATACTATCCGCCTTCCCAGGGGCTTGCCCCAGAGTTGCATCTTGACAGGGCCTCAATGAGTCCTGGTGTTCTCCTCATTTGGGCCTTGACTTTTTTTGATGGGAGCTGAGTGGCTTAATTGGATGTTTGGGTAAACTCTGTCTACCTTGTTGAAATGCATAGTACAGGAATGACAGCATTTTGGGCCTTCCTTCTCCCCCTCCCCACTACCAAAATCTCCTGGGCTTTACTGTCTCTTTTTGCCCTCCCCCCACTTCCATCCTGCTTTCTCAGCCAGATTTTTTTACCTTCAATGGGAGTTGTAAGTGAGTGTTTAAGGGCAAAATCTGGCTCAGCCCAAGTATTTATCTAAGCCTGATGGAAGTCCATCCAATATTCCAGACAGCTAAATATAATCTGCACCTGTTCTAAGTCTAAAACATATCGTGCAAAAAGACATCACATAGGCATGCAGAAGATTTTTTCCCCCCAAGGAGAGCCTTTTATTCCACAAGTTCAAAGCTCCTTACAAATACTAGCTCATACATGGGTTGCCTACAGTAATTATAAAATAGCTGATTTTTTTTAAAAAGCACCTTGAAGTTACAAAAGTCTTTATATACACCATCTCTTTGGAGTTTGAATCTCATAAAAGCCCTTGGGGAGTAGGGAGTACAAGAGAAATTATTGATATTTTCACAGATGAGGAATTTGAGAATTAGAAAGAGCCTATGAAATGGACTAGCCAGTCTGACTCATACCTAACCAAGAATCTTTCTATGACATACTTTACAAGTGGATGTCACTTGAAAATTTTTCATGATTGAGAATTCACTACCTGTTATGGCAATACATGTCACTTTTGAACAGATACAATTAGTATTATAGATTTGGAGCATGGAAAATTACATTAGAGACCTTGTGGTCCAACCCTCATCCCCATTTTATTGGTGGTCTTGCTCATTGTTAAATTAGTTAAGTGTCTCAAGCTGGATTTGAACTCCAGCCTTTCTAATTCTAAGCCAAATACTCTATCCTCTGTATCACTAAAAGTCTCAACTTAACCAAACTGCTTTCTGTATCTCTCCAACTTCAAACAATTATTTTATAATTTGGGGCAAGAAGAACAAGAAGTTTAAATAAATCCTTTTAAAATAAAAGACCGTTCAATGCTTAAGGACAGACATTATACCTTTTAAGGTTTTTCTTCTTCAGGATAAGAATTTCCAGTTCTTTTAACTGATTCTCACAGAGCATGAAATTCTCAGGGTATCATATAATCTTTAGTCTTTTCACCACCCTGCTTATCCTCCTTTGGACATTTTACAGACACCCTTGCAGTTCCTCTTGTGCCCAATTCCCATAAGACCTTGATTTCAGTAATCTATTCCAGATTAATTTAAAGGCATGGAAAATCATAGGGACCTCTACACTTTAGAATTCATTTTATTGGAGTTTTGCAATTGGTAGAACCTTTAAGACCCAATAGTATCAATTTCAGAATTTGACAGAACAAACATTTTTGGAGAGAGTCCTCAGATTCACATTATTCCTTATTTCTAAGGCCTGCACAAATACTAAGGTGGGAGTTAGACAACTTGGGCTGTCATTTTGACTGTGTCATCTTGAACAAGTCTTATCACCTTTTTGGGGGCCTCAGTTTTTTCATCTATAAAATGGGGGACTTAAATTTTAAAGATCCTTTCTAGTTCTAAAACTCGACCTTAGAGAACAATTACTCTAGATCTTAATTTTAGGGAGTAAATAATGTGGATGAAGAAACAGAACTCTGAAGAGGCTTACTTATAGTAATGGAACAAACCAACAATCCAATAAACAACAAAGAAGACATGTTTCCTCCTCTGCGAAAAGCTGTGGGTGAGCTATTTGTGCTATAATGATGAGAGAACTATATTTGGGAATCTAGGACTTGAGTTAGTTGCATCATAGGCAAATGATTTAACTTTTCTGTACCTCAATCTCCTTATCTGTAAAATAGGCATAATTCTGCAATTTACCTCACAGATTTGTTGTGAAGAAAGTGCTTTATAAACCTTTAAGTGCCCTAGAAATAAATGTGAGTGCTTCTTCATGTTGCAATGAAAGCTGGGTGAGCCAGGAGACAACACTTGAACCACATGTCTCAGAAACGGCAGTGACTTTGTCCATTTGCTTTTTGTCCTGAAGCCAGTCACTTTCAATGGCCTGGCTTACATTTTGGCTGCTCAAGCCAAACTAGAACATTTTTATTTGGCTCTAAGCTCTTAGCCTGTGAAATGCCTCTATCTACCTGGAAAGCTGGCTTTAAAAAAAAGAGTGTCTGGAGATGGTTGCCTTTGTTATGGACAGCAAGGGGCAAAGGAGTGCCTTGAGTGTGAGTGCCTAAAAACCATCCAAGTGAGATTGCCATGAAAAACCATGAAGGGAGCATTCTAATGGACTGAAGTGCTGCTGGTTCTGTTAGCTGTGAGCTGGGCATTCAGTCACAAGCTTTGAAGAAAAGACTGTTTTACATTAAAGTGAAGGTCCAGAGCATAAAGACCATTTTAAGAGAGAAGCTAAAAGAGAGCTGTCTCTAACCATGAGAAGAGTGGGCTTTGTGCAGGGGAGTAAATATTTGATAGGGACGCTTCCTCTTTAGGCCACTGGGCCTCTCCTTTAGGTTTTTTGAGGCAATCACTCAGAGCTGTCACATTCTAATGTAACGAGAGCAGATAATTTTTTGCTTTTGTCTTTAGAGGCAACTAGGTGGTATAGGAAATGGAGTGCTGGGCTTAGCATCAGGAAGAACTGAGTTCAAATGTGACCTTGGGCACTTATTAGCTGTGTAAACCTGGACAAATGACTCAACATCTTTCTGCCTTATTTCCTCATTTACAAAAATGGGGATAATAATATTTACATCCTAGGGTTTTTGTGAGGGACAAATGAGATAATAGTTGTAATCCTGTAAGTCCCTGGTAAATGGTAGTAGGTGCTTAATATTAAATGCTTTCCCCCCTTCCCTCCTCCCTCTCTCCCTCCTTTCCTTTTCCCCTCTCTTTATTATTTCTTTTTTCCTTCCTTCTTCTGTTTCTTTTTTCCTTCCTCCTTTTCTTTCCTTTCTCCTTTTCTCTATCCTTTCTCCTTCATTCCATCCTTCCTTCCTTTCTTCCTTCCTCCCCCTTCTTTCCTTTCTCCCCTCCCTCCATTTCTTATTTCTTTCCTTCCCCCTTTCTTTTCTTCTTTCCTCCCTCCCTCTCTTCTTCCTTTCTCCTTTTCTTGTTTTCTTCCTCTCTTTCTCCATCCTTCCTCCTTCACTCCATCCTTCCCTCCCTTCTTCTTTCCTCCCTCCCTCTCTTCTTTCCTTCCTTCCTTTTCCCCCTCCTTCCTTCTTCCACCCTTTCTCCCTGCTTCTCCTCCCCTTTTCTTCCTCTCTCCCCCTCCTCCTTCTCTCCCTTCTTTTCTTTCTCCTTCCCTCTCTGACTCTTCCTTCCTTCCTTCCTTCCTTCCTTCCTTCCTTCCTTCCTTCCTTCCTTCCTTCCTTCCTTCCTTCCTTTTTCCTTCCTTCCTTCCCTCCTTCCCTCCTTCCTTCCTTCCTTCCTTCCTTCCTTCCTTCCTTCCTTCCTTCCTTCCTTCCTTCCTTCCTTCCTTCCTTCCTTCCTTCCTTCCTTTTTTGGACTTGCCCAGGATCATATAGCTACTAAGTGCAAGATCTAAACTCAAATTCTTCTTATTCCAGCTAGTATTCTACCTATTGCACTACCTAGCTGCTCTTCAACTACTCTTTTTATGAGCTGGATATCCTTTTACCCACACCTGTGGAGATATAGACATAAACCATGTTTTGAAATTATCAGAAAAAATTCTGAGTGAGAGTAGCATGAGCCTAGGAGGTGAGATTTTAGTCTCAATTTCTTTAACCCCTTAATTGTCCCTCATTTTTTTATTCATCTAATTCCCAAGGCTGTGTAACTTCTATACCATCTGCTTTCTCTATGATCACTCTTAAACCATAGTGCATTGCACATAGTAGGTGTTTAATATAAAAGATACTTGTTAAATTAAATTGAATTTGGAGGGATTTTTTTCTGAGAATTATTCTAATATTCTAGATCACAGACTTAGATGGAAGCTCAAAAGCCCCAGCACTGAACTAAATAATAAAAATGGTTTTTATTACCTACCTGAAAAAGTTCTCATTCATCCGTTGCTAGGATATCTTTCCAAGGAAGAAGGATCCCATTACTTCCCAATGCAGCTCCTTTTGACTTTTGGACAGTTGTAATTGTTAGGAAGGTTTTCCCTCCCTTAAGTCTAAATCTGCCTCTGAAACTCACTGAAATTTTGCTTTTCTCTTAATCTTTGTTCCTGGTTCTTCTCTGTGGGGCCAGAACAAGTAAAACTAGTAAAAACTCTCTTCTCCAAGCAAAACAAAACATTTAAAATTCCTCTAGACATTGATCCTGACCCTTCCTCCCCACTTAGCCAAAAGCTCATTATAGTCTATGGATCTTCACAGACATCACCTTAAAGCTCTTAATGTTACTGATCATGTTCATCAAATAAGATAATATTTGTAAAAAGCACTTAACACAGTGCCTGGCACATAGTAATACATTTATAAATGCTTACTTTTTTCCTTAACTTTTCTTCTGTAGAATCTCTGGCTTAGCATCCCTGAATGAATGTATTTATTAAGTGTTCACTATGGTAAAAGTACTGGAGATACCAATAGGAGAAAGCTCCTACTTTCAAGAAGCTCATATTCCAGAATTGAACACAACATTTTAGATGTTAATTGACTATGTGGGACTGGCTCCTTGCAACTCTTGGTATCACATCTGTCCTAATGCAGCTTGTGGTAGTATTGAAAAATCTTTTTGGTTGTCCTATCACACTATCAGAAAAGCAGTGGGCTATTATGGTTTAGAAAGCCAGCACTGGAATCAGGAAGAAACTATGTCCTAGTCACACCTATGACATATACTAGTTATATGGACCACTGGGTAAGTCTAGCTCTCTAAGATTATATGTTGAAGAATAACTGAATATCCATATTGAGAAGAAATTTCCTTGAAAGGAAGAAACAATTTTTTATTAAACAACTACTCAGGACTGGCACTATGCTAAGCAATTTTCAAATATTATCTCATTTGGTCTTCACAGCAATCCTGAGAAGTAGGATCTATTATTACTAGCTACATTTTACAACTGAGGTAATTGAAGCAGATAGAGGTTAAGTGAATTATCCAGGGTCACAGAGCTGGTAAGTATCTGAGAGAGATTTGAATTCAGATTTTTTTTTTTCAATTCCAGACCTTGTCCCCTATCCACTGAGCCATCTAGTTTTGCTTCCTTTTTAGAAGTTCCTTATAATAAGAAGACCCCAAAATGGGGTCACAGAATTTTACACAACTGAAACAACTGAACAACAACAATAATGAATTTATAGGTTCAGACTAATAATAATCATACTGTTGACACATTAAGCTTTTAGTCTGCTTAGACCTAAAGATCTTTTTAAGACAAACAACAATCTATCTGGTCATACTACATCCATTTTGTGTTTGTGAAGTCTATTTTTGAACTTTTGTCAGTTCATATTTATCCCTATTTAATTTCATCTTATTAGATTCAGCCCAGTACTCCGGTCTACTGAAATCTTTTGGGACCCTGCTTCTATTGTTCAACATGTCAAGCATGATACCTATGTTTTAATCTAAATGACTGATAAAAATGTTATTCAATCATTTAGATCCCTAAAACACTCTTCTAGTGACCTTTTTTCTAATATTAGTGAATTATACTACATTGCTATAAGGCAATAACTACATGATAACTACAAAATAGACCACAATTTATTTGGCTGACCAGATCTCCATCCTTGAAAGCACTGTCTTAAGTTATCAGAAATAGTTTACAGATGGAAAATTACTCTTTTTTTAAAAGGATGGCTACCAGATAAGATAAAATCCATCTCTCTTTTAAACATTCATATTTGAAAACTACACTCCGAAGAACTTTTCCTTCCTGTATGGAAGGAGAGAAGCTAATAGGGTGGGAGAAGCTCTTCTGTAGAAATAGGTTAGAACAATAAGTAGGGAGAAAGGTTGAAAATAGCAGCACATTCCTTTTTCCTGTTTGCATATCTGATCACCCTAATTCTTTATAGTAAGATATAATAGCATAGTGTTATTGGTTTTCATAAGGGAAATGTGACACTTAATTTCTTTAGGTCTCACTCTGATGTCTCACTGAGGTAAGCAAATATAACTGATTTTTCAAAGGTTGTTACTCTAAACTCTGACAGGTTTCACAAAGCTGGAAAGGCTTTGAGTCTGTAATAAGGACAAGTTTAGCAAGTATGGAGAGGATTGGTCATGTGGTGACAAATATTTTGTTCCTAGAAATCTCTGAAGATTGTTTCCCAGGGCATAGGGAGTTTGTGAATTGTGTCAGTGTAATTTCTATTATGGATTAAAGCATCCTTTTTCATGACTAACTGTAGTATAAGATGGAGATTGTTGACTGAAACATCCCCAAAGTAGGAAGCCAGGAAGATTAATTCTAATTGTGCCATAAGATATGGAATAAGGAAGTAAACTGAAGTTATATCAGAACAAGCAGACAGGTAGGTGATAACACCCCATATTTAGATTGGTTAAGTTAGCATAAATGTGTTATGAACAGACTTGGGACTGGAGAAGAACTAGACCAGCTGTTTTTCACTGGTTCACAATATTGTGAAATCCAAAGGTGATTATGACTATGGACCTGGCCTCCAAAAGTTTAAAATTTAATTGGGAAAATCAGAGATAACTGTGACAAATTAGAAAGAATGCACAAGAAAAATACAGGCAAAATGCTATGAGAAAAAGGAGAGAACAATGTCTTTCCTGAAGGAAAAAGATCACCAGAACTAGCTTTTGAAAAAAGTAGGTATGGAGAAGGAAAGCTTTGCAGATGTGGGGAAGACTGTAGGGGGAGAGACAGGTTGGATGGATTTTGTGAATTGGAAATAGTACAATTCTTCTGTAGCACTGAGTACTGAAGAGGAGTAAAATAAGATGAGATTGGAAAAGTAGCCTGAAGTGGGATTATGGATAGCCTGGAGGATTTGGGCCTTGGATTTTTTTTTTTTTTGGTAGGTGATATGTAGCCTTTGGAGATTTATTGAAATAGTGCATTTGGAATATCTATTTGCTTTATTCTTAAATGCAGTTAAGGTGGAGTAGGTAAACTTTCTAAATGAGGTTTTATTCCTGGGTGTTGGGGAAAATATCTGGGCCAAATATTCTAAATGAACCTATTCAAAGAAGAAGCATAAAGTTATTTATTTATTTGCTTATTCCACCAATTTCGTTGATCTAGAAAGTAATGGCTGATTGAGAAAGATGGGACTTCTTACTCACTTGACAGAGGATGTGGGGCTATGGGGGTCACAAGATATTTCAAGGAAGACTAAAAGCTGGAGAGGTAAAGATAACAATAAAAAGAAATGTGTTTCTAATTTAATATGCTCACAATAGTTTACACATGGGGCTGTAACTAGAACATGTTGGAAACAGAATAAGTAAAATAAAAGCTTGAAAAACAATCTCATTTTGTGGATTGAAACATTTTGGGGAAGTATTTGCTTTAAATTAATTCCAAGGCTCCACGACAAAAATTAAAAAAAAAAAGAAACTTTTCTCCATTTCTCCCCGGGGGGGGGGGGGGGGGGGGTGGTGTACAGACATGGTAAAAATGGATCTGGAAAGAGCTTTGAAGAGTGGAGATTCAAACCAACTCTGTATGGAATGACCCAGGGGGCTTAAAAAAATCACCATTTGGCTAATTTTCAAAATAGTTATTCTTTCATCTTCCTTTTCCTCCTCCACCACATTCTTATTTCTGGGGCATGAATGATAAAAGGCCCCCACAATGCCTGCTCTTGGAACACTATGCTGAAGAGGGAGAGCTCACTGCCTTCAGAGGAAATCTGATCCGGGGAATTTCAGTGGCTTAGGCAGGTCAGATAGGGCTGGGAAACCAACCAAACCACTGGTCGATCATCAGAAATGAAGCATATGACCACACCTGCTAAAGTTTATGAAAACACTTTCTCTTCCTTTTGCAAGCAGATTATATATGAAAGCTCAGCAATTGCAAGAAAAATCTTTACTTTCCCCGCCTTTTCCCTGCCCCCTACTTCATCATATGGAAAGTAATATCTTACCTTTTGTTTGGGGTGGTCATTTTACAGGTAAGAAATATTCACCAGCTCTACTTGTAAAATGTTGCTATACATGTTGACTCAAGGATGGTCTCATGGCAGGGAGGTGACTCTAGCTACTGAAAGTCACCTGGGCTTAGCCATAGGTAAGTGTTAAGACGTTAGTCATCTTTTTGATTCATTTTTTCTAATACCCTTAACTTTGCTCTATTTGGGGCTTTCTGGTGTTTTTCCATGAGCTTCTTGCAGTTGAAGCAGCATCTTCTCAACATAAGGTCTACTTGGTTTTTAGCTCTATATTAATTTGATCTCCTTGTTCACTTAAGTTTCTCAGAATACTAGTTCTGGGGAAATCCTGGAAGAACAAAAGAAGACAATTTAAAGATCCAACCTACTCTCAATTGTACACTAAGTATTCATTTGTGAACTGCCCTGACTCAAATTATTCTCAATCATCAAAATAAAAATAATTTCAGAAAATATTCAGAAATTTCGTAAGCTGTTATGGATGATACATCTGTAATAGATTCTTTTAAAATGATAAATTTTGAATTTCATAAGTAGCAAACAAATAATCCAAGTACAATGGACAATAACAATAAGAAGGACTGCGTATGAAGCTATATATTGGGAGAGAGGGGAAAAGAGACACACACACATACATATACAGAGAGAGAGAGAGACAGACAGACAGACAGACAGACAGACAAAAAGACAGAGACAGAGAGTGAGCATTATTGTGTTGTCTCTTTTTCCGCAGGTTTGGGGTATAATTCTTTGAAGTTAATTTAATTGGAGGCAAGTATGTTCCTTTATACAATGACCCTTATCTAGTTTTGAGACAGAATATTTGTGCTGGCTAGACCACTAGTCTAACAAAAAATGCTATATTTTTAAAAAAAAATTAGAGGAAGTAAACTAAGAGGATATCCAACAATTTAGGAACTGTTGAATAAGTTATGGTATATTATTGTATTGGAATATCATTGTGCTAAAGAAATGGGGAAATAGATGATTTCGAAAAAACATGGAAAGATATATGGTACGGGGTAAAGTGAGTAGAAACAGAAGAACAATTTATACAACATCAATATTTTAAAACTAACTTTTAGAACTTTTAGAATTGAATGAAAAATTAAGAAATGAGCAGAACCAAGGGAATAATTTCCACAATAACACTGTAACAGCAAACAACTTTGAAAATTTTAAGCTATGATCAGTAAAATGAACGTTTATGATTTCAGAGGACCAGTGTTGAAATATGCTATCCATTACATAGAAATGATGGATTTGGGGTGAAGATTTAGACATATATCTATATCTATCTATACACATATAATTATAAATTTGCCCTGCTATATAATATCTATGAATATTTATTACAAATAATTAATAATTAGGGCAGCTAGGTGACTCAGTGGATAGAATGCTAGTCCTAAAGTCAGGAAGATTCTCCTGAGTTAGGCCTCAGACACTTAGACATAGAAGTGAGAGTAGCTGGAGAAGTCACTTAACCCTACTTGCCTCAGTTTCCCCATCTGTAAAATGAGTTGGAGAAGGAAATGGCAAACCATCCTAATATCTTTGCCAAGAAAATCCTAAAAGGATCACAAGAAATTGGACATGACTAAAATAATGAAATAAAAACAAATTAGCTTTTTCTCCTCAGTAGGGTGAGGGAGATGTGAAATGAAAAAAAAAATTTCTGTTAATTTAAAAAAAATAGGGAGGGGGCACTAAAGATGTAAAATGTTGCACAAACTTTAAGATGAGGTCACTGTCTTATTAATTTAACTTAGCTGTTTAGCTTTGTTTCAAGAGACCCCTCACAAAGTGAGAGTAATCTAAAAATGGGATATAAAGATGAAGCACCTTAATAAAACTGGGGGGAAAAGGGGGCAATGTAATAGAAAGAGTCCTCCACTAGGACTTGTAGTCAGATTTTGGATTCTGGCCCTAATTCTCTCACTTATTAGCTCAGTGGCTATCTTGCCAGACCCAGGGGTCTCTCACACCTTTTCCTAATTATTACCACAACCAACCACCATCTTTTTTCTAGCCACCTTCCTTATCTCTCTCCCTCAGCCCTAATCAGGCTTTCTTTCACACTTTCCAGCCATCTCCACACCATGCTGTCTCTGGGCACCTTTCTCATTCTCTTTCATCATCTCCTAGGGCCATCTCCAGTCCTCCAGATCTATATCCTGCCTCTGGACTCAGATGGCTCTGAAGGAGAAAGTGAGACAAGTGATCTTGCCCAGCCCTCCATCACTTAAAACCAATTCACTTGCATGTCATGACATCAACTCCCTGATTTCATGGTTTTCTTCAAGAGGGAAGGACAAACAACAATAACAAAACCAGCTCCTACTATGATGTAAACGGGAACTATCTTGTTTGTATTGGTATCCCCAGCATTTAGCATGGAGATTAGGATATAGGAAACAATAAATGCATGTTCTCTTTGTGTCTCTCTTTTTTATGTATATGTTTCTTATACTTTTTTTCTCTATGTGAACCTCTGTGTATATCTGTTTCTCTTGTGATAGAAAACGTCCAAGGAATTGTTATGTCATAATCATCAACATGTAGAAATATGGAAAAATTAATTTACTTTATGCTCAGAATATAGACTCACTATAGACAAAAATTAGTGAGCCCTGAGAAGCAGTTTCAGGAGTCTTAGATATGTTTTAATTGCATAGGCAGGATGAGCACAATGACATTTTACAGATAGCAGAAGAGGTATGTAATGATTTAGACACTAAAGAACAGTGAACAGAAGGGGGAAATCTAGATCAAGTAAAATAGGAAACTAGTCAATAAATAGCTAGGGTTATAATTAGAATTTGCAAAATAATCTTTAACACAATGCCATCTATAGTTTGATGTCTGAGCTTGATTCTGCAAGTTTTAACTTAATTGTATTACCTCTCATCTTGAGTAAATGGTGGTGATAAAACTGAGTCAGAAATTCACTATTACACAATGTCTATTTCTCTCTATTTCTTTCTCCCTCTCCCCTTCTCTCTTTTCCCCTCCCTCTCCTTCCCTCCTCCATTTTCCTATCCCTCTCCTTCTCTTCCTTTCCCTTTATCTCCCTCTCTTTCCTCCTCTTTCCCTTCTTCTCCCTTCCCCCCCCCGTCTGTCTCTGTCTTTCTGTCTCTCTTCTTCTAAGTCTCAATTTCTTTATCTGTAAAATGGGAATATAATAACAGTTACTCTCTCTATTCTCAGGGTTTTGGTGGGAATGATACAAAACAGAGAGACAATGTGAAGTTGTGTGTAGTAGATCAGCTTCAAAATCAGGAAAACCTAGGTTTAAGTCCTATCTCTGATATGTGTGACCTTGAGCAAGATACTTAGCCAGTCAATTAATCAAAAATATATTAATATTCTGCTTTGTGCTGGGAATACAGAGATAAAAATGAAAACTTCCCCCTGTCCTTGATGACTTTATATACTTTTGAAGAAGGAAACTGAGAACCAGAGAGATTAAATTACTTACCCATGGACACAATTAATATGGCTAGAAGTAGATGAATGAATGAAAATGCATTGTTTACTCTGTTTCAAGTACTAGGGATATAGCTACAAAAGTGATCTAGTCCCTGCTTTTAAGGAACTAACATTTAATTAGGGGAAATGGGAGGCACAAGAAGGTTCATCTTTAGGAAAAATGACAAAATCCAGTCATCCTTAGAGTATAGCATAAAGGTTCTCAATCTGGGATTTATAAAAGTGTTTAAAAATATAGATAAATATATTTTAACATATTAAATGTTTTCCTTTGAAATCCATAGGTTTCAACAGACTGTCAAGCGAGACCATGAACAATAAGTTTATTACCTATTATGACCTAGTTAAGAACAAGATGGAGAATGAGGTTCAGGAGTCCTTAGGGAACCTCTGACAGATCAAGTGACTGAGCCTGACTGAAGGTATAGAGAAAGGGGTAGATGGTGAGATCTGGTAGATCTTATGGAGCAGTAATAAAGCAGATGATAAAACCTAGTGATATATCTTTTTCCTGAATGGATCGTAGATGGCAACCTACTGCTCAATCAAAAGTTATGAACATGCTCATGTTCTGGGATCAGGAAATGGCAGGTTGAGCCTGGAAGAGTCTGGCCTACAGCTTTTGGAGAATGGGCAAATGGGTTTCAGAGTCAGAGTAGAGGAGGAAGCTTTTAGTCAGGAAAGAGTATAATACCAGGTGGGAGCTAGGATGTTAGGGTTGGGGCAGAGAAGGGGAAGATCTGCCTCTGGTGCCTGTTGTGATAATATTCAAACCAGAGGTATACTGGCAAATATTTAGCAGCAGGCTATCTGAAGCAAGGCACACTTTTAAGTTTAATCTGAAATATTAATATTTTCTCCATCACTTTCTTAAGACTAGACAATCAGCAAAACAACAAATCAAGCCTTGATTTGTAGTATTTGCCTATTTCTAATATGACAAAGCTGACAATGGGAAATTTAACAATCAAGTCTCACAAGCTGTTTTGAGCTGGTTCCAGGATATTCCTTTTCAAATCCTAGTGGATCATTCTTTCCATTATACCACTTTACCTTTTCTTCAGTTTTGGTGACAAAAGAAATACATACTGATGCATTGTGGGCTTTGAGTTGGGTGATTTCTTCTTTATCTGTACATATCACTATAGGCAAACTTTAAGGGTAATTATAAAATGTAATTAGTTAATATTCATCCTTAGTAAATGGATTTTAGTTTAACCATTATCATTTATAATTAATAATTTGTAACCACTAAAGATATTCTTATTAAGCTATTGCTGAAACAACTAAGTGGTGCAAGGATAGAACATCAAGAAGATCTGAGTTCAAATTTGTCCTCAGACTCTTACTAGCTTTGTGACCCTGGACAAATCACTTAATCCTTATATGCTTCAATTACTCAGATATAGAATGGGGATATATCGGTGAAGGAATTGGCAAATGATTCCAGTACCTTTGCCAAGAAAATCCCATAGACAAATCCATGAAGTCACTAGGAGTGAGACATGACTGAACAACTAAACAACAAAGCTATTAATCTTTAAGAAGCCAGAAAAGTGTGAGTTTCTTCATAGTCTCATATTTTTATTTTGGATAATACAAAAAAGCCAAACTTCCTATATTCACTTCCTTTTCAATAGGGAGAGAAACTTCTCATTTCTTTTGACCAACATTTATGGTTGAAAATCAGAGTTTTGGTTATTTGACTATGTGATATTATTTGACCAACCCCAGGATAAAGGCTATCTTCCCTTTTTTCTAGTTGATGGATTAGTTCTCTGATCCTTAAAAATCTTTAATATTTACTAATTTCATTGCCAAAAATTATACTATTAGTTCTTCATGTAAAAATCTGTCCTTCCATGTAGGAGAACATGACAGCATTGTAGCCATGAATTTAAAAGTCCAACCTAATGCTAAGGGAAAGCTTTTGAGGACACAGTATAGTGCATCGAATTGGGATCTCAACTTGAAGTCAGGAAGACATAACTTTGACATTTATTGGTTGTATGGGCAAATCACTTAGCCTTATTGTGCCTCAGTTTTCCCATATGTCAAATGAAGAGATTGGATTTGATGGTCTCTAAAGTTCCTTTTAGCTCAGTTTAGGATTATATAATCCCTACCACAGTAAACATTACTAAATTTCATGGGGGCTAATGTTTGGCAATATTTTTTTTTCATTTTAGTAAACACAATCTGTAAATGAGAAAAAATTGGTAAGAAAGAAACATTTGTTAAATTCAATAAGATAAACATCAGAGTTGTTCAAATATCTGTAGTTTGTGTGGATCTCCCACTTCTTTCTCCCCTCCTGGAGGTTTTAATTCCTTTGATTGCAAACCTGTGGAGATAGATACCTCTCCTATGATGTTCCAATGGAGAAAGCATCAGAATTTGTATTGACCCATACTGCATGAATGGAAAAAATTTAATTTTGAGTGGCATTCTTTCAAAGCTGAAAAGAAAGATTTCTATAATTCAGACATACTTGGTGGACTCTTATGGAGGGCTAAAAAGTTGATTTGCCTCTGTTATCATACTGTTTTGTGGCAGGAACAAGTAAAACCTACAAATACATTACAAGGCAGAATTTTAAAAACTAATATTATTTTAATCTACCAAAGAAGACCATTTAAGTCATGATGAATGCTGATTATTTGTTTTTTGTACTCTGCTTTGGCTTACTGACATCTATTCTGACAATTCCTGTAAGACAATTCCCATAAGTCTTAGAAACAGCAGGCTGAAGAGAGATGATGTTTTGTGAAAGAATTTTCCAAAGGCAACTAACTATATAGTTTTTTTTCCTCCCCTTAAAATGAATGAAAAACTTTGATCTATCAACTGTGAAAAGTAAACTGGGTGTGACTTTCCATCATCAGCTAATCATCTCACTTAATGACATTTCTTAACTTTGCTCTGATATTAGGTCATGGTCTTTCTTTGTACTGTCAGGATTTTTCATCCAAAGGCTAATTGTTTCCGTTTATGTGTATAAGGATAGCTTGGGAATCAGATGTGTTTAATATGAAGTTCATCTTTGTGTCTCAAATATCTGACAGTTCTTTGTGTTTTCTTATGTCTGTCCCAGAAAGGATATATTCAAAAAGAATTCTATTTAATAAGGGTAAGAGAAATTTACCTTTTGTTTTGTGCCTTGCATCCCTTTGACAGATTTGTGACACCTATGGACTCCTCAGAATGATGCTTTTAAATTTGTAAAATAAAATATATAGAATTAGAAAGGAAATTAATTATATTGAAATAGTTATTACAATATTAAAAAGGATCCCTGCTTTAGAGCCAACATTAAAATATTCATCTCACTGTTACCATAGCCTATTTCTTTGAAGATTAAATTTCATTGCTCATTCAATCCAACTAAACGTCCACCTTAACTACAATATAACATCTGAAATGAGTTGAATTATACATGTCATTTTATTATGGATTTTCATTAGGTATTTTTCACAAAAAGACTCATGTCAAAATAAATCATGGTTATATTTGTCCTATTAAGATGGAAATACTTGCAACATCTTGAGGTTTTATGCATTCTATTCTCTCAAAATTTATATCTAATGTTAGTAAGAAAATTATACCATTGCTTCAGGGCTCAGATTAGTGTCTGTTGTCATCCTAAGGGAAGATAAATCCATTCTACCTATGCTTTTGCATTCTCTTCAGTTTTTTCCCCATAAATCTTTCAAGAGAATCCACCCACAGCATCACAGGTGTTATTCTAGGTTTTCAACATTTTGTAGACATCAGAGTACCACTGAAGTTGTTCGTCTCTTCCTCTCTCAAAGGACCAGTCCAACAGCTTTTGCAATCGTACCCTTCTGGGAGAATCTTTTAGTGCAGAGAGTTTAAATGGCTTCCATTTGAGAGGTAGAATTAACTAATATGGAAATTACAATTATTCCATGATTTTAAAACAATGACAATACCAAGATGTTTTTTCTTAGAGAATTCAATATGTTTTAATTAGTCTTGCCATGTAGTAGGGGATGTGAACAGAAAAGCAAATTAGCTTTGTTTACAAAGCATTATATTAATACAATTATCTATTGAGGCAGTTAAGTGCTTGATTGGTAGAGTGCTGGGCCTGGAGTTAAGAAGTTCTGAATTCAAATACAACTTCAGACACTTACTAGCTCTGTGATCTTGGACAAATCAATCAGTTTTCTCAACTATAAAATGGGAATAATAAGAGCACCTATTTTACAGAGTTGTTGTGAAGATTAAATGACATAATATTTGTAAAGTATTTAGCATAGTATCTGACACAATAGGCACTATATAAATGCTAGCAATCGTTATTAATATGTTATTGTTTGCTTACTTAGATCATGCACTAAAGTTTCTATAATAGAAACATGGGTGGTTAATGGGTGGCATATAAAGTCACATTACATAATACTCCCAAAGGATTAAGAACTTGAAAAGGCTATATAATTTTATTTCATGTTTTTCATTGAAGGCCATAGCTTTTGGTACTGTCTCTTCATATTCCTATCTTTTAATTTATATTTGGATTTTAAATTTCATGCTGTAGTTAGTTCAGCCAATATCTAGTGATCAATCTGAGGCCAAGGGGAATTAAATGATTGTCTAAGGCCACATCAATACTGAGTATAAAAGAATGGAATATGAATCCAAGTCCTGTACCTCCAAAATTAATGCTCTTTCCATTGTACCACATTACTTTCCTATTTTATTTGAAATATTTAGATATTTATACTATGCATAGCTAATTGCTAAAATATACTAATCCAACCTTAAAAATTGATTTTTGAAATTAGTAAGGCAAAAGTTCTTTTGGCTAGAGAGTGAATTGGCATTTGCCACTTTTTAAAGACTGACTGGGAGGTCATTGTTCCCCTTCTGCTGCCCAAGGCTAAGAGAATACAGATATATCTTCCTCTAGCCAACCTACACCACATTTCCCCCAAAATTCAACTTCCTAAGAAAATATTACAGTAAGGGAATAGGAAAGAGAAACAGCCTATACTCAGTTTCTTTTTGGCCCAAAGTATAAAGCTGATGCTTTCATGGCTAAATTAATGTTCATATTGGCTTAATTAAGCCACTAAAATGGTCTAATTGAACATGTTTAAATTATTAAAAATTTCTGATCAGTTTTATTCTATTTTTTGGGAAAGTGGGGGTGGGATGTGCAGGGGACAGGAATTGTTCAGACCTATGATTTATAATATGGAAGCTCCATCCATCAATGCTTTTCATTTATCTACAACTTAATAGTCTTAAAAGTTGTATAGTTTGTCCATTACTATACATCTAGAATGGGTTTGAAGCCAGACTTGAACTAGGTCTTCCTGAATCCAAAACTGGCCTTTTAACTACTATACCATGTATCTTCTTATTCTCACATGCATCTATAACATTCAGAACGTGATGAGTGAAACCCATTCAAGAAACCATATTGCTTTCATTTGGAACTTCCTTGGGAGTCAATGGCTAATGATTCATTTCTTTTCCTGTGAGCATCAGTAAAGTGATTGGTTCAAGAGATTTCCTAGTTTTTTTTTTTTTGAGGGGGAGATTTTTCATGTCAACAAATTATTTCTTGAATGTCCTCAACACATCACTAAGAAATAATTTTTATTTTCTTGTTTACCTAACTCTTTTGTGACTTTCTTATTTTTTTATTTATTTTTTATTTATTTTTTGCTTTTTGCTGAGGCAAAGTGACTTGCCCAGGGTCACACAACTAGGGAATGTTAAGTGTCTGAGACCAGATTTGAACTCAGGTCCTCCTGACTTCAGGGCTGGTGCTCTATCCACTGCACCACCTAGCTGCCCCTGTGACTTTCTTATACACTTATATCCTTAGTAAATGTTCTTATTTGTCTTTCGTTTTCAAAAAGGACCAGTGATGTCTTGACTCCTGTGTGAATCTGATTTAAGTGAAGCAAAATTGTACAAAGTTATTAGTTTCACTCTTTCTTCTAGAGTCATTGAAATCTGATAATAAGACCAAAGTGCAATGGATGACCTTGTTCCAGGAGTTCCACAGCACCTGATTTAATTATCCTTATGACTTTTGGAACACAGTTTTCTCATACTCCCATTCTACTGGGAGAAGTCTTCCTATGCTTGGGGTAGACTCTCTCCTAACTCACTAAGAGGTTTGATGCTCATTGGTTATTCTTATCCTGATTTAGCAAGTTTGCCAAGAGTTTTGCCAGGGTGCTAGTCCTCCTTGAACACCCCATACATCTTATCTCCTTAGCAGGTTATAAACTTTATAGTAGAGGGACCAGGACTATTCAACTCTGAATTTCTTCCTCCATCCCATTCCCCTTCTTCTTTTTTCTCCCTGGCATCTAACAGAAATATTTCACACAAACTTTAATAAAAGTTTGTTGAATTATTGAATGACTTCTACCTTAGTCATTATAACTTAAGTTAGATCAAGAAATGGTTACTCTCTTTCTTATTTATATGTGATGACAACATTTGGTATTGGAAAAGTTGAAAGTACTGATAAACTTTATATTTTATTTGGCCATAGTGAGGAGAAAGAGCCAGCAAAGCATTCGTATGAATGGGTCATTATTTGAAATTTAGTTAGCAAAATGACTTATGTAAAAATCATCATCATGATAGCTATCTTTTATTTTTTTTATTAAGTAAAAACATTTTTTATTAGTTGCTAATAGCATACTTGATTTTCAATATTTCACCATGTAAAGGATCATGGGTTGAGAGCAGAAATGAACCTTAATGACAATTAACTCTGGTATTCTCATTTTACAAGTGAATGAACTGAGACATAGATTGACTCAGAGACTTGTCTAGGATCACACAACTAATAAATATTTGAGACAGGATTTGAATCTAGGTCTGATTCTTAAGTTCCATAATCAATCTACTGTACAATTTTCTCATCTCTAGCATAAGAATCATAATACCTGCCCTGTATACTCTCCAAGGTTATTGTAAAGATCATGGGAAGCAAAACATTTTGAAAATTGTATACCTTGTATATTCAAGGTGGCATTTTCTATGTGTATTTATTAATGTTAGCATATCTTTCTGTCTTCTGATTTTTATTTTCTAATGTTAATTTAACTGATGAAAGTTGTGTAGGAAAGATTATCTCTACCTCCAAAGCTTGCAGTCTTTATAATGGGGATCATAGAACTGGAGTTTAGAAGGGGCCTTATAGGTAATATAGTAATCTAATCTACTTCTCTCTGTCTCTCTCTGTCTCTGTCTGTCTGTCTCTCTCTCTTGCGCCCCTGTGCATTAAATGACTTGCAGAGTATGTGTATGAGTGGGGTGGTGTAGGAAAATGGCATAAGGTGCATGGAAACTGAAAAGGCTTCAAAGCAAATGTATTTAATGGGATAGGAGAATCACAGGAGGTTTCCCTATGGTTTAGCTTTGTTGTCAAAGGTTTAAATATGTGTTTTGGGGGGTAAAGATAAAGTAGTTAAAGAGGCAGTCTTTGTTCTGGGATGGCTTTTCTAAAATTCCTCTAACTGCTTACAATGCTTGACTAATTTAATACAGATCTGACCTTGATGGATATCACAGGCTGAAAAATATAGATAAATTGAAAAATATGGATGACAGATGCAGTTTTTCTATAGTAAATGCTACTTGCACTAGCATCCCTACTAAGATTCTTCCTTAGCTCACACTATTATACTTCTGAAAAAAACTCTCTGAGCACCATAGAATTTTACTTGGAACATTCACATTTCTGCACTTTTGGATGCTTTCCATCTTCTCAGACACGGGCATAAGAATATGAATCAACTTGGCTCAAGATTCTGTCTCTCCTTGTAACTTTTAACACATTCTAAGTTTGGTTAAAAAAAACCTTTCTCATCTCTTCTTGGCTTTGTGACTTTACTGAAGCTTAAGAGCAAAAGAGAGAAATGAAAATGAGATGAAATGAGACAAATGAAAAAGAGACAAAAGCTCTTGGAAAAGTTGTGTTCCCAACACATGCCCTTGTGGATAGGCTGAAATTTAGGGGAACAGGGCTCAGTTCTAGTTTTGCCACTATGGATTGGTTGTCAACAAGTATTTAATAAGCCCCTATTATGTGCCAAGCACATAGTGAATTTATTTCTCTGTGTCCTCAGTTTCCTTATCTGCAAAATGAGAAGAGTGAACAAGATGATCTCGAAGGACCTTTCCATTTCTATGATTCTTTGGATGTTGCTGGTAATTTAAGCTCCCATGGGAGTTGGCATTGAAAAGGGTGATTGAGTCAAGGACATCTCTAATATCTGCTGAAAGATAGCCTTGGATAGTAATTGTCCATGTACTCCTTAAGTTATGATAATATTTACCACTCACAAAGTTCTTTCCTCAATATAACCCTGGGTTAGTATTACTATTTTTTTGGATCAGACTTGCAGCTGCATTAACACATGAAGTAAGACCCTGAGCAGGTCTTGTTGCCTCACTTTCCTCATCTGTAAAATGATCTGAAAAAAGAAATAGCAAAGATACCTTAGTATCTTTGCTAAGAAAATACCAAATGGGATCATGAAAAGTTAGATGTGACTGCAACAACTGAAAAACAACAGATGAAGTAGCTGACATTTGCAAAAATCACTTGCTCAAGGTGTGCCAGCTGCAGGTGTCAGATCTGGGACTCAAATCTTGACTCTGATGCTAAATCCAAAATTCTTTCTACTACATTAGACTGTTTCCAGTGATAAGGTTTAGTTAACATCTTTTTTTCTTATTTCTTGTAATATATAAAAATGTAAATTTTGTATGTAAAAAAATCCCTCTAAACTCTGAAAAAATGCTAAATATTACTAACTTAACTCCAATTGAATTTGCATTTTATTTTATATTTAATTTTTAAACTTCTAAGAAAATCTACTAGGATCTTCCCTGGACTCAATTCAGGTGGTGCCTTCTTAAGTTGGGTAGTTCATTAATAGACTCCAAGAAACATTCTAGTATGAACATCATCAAAACAAAGTGTGATAGGAGGATTATTTTTTTCTTATTCTCTGCTTTATTTAATTTATGATATATCTATTATGAATATACTATGAACACATCATTGTACTAGGTATTGTGGGGGCTCTAAAGATGAATGAAAAAGTGGACTTGTCTCAAGGAGCTTAAGTTCTCACATGAAATAATTAGAAAGCATAGCAACACTAAATTTAATCAAGTGTCAAGTGATGTTGCTACACACATAGACCATAAATACAAGAGGCATTCAAAGAAGAGAGTTCATGTTGAAATCTTTCTCCTTCAGATTCCTGTTTTGATGCTACTTCTGCTAGGAAACTTTACTTCATTCCCCTAACTGGAAATATTCTTTCCTTCTTTCAATATTCCTAGAAAACTTTGAATTTCTTTGCCATTTTAGACTACATTTTCTAGTTATAATTCAGGTATAACTCATATCTACCTCCAGTATCTTTCTTGAGGTCAGGAGATGTTGTATCCCCAGTGCCAAACACATTGAATGGCATATCATCAATGCTTAATAAATGCTTGTCAAATTGAATTAGAGTTAGATTAATGGAATGATGGCCTTTTGGAGAAGGTAGATCTTAAGATATGGGAAGAATTTTGACAGATACAAGTGGAGGGAGAAGACATTCTGGACTAAGGAAATGGATATAGTCACTGGATCAGTATTAAAGTTCATTAGCTTTTATAATATTGTGATTGCTTTTTTATTTTTAATGTATGAAATAACACTGACATTTTGCTTTTTTTTTTTTTTTTTGCTTTTTTGCGGAGGCAATTGGGGTTAAGTGACTTGCCCAGGGTCACACAGCTAGGAAGTGTCTGAGACCAGATTTGAACTCAGGTCCTCCTGACTTCAGGGCTGGTGCTCTAACCACTGCGCCACCTAGCTGCCCCCGACATTTTGCTTTTTAACAAGAGCAGTTACAAGATGCAATAAGATAGATTTAGAATTAACTGTAAGCCTTGTACATTTTGACATATTGATACCTAGCCAGTTATGCTATATTTTCTTTGTGGATTTCTCCTTTGTAAGGAGTACTTCTCAGGTACTGATCACATATGAAGCCAGTGTCATCTGAAAATTTATACTGCATTAATCCAGTATCTTTAGTAGTCTTACATAATTTTTTTATGGGGAGAGCTCTGACTCCCATTTCAAGGAACAACCTATCTATTTAGTTTCAAAAGCATAATGAAAAAACTGACCTTCAGAAATCAGACACTGCCCCAGGGTATACATACCAATGAATTAGAGCAATAAATATTTTGTCATCTCTTATTTCTTATATGTTTCAATTCAATCTGCATTTATTAAGCACCTTTTATATGCTGGGCACCATGCTTGATGCTATAGATACAAAGACCTGACTTTATGTACTTTATATTTCACTTTTGGTGGTGATGGTAGAGTTATGATATATACATAGATAATTAAATATGAAACCCACATACACAGTAATTTTGGCCAAGGGCAGCAGAGATACTACTAATAAAACAGAAAAGTGGGAGAAAGATTAGGAAAGACCTTTTAAAAGAGATGACACTTGGCATGAGTTTGAAAGGGTACCAGAGATTTTGAGATGTGAAGGTGAGGAGGAAGTGCCTTGTGGGGAACAATGTGTTCAAAGGAACAGAGAAGAGAGAAGAAATTTCAGATACAGGAAGTAGTAGGGGTCAGTGAATAGAGTCCTGGGTCTGGAGTCAGAAAGATCTGAATTCAAATTTTGTTTTAGACACTTACTATCTGTATGACCCTGGACAATTCACTTAACCCTGTTTGCCTCAGTTTTTTTTCAACTGTAAGAAATGAGCTGGAGAGAGAAATGGCAAATCACTCTAGTACTTTTGCCAGAAAAATACCAAATAGGGTACATAAAGTCAGGCACAACTAAAATGACTGAACACATTGTCTGGAACATAGAATACTTAGTGAAGAGTAATGTAAAATCATCCCTGAAGGACTGATTTTAGTCAGATTGTGAAATGTTTGATCTTCCAGTCAGGAATTTGAATTTTATTTTGGAAGCCAGAGAGAATCAGTGAAGCTTCTTAAGCAGGGGATTAACATGATCAGTGCTATGTTTTAGGAAAATCACTTTTGTAGCTACATGGAGAATAAAGAGATTGAAAATAGAGAGAGCAAAATAGTTCACAGAGAAGTGATAAGGAGGATCTAAACTAGGGCGGGGACTATGGAGAGGAGAAAGAAGATTATAAATTTAAAAGATATCATAGGGCAGGTAGGTGTCTCAGTAGGTAAAATGTTGTACCTGGAGTTAGGAAGACTCCTCTTCCTAAGGTTATACCCAGCCTCAGACTTACTAGTTGTGTTGCCCTGGACAAGTCATGTATCTATCTATCTATCTATCTATCTATCTATCTATCTATCTATCTATCTATCTA
>JAJPUD010001441.1:184455-200702 GCA_023553655.1 Myrmecobius fasciatus
CTATCTATCTATCTATCTATCTATCTATCTATCTATCTATCTATCTACCTACCTATCTATCTATCTATCGAATGTGATCTTCGAGGGAAGCATTAACTGGGTAGGATAGAGCATTCAACAGGAAGTTAGCCATGTAGTACTGTAATTAGGGAGAGAAAGAGTTGGATTTGTAGTTTATGAA
This sequence comes from Myrmecobius fasciatus, assembly GCA_023553655.1. Classification (NCBI taxonomy): domain Eukaryota; kingdom Metazoa; phylum Chordata; class Mammalia; order Dasyuromorphia; family Myrmecobiidae; genus Myrmecobius; species Myrmecobius fasciatus. The sequence continues at coordinate 184,637 of JAJPUD010001441.1, forward strand.
CGCATCAGCAAAGAGATAACACCTCTGTGGGAATTGATTAGGCCTCCAAAAGAGAGCATAGTGATAAAAGAGGAGAAGACCTAGGAGAATTCTTGGGTATGGATGATCTTCCAAAAAATGAACATGGGATCAAGGTTGCAAGTAGAAGAATTGCTATTGGTGAGGAGGATCATTTTTTTCTTCCAAGCCTGGAGCAAAGGAAGAGAAAAGGAAAGATGATATTAAAAGATCTTGAGATATAGAAGCGGGCAGAAATGGGAGTTTGTTTTGAATCCCCTCAAGGTGAAGTCCTCTGCAGATAGGGTGGGAGATGAGAAATTGAAGGGTGCTTGAAAAGAGAAAGAGTTTTGGAACAGATTCTATGAGGGATAGAAGTCAAAAGGTTTGGCATGGAGCAATGGGAACCATGTTTAGATTAGATTCAAGTTTGAGGGTCCCAAGGATAGTGACTTGGAAGAACAGGGAGACATGACGATCTTAGAGATTTCAGGGAGGTATAATATGATGGTCAAAGGTTTTAAAAACATCTGGATTGTGGAATTGGAACACTTAAATGGTGATAGGAGTAAGCTATGTCTCTATCTTTGTGTGGAATGTATGGGAGTTTCAGGAAAGAGTAGCATCTCTGGTGTGAGGGCTTGCCGAGCCCTTTTCAGGGCAGCTCATTCACCTTTGATGTCTACCTAGCACTCAACTCTCACCTGTGGCTCCAAGAAACTGTAGCAAGAGCAGTGGTCATATTCTGGTAAAATCATTTTGGCAAATAAGCTAAATCAGCTTGAGGGTAACCAACAGACTTCAAACCTCTTGATGAAGTAGTGGGATGCCTCCCCCAAACATGGGAAGACCTGGCAGAATGAGCATATGAGAACAATTTTTTGGAGGCAGCTCAAACAGGTGCTGTGCAATGTTTAGAGCTTGGTCAGACATTAAACATTCTACATGCCAAGGTCATCCACTGAATTCTTGACTTTTGTCCAGCCACTGGACTCAGTGACTCAGGAGCAGAGAGTAAGGCTAATGACTGTATGCAACTCTGCCTCATTTAAATCTGATTCACTCAGCAGTCAACATATCACTTGTGATGTCATTGGACCTGTGAAAACAAAGAACAAGTAACAACATCTCTGTGGAAATAGTGGGAAATTGTTGTGAAGTAATGATCACATGTTCCCTTTAATTTCTAAGTGATTTCTCTTTCTTCACTCCCCTCTTGGATCTCCCTTCATTGTCCATGATTCAAAGTCTATCAATGATCTTGAGATTCAATAAAATCATGAATCCTAGAACTTGAGTTGGACGGGACATCTCATTCAACTGTGTGTGTGTATGTATATGTATATGTAAAGTTGAACGAGATGTCCCTTCAAGAGTGAAGTTATTGGAGAAGGAAATGGCAAATTACTGCAGTATCTTTGCCAAAAAATCTCCATGGACAGTATTGGTATGCTCTGTCCACAGACATGTAGAGTCAGACATGCCTGAATGACTGAAGAACAAGAAGTCCCTACCAAGTTAAAAAGGCTTCAAGCAGGGGGCCATCAGTATTCTATGTATCTGGTATCTAAGGACCAGCTAACTAATTTCAGAGAAACTCATTTTCAGATTGATCAAAGGATTTTTAATAAGGATGATGATGATGATTAATACATTTGTAGAGTGTTTTTATATTTTCAGAATTCTTTACATAAAGTCCTTCTGAGGTAAGTGCTATGATAATCCCCCATTTTTGTAGATGAGGAAACTGAAATTGATTTTCTCTGGATCACCTATTAAGTATTTGAAGGCAAAATTTGCACTAAAATCTTCCTGACTCCTCGCCCAGTGCTTTATTCCTTTATGTCATCTAAGTGCCATTGAATCTTTTGGTCAGAACATTTCTTAAAAATCCATTTACCAAATCACAGAAGGATTGTAGTCTGTATTGGTGGAAGGAACAGCAAAAGCAATGAAAACAGATTTTTAAAGAAAGCATTCTCTAATAAAAACTATCTTTGTCTCCACTTGAGGAATATTTTTTCCATCTGTAGCCAAGACAATTTCCAGAACACAAACTTTCTATATTCTCTTTTGCACTGAAGAAACGCATCATGGGCCTTTCAGGTGCTTACCAGTGTGACTTATTGTTTTTATATAGATTTCTGCTCTGTTTTCCTGCAGTGAAGGTGGGTTAGTCAAGATTTAAAGTTCTAAGGTAATTCCCTAAACTTGGTTTTGAAGGCACTTGGTAACGTTATTGTTATAATTTCTTAATGAATTCCAGCAGCCCTTTCTGATAATTAGGGAATAGGCAAAGCCCTTAACGGCATGCCAATACAGTGGAGTAATGGCCGTTAAAGACATGAGCTTTGGGACTATTTGGAAACAAATGGTCATTTCACCAGAAAAGTAAAACAAACTGCAGAGTTTTACTCAACTTTCCTCCTTAGGCTCTCTGCCATATTTATAGGTCAACTTCAACTAGTCAGTAATGCTGAGTTTTTTCCTTCTTCTCTGTCAGCTGTATGAACTTTTCAGCATCCAAACCTCAGCCCTGTTCTCACTCTTATTCTGTTAGCAGGTACACATTTACTTTCTTTGTTTTAAAAAGTGAAAAGGAAAGAAAAAAGTTCACTTTCATTTCTTTCTTTCTTTTTTTGAACTGAGATATAATAGAAAACAAACGCTATGAGTTGAAAGGCAGTTCCAGTGTGTCCCGGAGGAAGATGGCAAGTGGAGCAATGTGGATTGTGGTTTCATGTTGCTTTTAAGCCATCTCAGTATTTTGATTTTATGTGTTTATTTTGTACAGACTATTGACTTGAGTGGAACATAAAGAAATATATGCAAATTCACATTTGTCCCATTTAAAGCCTTGCTTTTGGGACTTTGCATCAGTTTTATTGTCTAGCATTTCAAGGGAGAAAAACCTCTTTTTCATGTCTTAACATTTAAAAAAAACTCCATATAATTAACCAACAAGGTGTTAAAGTGATGACAGCAATGAAACAAGAAAGGAAAAACCAGGAAAGTTCTTTTTTTTCAGCTGATACTTGGAGGGGAGATTTTTGCTTTTGTTGAAAATATGTTGGGTAATGAAATAATAAAGCATTAACGAAGGTATTGTGTAGTGTGTGTGCTGGAGGAGGCAGGGGAAATAGAAAGCAGGTGGTCCCTGTCAGTATTAGGTTTATACATAGAGCTTTGTGACTTTCATTTCTCTTTTTTGTGGGCTGTTTTAAATTGCTGTTGCATTTTTGGGTTAAGTCTAGCTGTTCTCAGTTACATAACTGCTCCCTTTGGCCTATAAATATAAAGGTCAGCTGGAGGTTAAGAAGCACCATTTTAAAGAGAAGCTAGAACAAATGTGGCCAGGGGTACGATGAGGGCTTCCATACTGGGAAGGACTATTGGTCTTTTCTGTTGAGTTGTCAGTTTTAAGAATTAACACTGAGGTGAGGTGGCCCTTCCTAGGAAAGAAATTAGGCTTAAGATGCCTTCTGATCAGACACGGCTCCCAGCTGCCATATTGTGTTCCTTGGATCCTGATACGTGCAATGTGATATTGTGATCCAAAAACTGATATGTGCAATGCTCACATCAGAAATGTCAATGATATTAAAGATAAAGGGACCTGTTGGGACCTGTTATAATTGTTCTGTATCTTTTGGCTTGAACCACCCTATTCCCTCACCTAAAAATTGGAAAAATCTTTCCTTAGGAGACTTAAATCAATTCCCCTCTCTTACAAGTATATTGACCCTAAAGTATTAGAAGAAAATTTTATTAAGAGAAATGAAGATCGATAAGTCAATCAATGAAAATTTATTAAAATGCTACTGTATGTTAGGCCCTCATCTAAGGGTATCAAGGAGGGTTTTATGGAAAGCTGACACTTTAGGAAAAGAAAGAGAAGGATTTTCCTATCAGTTAAATTCTTTGGATTCTACTCTACCACTTTCATTTCTCTCCCCCTGACCTCTCCAGGTAGAGCTCAGCACTAGAAAACTCACTATCACAGAGGTTGCTTCAGTTTTGGTATTCATACCTCATCAGTACTCTCAGTAGTCTCTGCTCCTCTGATCGGAGTGCTGGACGACAAAGCAACAACCACCTCCTAAAGCTTCTATATAAAGAATACTCCAAAGGCCAATGAACTCTCCACAATCGTTATGCTCCAATGCCAAGTACCTTCTCTTCTCCATACCTTTTTAGTTTCTTGTATACTGTTTTCCCCATTAGATTGTAATCTCCTACAGGGCAGGTTCTATCTTTCCTTTTCTTATTTATATCCCTAGGGCTTTGCACAATTCCTAGCAAGCAGTAGTCACTTGATAAATGTTTATTATATTGTATCTGAAAGGTAAGGATGAGTAAGAAGGATATTCAAGATATAGAGAAAAGGAAATTTCTACTACTATCCCTCTCCCTCAGGTACCCAGAAATTAATATTTTTAAAATACAACAAAAAGAAACAAAAGTATAATGTTACATGGATAAAATCTGAAAATATGTGCAATGTAAAACACTTGTGGACCTCCCACCTTTGAAAATGGGATTGAATTGGGGGGGGGTCTTCTCGTATTTCTTCTTTAGAATTGTGTTTATTCTAAGAAATACTTTTAATTTGTAAATATGTGTAATAACAGAAAGAAAAATCCCATTCCAAATAACTTCAAAATGCACAAAATATCTGGGGATTGAACTACCAAAGTACACAAAATACTTGCATAGATCCAGTTACAAAGTGCTCCTTAAAGAAATAAAGAACAATTTCAATAGCTGGCAGAATATTCATTGCTCATTCAGACCATGCCAATATAATAAAAATGACAATACTATCAAAGTTAATTTATGCATTTAGTATCATGTAAATCAAATTATTAAAGGGTTACTTTTACATAACTTGATAAAGTAATAAAGCTCATTTGCAAAAATAAAAAAATCTATAATATCAAGGAAATAATGAGGCAGAACTAGAGGAGGAATGGCACTTCTAGATCTCTGTATTTTAAAGCAACAATCATCAAAACTGTTTTGTACTAGTTAAAAAATAGAGGGGTAAATCAAGGAACAGACTAGATAAGGGAAATCAGAAACAGTAAAACTCGATAACTTAATGCTCAATAAACCAGAAAATATAAATTAGTTAGGAAAGAACTTCATATTTGACAAAAGTACTGGGAAAACTGGAAAGCAGTTTGGCAGAAGTTAGTCTTAGAGAATTGCCTTAAAACATATTCCATAACACATTCTAGATACATAGCATCTTAATATTAATGATTTTACTATTAAAAACTTAGAAGAGAAGTAGGTAAGTTATATCTCACAAATATGGGTAAGAGATGTATTCTTTAAAATGTGTTTTTTTTTTTTTTTTTTTATGAAGTCAAGAGGACCTGAGTTCAAATTTGGCCTCAGACACTTTAAAACTTCCTAGCTGTGTGACCCTGGACAAGTCACTTAACCCCAATTGCCTTAGCCCCCCCCCAAAAAAGACTTAAAAAAATTGATGTTTCTGTTTCTTATATCATCATAGCATCTCATATATTTCTTCCACTTCTCAAGAGCCATCCTAGATGACAAATACTGCTTTCTATTAGAGAAGGAAAAAAAGTCAACACCATTTAGAACACTGAGAAAGTCTAAAACATGTTCAATGAGCAAAACTTGTGAACCTCTCACTTCCACAAAGGTTGAGTTGGAGAGGGAATTGTGTATCTTTTAATATCTTTTCTTTCCAGGACGGTTTAATCTTTATATTTTTAAAAGTATTCCTCTATTTATTTTGTATATTCACACTGTTTTGTGTTTTGTGCATAATATGTTCTCATTTTTTTCTTGTGGTTTTGTTGTGATTTTATCTTGCTTATTTGATATTTTATTGATTTGATTTCTACTAATTTCTTTTTTTTATCAGATTAGCTAAGGGTTTATCAATTTTATTAATTTTTTTAAAACTAAGCTTTTGGTTTTAGTTATAATTTCTACTGTCTTTTTTTGTTTCCACTCTATTTCCGCTCTAATGTTTAATAATTTTGCTTTTGTGCTCATTTTAGATTTGTTTATTTATTGTTTCTCTATTTTAAAAATACATATCCAGTACATTAATTTTCTCTTTTCCTAGTTTTAAATGTTTGATTCTAAGGGTGGGATTTTCCCAGTGAGGATTACTTTAGTTGTATCTTAGAACTTTTAGCATGTTGTTTCATTATTGTAATTTTCTTTTATATATTCATTAATTATTTCTATGGTATATTCTTTGGTTTGCTCATTATATAAGATTTCATTGTCAGGTTACCATTAGGTTTGTTTCTTTTGTTTGTGGTCCCTGGACCAATTTATATTCTCATTGCATTATGCTCTGTTGTCTCTGTGTTCTAGTACATTGTCAATTTTTCTAAAAGTTCCATATGATACAGAGAAATATATACATTCTTTAGTTGTCCCAATTGGAAGACCCTGTACGTCTTTTAATTCTAGTTTCTCTGGAAATTTGTTCAGTTCCATATTTTCCCTTTTTTAAATTTTCTGTTAGATTTGTTCAAAACACAGAGAGGCATATTGAGATCTCTAGTCACTATTGTATGTCTGTATATATTTTCTTTTTTTTCCCTGAGGCAATTGGGGTTAAGTGACTTGCCCAGGGTCACACAGCTAGGAAGTGCTGAGGCCAGATTTGAACCCAGGTCCTCCTGACTTCAGGGCTTGTGGTCTATCCAGCACACCACCTAGCTGCCCTCTGTATATATTTTCTTGAAGCCAAGATAATATAACTTTAGGAATTTGGGTGCTAAGGGTTTTGGTGTATTTAAGTTTATTGTCTGTGGTACCTTTCAACATAATAGTTTCCTTGTTTATCCCTTTCTAATGATTACCATCTTTGCATTATGTGGCTAAAGTATTTCAGCTTCAATATTTTTCCTTACAATGAGTAATGTGAATTAATTTTTTTAAGTATTGACTGATTTGATCTGTTTGCTGTCTAAGGATTTTAAAAGTGTTCTTTAGTACCACAATTTGAAAGCATCAATTCTTTGGCACTGAGCTTTGATTATGGTCCAACTCTTACAGCCATACATTACTACTTGAAAAACCATAGCTTTGACTATACAAATCTTTGTTGGCAAGGTGATGTCTCTGCTTTTTACTATTCTCTCCAGATTTGCCATGTTTTTCTTTCCAAGGAGTAAATATTTGTTAATTTCATGGCTACGATTGCCATCTATGTTCATCTTTGAACACAATAATATAAAATCTGACATTACTTCCATTTTCTCTTAGTTGTCAAATATTTTTAGATGTTGAACTTCAAACCAACTTTTACATTCTCCTCTTTCACCCCATCAAGAGGCCTTTTAATTTTCTGCCATCAGAGTGGTATTTCTTGCATATCTGAGATTGTTGATATTTCCCTTCATAACCTTAATTCTGACTTTTGATTCATCCAGCAAACATTTTGTATGATGTACTCTGCATATAAATTAAATAAATAAAGTGACACTCTACATCCTTGTTGTATTGCTCCCCTAATATTAAACACAATTATTTGTTCCATATTTGGTTCTAATTGTGACTTCTTGGCCTGCATACAGATTACTCGGGAGACAAATAATATAATGTAGTACTTTCATCTCTTTGAGGACTTGTCACATTTTGTTGTGGTACATACACACAAAGGTTTTAGTGTAGTCAGTGAAGCAGAAGTAGATGTTTTTCTAGAGTTCCCTTGCTTTTTTCCACAATCCAGTGAATATTGACAATTTTATCTCTAATTTCTCTGCCTCTTTGAAAATCAGCCTGTACTTCTGGTAATTATTGATTCACATATTGTTGAAGCATATTTTGCAGAATATTTACAACCTTATTGGCATGTGAAATGAATACAATTATTTAGTAATCTAAATATTTTTTGGCATTGCTCTTTTTTAAAATTGGGATGTAAACTCTTGGCTTTTCCAAATTTATGGTCATATTGAGTTTATCAATTTTACAACATTTTCTTTTAGGATTTAAAAAAGTTTGGAGCAGCTATATGGCTCTGTGGATAGAGTACTTACCTTGGAGTCAGGAGGATCTGAGTTCAAATGTGACCTCAGACACTTAAACTTCCCAGCTGTGTGACTCTGGGCAAATCATTTAACTCCAATTGCCTCATTTCCCCCCCCCCCCCCAAAAAAAAAAAGAAGGAAGGATTTTAAATAGAATTTCATCACCTTCACTATTATTATTAGCAATGCTTCCTCAGATCCTTTTAACTTCATTCTTCAGGATGTCTAGTTCTAGATCAGTAACTACACCAATGTAGTTATTACTGATGTGAAGATCTTTCTTGTATAGTTCTTCTGTATATTCTTCCTGCCTCTTCTTAACTTTCCTACTTCTGTTAAGTCCCTTCCATTTTGAGGGGTCTTTTACCATGTCTATTTTTGCTTGAAACTTTCTTAAAATGAATAATTTTCTTGAAGAGATCTTTTGTCTTTTCCATTCTGTTGATTTGTTCTATTTCCTTGTATTACTCATTTAAGAAAATAATCTTATCTCTCCTTGTTTTTCTCTGGAATTCTTCACTTTTTCCTCTGCCCCTCTGCTTCCCTCCCTCCTTAATATATCCTACCATATTGTACCATATTGTAATGCAATCTTTCAAAAGAAGCATTCATTGTAGAAAGGGTTTTGTCCACAATAGCCTTGTCTATCTCCTCATTGTTGCCTTTTCTCCATATTTACCTTAACCCGTTTTTTTGTGTACATGTGGAAAGAAATCTCTTTTTGGTCTTTTTGTTGTCACTCTTGCTATTGTTGTCTGTATTTAGTCATTTCTGAAATTCTGTTGTTTGGGATTTTTGAGGTGCAAAAAATATCTTCATTTCTGTTTTTTTCTTTAAAAATGTTTCAAACTTTTAAGAAAATTTTGAATATTTTATGGTCAGGCTCAGATTTGAAGGATAAATCCCCAGGACAGCATTCTGAGCTTCAGCACTCTTATAAGTCCTATTCCCTATTTCTTTTCCTTGGGGATGTGGAATTGTCTTACATTAGTTAAATGTCTTTTCATGTGAATTTGAAGGTCTTTCTTCTGATGGTTTATAGAACTTGTTTCTGAATTAAATTGTTGGATTTTACTATTATGTGAATTGGAGTTTACAGCCTTGGATTTTTTTTTTCTGGAGGCAATCTATGAGTTCTTTCAGTTGCAATTTAATTTACTGTGTTCAGATGTTCTGGGCAATTCTCTTCCATTATTTTCTTCATTATAATATTGAAGTTTTTTTTGTCCTATCATATTTTTCCAAAAGACCAAAGCTCTTTAGGTTGTCTCTTTATAGCCTGCCTTCAGGAGCCATATGTTTTATTTTTCTTTTAATATCCTTGTTGTTTCTTTCTCTTTTCAATTTTTTTCACTTTTATATATTTGCAATCTTAATCTATTGTTCTCTATTTTGTTTCTTTGGTGAGGCTTGCCACTGAAGTTTCAAGTTTTTCTATTCTGCTCATTATTTTTGTTGTGCAGGACATAAATTCTGCTTTCATAATTCTTATTTCTCTTTTAAACCACTCAGGAACAGCAAATTGTGGTTCCATGTTCTCAACTTCCACAGAATCCTTTGTTGCACCAAATGTTGGACAATTTTTCTTTGTTTTGCAATATTTATTCATAGATCTATGAACTCATTTACTAGATCTAGAGGCCATATTTTCCTTTATTGCTATTTTTCCTGATGATTTATTTGTTTATCTTCAAAGTCTTTGAAATTTCCTCTTCCTGGAATCTTTGGTACTTTTAGTCATTCCACCTCCTCACCCTCATTATTTTCCTTATTGTTCCCTTCTGACTTCATCCCCTCTAATAGTGGTTTCCTTGGGGATTAGATCACAAAGTATTTCAGCCTTCTTCAACAATGGGGGATCTAATCTGCAGCCTAGATCTTTGTTCTAATCTAATTTTGGGTGATCAGAACTGGAATCATCTGTATGTTGTGTTCTTCCCTCAGTTTTTGATGAGGTCTTGCACAGTTTAAATATGCATAGTATCCTGTCCTAGTGACCTGTTTAATTCCTTCTGTTCTTTACTTCTTTAGTCTGATATTGGAAGTTCAGACCCATTGGCAGTTCAGAGCTTTGAAGAATTTAAGTTTTTGGGTTGCGGTTCCCAATAGGCTTTTGCTTCTAAAGAGCTGTGGCCAAGGTGGCTGTTGAGACCTAAGGAAACTTCCAAAGCTCTAGCTGGAGCCTTTATGGTACTAGAAAGTAAAAGGGGGAACAATGGTATATGGATGGGTTTTGATGTTAGTCTGTGTCATATCCTTGGTCTGCTAGTACAACCTCATTGCTGGTACCATAGTAGGTGGAGGAGAGATAGTGAATAAACTCAGGGTCAGTGAACATCAGTTCCTGGTTTTTTAACTTTCTTGTGCCTTGTGTCACAAAACAGCCGAAGTTGCTTTATTTTTGTCACATCATTTTTATTTTGGGAAGGTTTGATATGTTGTGAGGAGGGGAGAAAGTCTTGGACAGAGGATGGAGGAGTCTTCCATCTTGTTGTTCATGTGACCTGGAAACCAGGAAATGTATTTTTAACCAAATAAGGGATAAAGGCAATTACAAAAGATAAAATAGTTAACTATGATTCAAGAATCTGATATGTTTCTGTACCAACAAAATTAATGCTCCAGAGTTAAGAAGAGAAGCAGTAGAATGGGGGGAAATATTCATATCCAATTTCTTTGATATGAGTTTGACCTCTAAAATATATAAAAATTACATATACACACATTTGTGTTATTATCATTAGAAGTATATATATATTGGAGGCAGCTAGATGGCACAGTGAATAGAGCCCCAGCCCTGAAGTCAGGAGGACCTGAATTCAAATCTGGCCTCAGACACTTAATATTTTCTAGCTGTGATTAGAGTGCTGGGTCTGAAGTCAGAAAGACTCATGTAATTGAGTTCAAATTCAGTCTCAGAGGCTGACTGTGACTGACTGTCACTTAATCCTGTTTGCCTCAGTTCCTCATGTGTCTAGAGAGAAAATGGAAAATCACTCTAATATTTTTGCCAAATGATATGGATATAGTATATATACATACATATGCCAAAAGCCATGCTGCAAAAGATAAATTGCTAAAGTATACAAACAAATAATTCTTAAATGAATAAATAAAAGCTATTAACAACCACATAAAAGAATGTTCATATCACTAATACTAAAAGAAATGAAAATGCAAAATAAACACCAAATTGACATAAATGACAAAAAATAAGAGTAATTCATGTTGGAGGGGCCCAGAGAAAATAGACATTCTAGTGCATTGTTGGTAGACCTGTGAATCAGTACAATCACTTTGGAAATCAATTTGAAGATTTGCAAAAAAAAATTAACTAAAATATTCATTCTTTTTGACCCAGAAATTCCATTACTGGACTTATAATTCAAGGAAGATATGAGTAAAGTCTCCACATTAATGTATTGTTAACAGAGTTATGAACTGATCCAACCATTCTGGAGAACAATTTGGAATTGTGCCCGAAGGGCAATCAAACTATTCATACTTTTTTTTCCCTGAGGCAATTGGGGTTAAGTGAATTGCCCAGGGTCACACAGGAAATGTTAAGTGTCTGAGACCAGATTTGAACTCAGGTACTCCTGACTTTAGGGCTGGTGCTCTATCCACTGCGCCACCTAGCTGCCCCCATTCATACTTTTTGATCCAGCAATATAATTGCTAGGTGTGTATACCAAAGAGATGATAAAAAAAAATTAAAAGGACATTTATGTTCAAAAATATTTAGAAGAGTTTTTCTTTTACTATCCTTGTTGTTTGTTTCTCTTTTCAATTGTTTTTTTCACTTTTATGTATTTACAATCTTAATCTATTGTTCTCAATTTTGTTTCTTTGGTGAGGTTTGCAAAGTATTGTAGTGGCAAAGTATTGTAAATTGAGGGAATATCTATCAATTAGGGAATACTGTACGAATTGTGATATATGAATTTCATGCAATACTGTTGTGCTATAAGAAATCATGAGCAGGTGGATTTCAGAAAAAAAACTAGAAAGACTTACATGAACATAAGCAGAATCAGGGAACAATGTACACTAAAAGCAACACTGTGCAATGATCAATTATGATTGACTTAGCTCTTCTCAGCAATTCAATGATTTAACACAATTCCAAAAGACTCATTATGAAAAATGTTATCCACATGCAGAAAAAAAAAACTTTGGAGTCTTAATGCAGAGCAAAGTATACTATTTTCACTTTTTTGTGGCTTTTCCCTTTGATTCTTTTTCTTTTTTCACAATATGAAAAATGGAGAAATATATTTAACATGATTGCACATATATAAGATTGCTTACTACTTAGGGATGGAAGAGGAAAAGGAAGGAGGGAGAAAATTTGAAACTCAAGATCTTAAAAATTAATGTTTAAAACTATCTTTGTATTTAATTGGAAAAAATAAAACGCTACTTATAAAAAGAGTAAAGTCTCCAAATACATCAAAATACTTATAGTTACAATTTTTGTTTTAACAAAGAACTGGAAACCAAATAGATGACTATAGATTGAGGGATGGTTATATAAATCATGATACATGAATGTAATGGAATATTACTTAGCTGTGAAAAATGAAGAATGTGATGAATGCAGAGAAGTACAGAAGGTTCTATATGAACTAATGCAGAACTAAGAAAAGAATATTCACAGTGATTATAACATGTAAATGGAAAGAACAATCATACATATACAAATGAAACAATTTTCAAAATTACAAATAACAAGCATCGTTTGAAAGAAGGGATATGAGAGAATTCCTTTGCAGAGGTAGGAGGTCCATAGGCATTATACATTGAATATGTTTTCAGACTTTTTCAAGATATTCATTATTTTATTAGTGCCCACCCTCTTTTTGTCTTAAAAACTATAACTATAAAAACTGTAACTATTTGTTATATGGGGTAGTTCTCTGGGAGGGAAAAGGTGAGAAATACTGAAGAAAACTAGGGTGATGTAAAAACCTGAAATATATCAATAAATATTTTTATCATTAAAATATTATTGAGAAGTTTGTATATGTGAAGACCTCTAGATAATTTAAAGGAAGTTATTATTAGAAATCTTATATATGAATGATTTTGGGTGGTAGCAGTCAATCAACAAATACTTACCATTGAGGGTAACCAAAGGGTCTCAAACCCTATGGTCAATTGGGGGGGGGTATCTACTCCAAGCATGTAACTTTCCTGGTACAATGGGCAGATGAGAACAATTTGTGCCAATGTCTATGAAAGCAGGAGAAATAATTGCTGTGGAGTGTTTAGAGTTAGATATCAAAGGCACCCAGATCATTCACTGTATCTAGAACTTGACTCTGTCTTGCCACTGGACAATGATGGCTTTAGAAGAAAGAGTAAAGCCTATGACTTTGTGCAACTCTGCCTCATTTAAATCCAATTTATGCAAGAATCAAAAGACATCACATATTATTTTACCTTTGTGTAAAACAAAAATAAAACCTAAAAAACTTGTGCTAAGGAACCCCAAAATAATAATGCCTCTGGTTTTCAAAAGTTTATAATTTGGTAGCAGAGATAAGAACTTTAAACAAATAAGCATAATATAAAAAAGAATAGTAAAATAGAGTAAGTGATTTATTATTTTTGTGGATTTCCCTTTACAAATGCAGAATTGCACCTGTTCTGGGAGCATTGAGGGTTGAATGATTTTCCCAGTTACTTCCCTAAGGTGAATTGATGATGGTAGAGAGAAGACTACAATGTAGTTCTTCCTGACTTTCTAGAACCTACACAACATTTCCTGCCAAGAAGTGATTATGACAACCATTCGATGTTATGAACAATCTAAAAAAATGAGAGCACTTCTGACTGAGGGTATCAGGAATAGTTCATGGAAGAGGTGATATTTGAGTTGAAGAAACTATAGGATTTCAGGGTGGGGTAGAGAAAAGATCTGAGATATAAATAATTGTGAGCCAAGATACTGAGGTAGAAAAATGTGGGATGAGTTCATTTGGGATTAGCCAGTTTGGCTGGAGATGAAAGTGACTAAAAATGAGTAGTGAGATAAATATGGAAAAGTAGGGAGGTGCCAGATTGTGGAGATGCTTGAAAGTAAGTCTTAGGAATTTAAATAATATTTGGGAAGTGACTGAAGATTTTGAGTTGTAAGTGATGTGTTCAGAGCTATGTGTGAGAAACAGCACATAGTAATATGATAGATTTGGAGTTGAGGGATTGTCTGAACTGTTAGATGGCTATTTCATCAATAGGAGCTCCCTATACCAATGAGATCATAAATCTAAATCAAAATATTTTGAAATTTATTTATCCATGCAATTATTTTCCCCATAGTAAAATGTTAGCTTCTTGAGAGCAGGGTCTGTTGTATTTTTGTTTTTCTATCTTTAGTTCCATGGGGAGACATTTAATCAATTTGTGTCAAATTGAATTAAATCATAAGTGACCAGATTTTATGGGAAAAAAATCAGTACTGTCTTCTTTAAGTCCTTGTTTTTTTTAAAGATTGAAAGTGGAAGCACTGAAGTGTCCAATAAATGGATTCTTATAAAGCATCTGTCCTGCCAGGAGTTCTTAGATATTTTATAGACATGATCTTGCCAAGTTTCCAGTTCTATGGGCCAAAGAATTCATGATAAAAATTGAAACACTTTGACCAAGCACATAATTCAGTATCTATTTGAATGAAAACTAAATCTGTGCATCACTTTTGGTATTTGAAGATCAACTGTCTTCAGCAAATACAGTATTCTATGGTTTTATCTTGTAAATCTCCACAGTCCAATGGAATGGGCAAAGGGCATAAGATTTAAAATAGAGACATAGAGAATAAGCAAGCATCAAGGGATTGGGAGATGATGGAATTCAGAGTACAAGCAGGGATAAGATAGATAAGGGTTAGAGGGGGCAGGGTTTGCAGTGGGGAAGAACTAGAATTAGAATCACCCAGAAACATAGACTTCCATTTCAAGATATTCTCTGGTAGATTTCCTATTTTAGTTCTTCAATTCTTATCTAGATTTTCTGAGTGTGATTTCCTGTGATGGCTAAAATGGAATGCTTGAATATCATAGGCACTATAGTAACAAAATATAAGTATTGAGCAAAGTGCAGATCCACAATTTACCTACCTAATAAATTCAAGTCTAGTGAAGCTGACAGTTGTATGCCCCCTCAATAAAATTCTTATAGACTTTTATAACCTTCTGGCATTTCAGCTTTGTTTATTACTTGAAAGCTACAAATATATGTGCCACCTAGACTGTTGGTTAAGTTCCAGATTTTTGAGATGCAATATTTATAAGATGCAATATGTGCCATCAAGTGGTAATCTAATGAGATATTCTTCTCATAATTAAGCAGCTCTCTCCTTATGGAGAAAACTACTATATAGCCAGCTATGAATCTTTAGTTTTTTTCTTCTCTGGAGTTGACCTCATCCAACTATAGCTCATTAAAGTTTATTAATCTCAAAGCAGTTCTTTTTCCCTCCTTCTTTTGATTTTATGGTATTAGGTGTGATATTTTAAAGGTGCTTCCAGATGTTTTTTGGCTTCTTTTTTCAAATCTTCTAGCCATTCTCCACATTTCCCAATCTTATAATGGCAAAGGTGGGTAAGGGTGGTTGCCAGCTGGTCTTGCTGCCACATATGTGCATTGGATATGGACACTCACTGTCTCAATTACCGAAGTATATATGATCCAAACATATGTAGTTTTCTTTTTTTTTTCTCCTATAGATTTATGCCAAATTTACTTAAGAGATTTCATCATCTACTTTGGAAAGCTTTATTCTTGGGAGGAGAAAGGGCAAAAAAGCAGCTTTGAATGAGAATGCTGCTCTCAGGGTGTGGCTAACCAAGGGTCAATGAATGAATGGCTTTATAATAGCTTTATTTATGCTACTGTCAGTTTCTTATAGGTTCTTGATGGGTTCTTCAAGTTATTTGCAATTATATTAGAACTTACTCTTCCTTCCGGGGGTGGAGCCATGGTGGTGGAGATCAGACAGGATTCTCTGTAACCTCCTCTAACCTCCCCTCAAA
>JAJPUD010001441.1:210702-227786 GCA_023553655.1 Myrmecobius fasciatus
AGATCTAAACAATTGGAAAAACATCAAGTGCTCTTGGATAGGTCGAGTGAATATAATAAAGATGGCAATACTACCTAAACTAATCTATTTATTTAGTGCTATACCAATCAAACTCCCAAGAAATTATTTAACTGACCTAGAAAAAATAACAACAAAATTCATCTGGAAAAACAAAAGGTCAAGAATTTCAAGGGAATTAATGGAAAAAAATGCAAATGAGGGTGGCCTAGCTGTACCAGATCTAAAACTATATTATAAAGCAGTGGTCACCAAAACCATTTGGTACTGGATAAGAAATAGAGTAGTGGATGAGTGGAATAGGTTAGGTTCACAGGACAAAATACTCAATGACAATTGTAATCTAGTGTTTGATAAACCCAAAGACCCCAGTTTTGGGGATAAAAACTCACTATTTGACAAAAACTGCTGGGATAATTGGAAACTAGTATGGAAGAAATTAGGCATTGACCCACACCTAACACCATATACCAAGATAAGGTCAAAATGGATTCATGATCTAGGCATAAAGAATGATATTATGAACAAATTAGAACAATGTAGGATAGTTTACCTCTCAGACCTGTGGAGGGGGAAGGAATTTGTGACCAAAGAAGAACTAGAGGTCATCATTAATCACAAAATAGATAAGTTCGACTATATCAAGTTAAAAAGTTTTTGTACAAACAAAATGAATGCAGACAAGATTGGAAGGGTAGCAGTAAACTGGGAAAATATTTTTACATCCAAAGGTTCTGATAAAGGCCTCATTTCTAAAATATATCGAGAATTGACTCAAATATATAAGAATTCAAGCCATTCTCCAATTGATAAATGGTCAAAAGATATGAACAGACAATTTTCAGATGAAGAAATTGAAACTATTTCTGGTCACATGAAAAGGTGCTCCAAGTCACTATTGATCAGAGAAATGCAAATTAAGACAACTCTGAGATACCACTACACACCTGTCAGATTGGCTAAAATGACAGGAAATGATAATGATAACTGTTGGAGGGGATGTGGGAAAACTGGGACACTGATACATTGTTGGTGGAACTGTGAACAGATCCAACCATTCTGGAGAGCAATTTGGAGCTATGCTCAAAAAATTATCAAACTGTGCATAGCATTTAATCCAGCAGTGTTTCTACTGGGCCTATATCCCAAAGAGATTTTAAAGGAGGGAAAGGGACCCATATGTGCAAAAATGTTTGTTGCAGCCCTTTTTGTAGTGGCAAGAAACTGGAAATTGAAAGGATGCCCATCAATTGGAGAATGGCTGAATAAATTATGGTATATGAATGTTATGGAATATTATTGTTCTGTAAGAAACAATCAACAGGAGGTTTTCAGAGAGGCCTGGAGAGACTTGCATGAACTGATGCTGAGTGAAATCAGCAGAACTAGGAGAACATTATACACAGCAACAAGACTATATGATGATCAATTCTGATGGTCATGGTTCTCTTCAACAATGATGTGATTCAAACCAGTTCCTATTGTTCAGCGATGAAGATAGTCATATAAATCCAGAGAGAGGCCTGTGGGAACTGAGTACGGACCACAACACAGCATTTTAACGCTTTCTGTGAATATTTCCATGCATTTTGTTTTCCTTCTTAGGTTGTTTTTTTTTCTTCTTCTCTTTCTAGATCTGATGTTTCTTGTGCAGTAAGATAACTGTATAGATATGTATACATGTATTGGATTTGTCATATAATTTATCCTATTTAGCATGTATTAGATTACCTGTCATCTAGGGATGGGGAGTGGGAGGAAGGAGGGGAAAAGCTTGGGAAAAAAGTTTTTGCAAAGGTCAATGTAGAAAAGTCACTCATATGTTTTGTAAATAAAAAGCTTTTAGTAAAAAAAAGAAATATTGAATTCTAAGTCTTCTTTATTTTGAACTTGAAACAACTTTTCCCAACAGTATATAATCCTGTAATCCTTATCTTATCATAGTCTTCTGTTAAATTTTTCTGATCCTTTGCTTAATTTTGGTATATTATAGTCTATCTATATAAAATGAGGAATTGCAGTGAGGTATAATAGAAAGAACAATAGACTAAGAGTCAGATATTTCAATTTGCATATTTGCCTAACTATCTATATGACTTTGAGAAAGTCACTTCAGTCTCTGAGACTCAGTTTCCTCCTCTAAAAATTAAGAGATTAGACTAGATGATCTTGGGTTAAAATCCTAATAGTCTTTGCATTGCTACTTTTTTGCTTCTATCTAAAATTTTCCTGATACAGGTAGCCACAATGAGAGGTTCTAAGTTTTGGAGACACAGTTTACTTATCTGATTAAGGGCTTGTATCAGTATGGCTTTTTTTTTTCTTCAAGTTTTGATTCCCGAAGTAAAGAATTCTCTATCAATAGATGTACTAGTATTTCCTGAGCATGTTTTTTGTTGAGGGGAATGTGTAGAGATAACAGTTTCAACTTATTAGTAACAAAAGCCATTAGAAAAACGTAAGCATTTAAGATTTCATGGGGACTTCCAATAACTTACTTGAAGGTTTTCCTTTGCAGGATTAATGACATTGATCAGACCTAAGCATTCAGAATTCTGGAGGGGGTGAAAAAAAAAGATAGTCTCAAAGAGCACCACCTGGTGGTTCCCAGGGGATGTTACCTCTGCCTCACAGGACTAGTTGAATGCTATCTATGCTTGGGTAAAAGTGCCTTACAAATGTTTGGGATGACAATGGCAAAACTCTCATAACAAAAACATTGGAGAAAAAAACAACAAAAATTATGCAAAATTTGCCTTAACTAACTCATTCTTTGAGGGCTTGGTAAAAAAAATACCTTTATGTTTCAATTATTTACTATAGTAGAAAAATCTCTAGATTAAGAATTAAATGACTGAGGTTCAAATTCCAGCTCTGTTGCTTATAACGTGATTTTGGGCAAGTAATTTCATTCCTGTGAGCCTATTCTTATGTGTAAAATGGGGAAAGAGAGAAGTAAATACCCTTAGGTTTCAGTCAATCAGGACTCTTACTTTATTGAGAAATGTAACCTGATGTTTAACCACTTAAGTCAGTCTTTTAGTATTTGGCTATCATATACTCTTTTTGATCAAAGAGTGAAGTTCAGTTGGCTTAGTAGTTAACTAGGGGTGTGTGTGTGTGTGTGTACGGGGGAGAGGTGCTAATAAATAGAAGAGAGTAGATAAAAAAGGAAATCAGGAAGGCTGATATACATATTTACTGCTGAAGAGGTATAAAATGGAACACATGCTCTTTGAGAGCTGTTTTTGTTTTACTATATATTTATATTTATAGCTATTGGTGCTGATCTTAAATAATAAAACCAAAGAAGCATACATTTAGAACTATTAATACCCAGTTTTATATTCAATATGTCCACAAATTTATTCTTTATCAATTCTTTCATTATCTCTATCTCCATCTGTATTTATGTCTATGAGGCAGGTAGGTAGGTAATGTGATGGACAAAATGTATGTCCTGGAGTTAAGAAGACTCATCTCCTCAAATTCAAATCTTGCCTCAGCCATTTACTAGCTTAACCATTTACTAGCTTAACTGTGTAAACCTGGGCAAGTCAATTCTGTTGCCTCAGTTTCCTCATTTCTCAAATGAGCTGGAGAAGGAATGGTAAACTACCAAAGTATCTTTGCCAAGAAAACCCCAAATGGAGTCAGAGTCAGATACAGCTGAAAAACAAAACATCATCAGTTATGACTATATTGTGTATATCAGTAAGTGCCTTAAAGACAAGGACAATTTTTCATTTTGACTTTTTATTCCTACTGCTGAAAATAGTGCTTTACATATAGCAAATGCTTAATTAATGCTTGTTGAAATGAATTTATTTTTTCCTTTTAGTCATCAAAAGCTTCAGCTTTTTTCCTTCACATTATTTTATATTTTTCTTGTCCCTAAAATATCTAATTTTAATCTAGTATTTTAATCTAGTCATTTAGTAATAATATTTTATTATATACACATTTCATAGCTTAATGCAGCTATTCATTGATAACTTGACAGTTTATTTCTAGAATGCTTTTTTTAAATAATTGCAACCAACGATGATGTTGTACTTGTTTATATATATATGTGTATATGCATATATATGTAGACACATAGATGCACATATGTTTAGAAAATTTCTCTCTTTTATATGAACCAAAGATATGATCATTTTGGTGGTTTATAAAATGAACAGATGTTCCCTCTCTGGCCATAAACCTTCCAGCATTACGTTTTGTCACTTTTGATAATTTTCCCCAATACTACCTAATATTTACAAACTGGGGACTATCAACATGATTATAATACATTTCTCTGATTGTTAGTAAGAGGAAACATTTTTTCAAATGATTTTATATATATGTGTGAACAAGTCTTTGCATTTTCTTTTTATTCATATTATTTTACCATTTATCAATGTGAAGTAGGAGCTGCTGTCAAATATTTGCTGTAGTTCCTTTTAAAATTTAAAGATTTTATTTTTTCTCTCTTCTATAATTGGGAAAAACATTTTGCTTTTTATCTTATTTGTATTTTTGTTGTTATTTATAGAAGTAGTATAGTTGGAAAGAGTACTTGATTTGGAGTCAGAGGATTTGTTCTCCACTGTAGTGATTTTGGGAATACCACTTAACCTCTATTTACTTATCTAAAACATAGGGAGATTGGACTAGATATTCTCTAATATTCCTTTCAGGTATGCCATGACCTGATTGTTCTATATAATCTCTTATAATCTATGATTCATTCTTTTTGTATAATAAATAATAATGTCTGCCTTTATAATTGAGATATATTCAAAATTTTTTAAATGTTCAATTTTCTTACAGTTATGAGATCTAATGGTAATTCATCATGTGATATGACATGAAGATATATTTATTTTAACCATATTTCTGGCTAACTTTCCCAGTGAGATTTAATTAAAAAATTAATCTTTTCCCTCAGTTTTATCACCAAAGTTATGTATCATCAAAAGTTATGTAAAACATAAATTTTGTACATATTTAGTTTTATCTGTATTTTTCTACTGACTTTCCTTGCTTCTTTTTTTTCCTTTTTCTTTTTTTGGGGGGAGGGGAGGGAGAGGAAGGGCCAATTACCAGTAATTTTGATAAATGCTGTTTTAAAATATGCTTTATTGTCTGTCAAGACAAGTCTACCTTCATTCATTCTTTCTATCCTTCTTCTCCAATTAAAATCTTGGTTCTTTTGTTCATTTGTTTTTCCACACAAATTTTATTATTATTTTATTAAGGTTTAGTAGTTAGTATTTTGATTGATATTGCATATAATCTCTTGTATGAAATCTCTAATTTAGAGAGTGTTGACATTTTTGTCATATTCATGGAGGTCACACATAAATATTGAATTTGCAATCATTTAAATGACTTTATCAATGCACATTTATAGTGTTTATGAAGGTGACGCATATGCATAATTAATTAACAGATGTAAATGATTTTATAGTAATAGATGGATTTTAAAATGTTTCTCAGTTTTTATTAGTAGACTATAAGAATCCAAATGATTTTTGTGTATTTATTTTGTATTCTGAAATCTTGCTGAACTAATGTATTTTCTCAATGTTTTTGTTGATACTTTGGATTTTTAGGCAATTATATTATCTCTAAATGGTGATGTTTTAATTCTCATTTATTATATAATCCTCTAATTTATTTTTCCTGTCATAACATAATTAATAATACTGATAAGTGTCAAGAGAGGGCAGCCTTGTTTTGAATCAATTTTAGTGCAAATGTATCTAACATTTCCTCAGTGCAAGTACTATTGGCATGAAGTTTCAGATAAACACTTATGGTTATGAAAATAATGAGACTGATTTTATTCTGTGTTGATACGACCATATGAATATGTTAACATTTTCTTATTAATGCATGCTTTCCTCTTATTGAGTACTTCTTATATTTCTAGTATCAATCCTACTTGATCTTGAATGATTTTTAAAATCTTAAAATTTGCTAAAATTTTATTTATATATTCATGTCTATATAAACTATTGAAATTGGTTTCTGTTTTTAATTTTTTAGTGTTGTATTTGACAGATTTTGAATTAAAAACCATTTTTAGAATAAAAAGAATTGGGGATAAGACATCTTATTCTATATTTAAAATCTATATGGTAGTGTAAAAATCATTTGTCTTCCAAAAGTTTTTCAAAATTCATATACAAAACAATTTGAAAGTGTTTGTATGTGAATATACACATGTTTTTGTGTATGCATATATATGTACATATATGCTGTATTTATAACCACCAGATCCATATATCTATATCCACATATTAATAGTGCTGGTGTTAAATTCATTGTTGTCTCATTATTTTCTTCTTGATCAATTTAAATACTTTATTTCTAATTTTATAAGTACAGATCCATTTCACTTCAATAAACATTTATTAAATGCCTTTTATGTACAAGACATACTTAACTATTTGTAATATTTCCTAAAGATATTTTTAATATTTTTTTACATTAGCCATGATCTCACCATTTTTCTTTTCAATAGAAACAGCCAGATAATGCAATGGAGATAGTATTGGCCCTAAAGTCTGTAAGCTTGAGTTAAAATCTTGCCCCACACATTATTATCTGTGTGACCCTGGGCAAGTTATTTATCCATTCTGTGCCTCAGTTTTCTTGACTGTAAAATGGGGATAATAATAGCACCTATGTCCCAGGGTTTGTTTTAAGGATCAAATGAGATGATATATACATATTTAACATAATAGCTTTTTATTATCAAAATATATGCAGAAAGTTTTCAACATTCACCCTTGAAAAACCTTGTGTTCCAAATTTTTCTCCCCCCTTTTCCCCCCATCCCCTTCCCTAGACAGCAAGCACTCCAATATATGTTAAATATGTACAATTCTTCTATACATATTTCCACATTTATTGTGCTGCACAAGAAAAATCAGATCAAAAAGGAAAAAAATGGTAAAGAAAGCAAAAAGCAAGCAAACAACAAAATGAAGTGAAAATACTATGTTGTGATCCACATTCATCCCCCAAAGCCCTTTTTCTGGATGCAGATGGCTCTCTCCCTCAGAAGTCCTTTGGAATTGACCTGAATCACCTTATTGTTGAAAAAAGTCACATCCCATCAGACTTGATCATTGAATAATTTTGTTATTGCTGTATACAATATTCTCTAGGTTCTACTAACTTCATTTAGCATCAGTTAATGTAAGTTTCTCCAGGCTTTTTTGAAGTCATCCTGCTGATTGTTTCTTATAGAAAATAATATTTCTAACATTTATATACCATAATTTATTTAGCCATTCCCCAACTGATGGACATCCTCTCAGTTTCTAGTTCTTTGCCACTACAAAAAAGGGCTGCTACAAGCATTTTTGTACCTGTGGGTCCTTTTCCCTTTTTTATGAATGAGATGATATTTGTAAAGTACTTGATACATAATAAGTAATTAATAAGTGTTTTTAAAAATTTGGCAGGTTATGAATTTTCTCCCTTTAATAATATATTTGTCCAATGACATTTTTTTGAAATTTTTGACATTTTTGAAAATTTAGTTCTAGTTTTTAATAAAATTACTTCATTTTAATTCTTTTTTTCCCTGTTATTTTAATCTTTACTTTCTGCTTTTGATTCTTAATTTGTCTTATTTTCTTTAGTTGAAAAAAATTATTTTCCCCTCTTTTCCTTTCTTGCTAAGGTGAGGACTCAATATTATGTTTCCCTATGATCATTATTTTCATTGTATTTCATGGATATTGATAAGTAAAATTAAATGTTTGCATTATCATTCCTGTTTATTTTTTCTTTTCTATCTAAATTATTTAATGTTTTGTGTCTCTCTGGTCTTGTAGCTTTTATTCACGGTCTTTTTATTTGTTCTCATTTAGTAATATTGCCTTCTGGGAACATAATATATATTTCTACCTTTTTGAATTTATCCAGGATTTTCCTATGTCTAAGAATATGATAATTTTTATGAGTTTTCTGATCATTAAAAAAAACTGTATTCTTTCATTCTTCTATTTACTTAGTTCTTTCCATATACTTATAACTTCCAACTTATTTCTTTGTATATCTTTTATGAGAATGAGCATGGCATAATAGAGAACAGATATTGGAATTAGGAAGCAAGACCACATTTAATTTCTATCTCCAACACACATTAAATTTATCACTTCTCAGTATTCTAGATAACTCTTTACCAAGATGTAAACTACATACCAATTGATGATCTACATTGGTAGAGAAAGTTTTCAGAATAATGAGGTTAGGGATCTTGTCTCCTCAGGAAAAAAAATTGAGCAAATACACTTTTTATTCTGGATTTGTCACAGTCTGATAAAAAAGTTTTAAAGTTCTTTACTATTACTTCACTATGATCTGGGTCTGTTTTTGCTCTTCTTTTATATTTCTATAGCCTAACACAATGACTGACATATTGTAGGTACTTAATACATGTTGACTGATTGAAAACAAAGGAGTGAAGCAAAAGAGGTATACTCAGATATATTCTCTTTGATTGTCCTTCTTTGAGAAACATGCTACATGGAGAGCAATTTGGAACTATGCTCAGAAAGCTATCCAACTGTGCATACCATTTGACCCAGCAGTGTTTCTACTGGGCCTATATCCCAAAGAGATTTTAAAGGAAGGAAAGGGCCCCACATGTGCAGGAATGTTTGTGGCAGCCCTTTTTGTAGTGGCAAGAAACTGGAAATTGAAAGGATGCCCATCAATTGGAGAATGGCTGAATAAATTATGGTATATGAATGTTATGGAAATTATTGTTCTGTAAGAAACGACCAACAGGAGGATTTCAGAGAGGCCTGGAGAGACTTGCATGAACTGATGCTGAGTGAAATCAGCAGAACCAGGAGAACATTATACACAGCAACAAGACTATATGATGATCAATTTTGATGGACATGGTTCTCTTCAACAATGATGTGATTCAAACCAGTTGTTCAGTGATGAAGATAGTCATATACATCCAGAGAGAGGCCTGTGGGAACTGAGTGTGAAGCACAACACAGCATTTTAACGCTTTCTGTGAATATTTCCATGCATTTTGTTTTCCTTCTTAGGTTGTTTTTTTCTTCTTCTCTTTCTAGATCTGATGTTTCTTGTGCAGTAAGATAACTGTATAGATATGTATACATATATTGGATTTGTCATATAATTTATTATATTTAGCATGTATTAGATTACCAGTCATCTAGGGGTGAGGGGTGGGGGGAAGGAGGGGAAAAGCTTGGAAAAAAAAGTTTTTTCAAAGGTCAATGTAGAAAAATCACTCATATGTTTTGCAAATACAAAGCTTTTAATAAAAAAAAAAGAAACATGCTACAGCAGATCCTGTTCTTCCTCCATGGGATCGGAAGCAGCATGTTAAGAAAAGGTCATTCTCCAGTGATTGCAGTCTGGGAAAAATACTTCTCAAGGAGATAGTGTAAAGAGACTTTCCTCTTATCCTCACTTTTGTTGTAGGGCAATAACTGTAAAGCAGTTATTACTTTTTTCTTCTGTTCTTCCTTTTCTACTCATTTGAATCAGCCAATCAAAAAACAAATATTAAGTACCTTTTATGTCTTGAGCTGGGGATTCAAAAGCAAAAAGTCCTTGCCCTTAGGAAGCTTATATTCCATTGGTGAAAACACGTGCACATAAAAGTAGGCACAAAATATATCCAAAGTAAAGTCCTCATGAAGGAGGAGCTAATTTATTTGAGTTTTGAGGGAGACTAATGATTCCAAGAAGTAGAGGTAAGGAGGGAGTGACTTCTTGGTATAATCCAAGTCCATAGGTGTGGGACTCTCTCCTCACTGGTAGAATTCATTGTCCCATGCCAGTGTGATCCAATCAATCAATAAACATTTATTAAGCACCTAGTATGTGCCAGGCACTGTGCTAAGTACTGAGAATGCAAAAAGAAACAAAAAGCAGTACTTACCCTCAGGGAACTTACAATCTAATGGGGAAGACATCAAGTAAACATATAAAATAAGCTATATGTATGATATATAGGAAATAGGATTGTACTGGGAGAAAGAGAAAGGGAAGGTATAATGGATAAATTGGATCCCATAAAGAAGCACAAAAGACCTATTATAGTGAAGAAAAAGAAGGAAGGGGGATGAGTATTGCCTGAGGCTTAATCTCATCAGTTTTGGCTCAAAGAGGGAATAATTTAATCACTCTGTTGAGTTTAGAAATTTATCTTACCTTACAAAGAAGAAGGAGAAAGGGGAAAGAAAAGGGAGAGGCTGAATAGAAGGGAGGACAGAAATATTAAAAAAAAGGGGTAAGAGAAAGGAGGAAGAATGATAGAAGGGAGGACATAGAGAGTGGAGTAGATTAGAAACAAAACTACTAAATAGGGACAGGATGAAAAGAGAGAACAAATGAATATACAGGAGAAAAACTGGGATGGAGGGAAATACAGAGCTGATAATCATAACTGTGAATGTAAATGGGATGAACTCTCCCATAAAATAGAAGCAAATAGCAGGATAGATTAAAAAAAACAATCCTACAATATATTGTTTACAAGAAACATATTTGAAACAGAGAGATATATGCAGAGTGAGGGTAAAATGCTGGAGCAGAATTTATTGTGCTTCAGCTGAAGCAAAAAAAAGCAGGACCAGCAATTTTGTTGTTAGATAAAGCAAAAGTAAGAATAGATTTAATTAAAACTATAAGGAAGGAAACTACATCTTGCTAAAGATTACCATAAACAATGAATTAGTAATGATACTAAATGTATATGCACTAAGTGGTAGAGCATCCAAATTCTTAGAGAAAATATTGTTAGTTACAGGAAGAAATAGACAACAAAACTATTAGTGGGGGACCTCAACCTTCCTCTTTTAGAATCAGACAAATCTAACTGCAAAATAAACAAGAAGGAAACTATGGAGATTAATAGAATCCTAGAAAACTTAGATATAATAGAAAATTGAATAGAGACAGGAAGGAGCACAGCTTTTTCTTAACAGTGCATGGCATCAACAAAAAAAATTTCCATATACTAGGACATAAAAACCTCATAATCAAATGCAGAAAGGCAGAAATAGTAAATGTTCCTTTTCAGTTGATGAAGCAATAAAAATATTTAATAAAGGGCCAGAGAAAGCCCAATTAGAACCAATGAAAACCAATTAAAATTAAATAATTTAATTCTAAATAATGAATGAGTCAAACAACAAATCACAGAAACAATCAATAATTTCATCCAAGAGAATGACAATTGTGAAACAACATATCAAAATCTATGGGATGCAGCCAAAGCAGTTCTTAAGGGAAATTTTATATCTCTAAAAAGTTACATAAATAAAATAAAGAGGAGATCAATGAATTGGGCATGCAACTAAAAAAGCTAGAAAAAGAACAAATTAAAGAGTAAATAGGATTTTCTATAATGATCTTCTGGTAAACGTACTCAAGGGTACTAAGAATAAATTTGGCAAATGGCAAAGTTAGGTTATCAAAATTCAGTAGAACATAAGCAAGGGACAACACAAGGTAGAGTTATGTAATCTAAGATCAGAATTTTCAGAATTAATAATGATGACAATAGCATCCATTTTTATAGTTATTAAGGTTTTTAAGTGTTTATATATATATATATATTATATAATCTTCAAAAACTTCCATAATTTAGTAATAATGTTTGATTTAAAGTGCAGTATATATTTTTTAACCTTTGTTGGCAACTCTCAACCATGATAGACCTAAAGTTAGTTTTGGGAAAATCACATTGTTTTGAATGCCTTCACATGAATGATAACTAAAAAGAATCATGAACATTAATAGTCGATATTAGAATTTACAGAAAAGCTTTTTGATACAGGGGGAAAAGTCCTTGATTTAGAGTCAGAAGATGTGTAACCTTGGACAACTGTAACATTTTCACGGATTCAGTTACTTAATCTATAAAATAAAGAGATTGGAATTTTGAAAAAGTGTCTACTATGTTCCAGGCACTGTGCAACATGTGTATATATACAGAATAAATATATCAGGATTAAATGTCAGTAAATAACAACCAAACTCAAGATAGTATGAGGAGGGCAATAGCAGCTAAGGGGTCAGGAAAGGCCTCAATGAGAAGGAACTTTAGAGATATCTATTCCAACTCCCTTAGAGGTATCTACTCCAACTGCCTGATTTTACAAATAAGAAAGCCCAAACTTACAAATGTTAAGTAATTTAATTAGGTAGATATATAAGCCCTACTACTTAGATCAGAGATTTTCAAACTATATCTGGGGATGCTTCGGGTCTCTGAGATCCTTTCAGGGGGTCCACAAGGTCAAAACTGCTTTCACAATAATACTAAATGTTTTAATTTCAAATACAGTAAATATTAATAAATATTATCCACATAAATAAATACTTTGGGGGGCAATGGTATTGGTGTCTGTGCTCCTTAATTTCAAAGAGTATGACTTAGTCCTGAGACAAAAAAAATTTTAAGAACTGCTGGTTTAGACTCAAAATGGAAATTTTGGGTAGTTTATTTATGCAGTTGGCACTGTGAAGACCAGAGGTGTCAAACAGGTAGTCTACAGTACTCCCGAGTACAGCCTGAACCAAATTAAACTATAATTGGGAAATATTTAACAAAATAAATAAAAATAAAATAAAGATAATAATACATTTTAAAACTAAGTTAATCACTGGATTGCAGGGATCCTTATGTAAAGTTTTGTGGCTCCTGTTTCTTTTTGAATGTGACACTTCTGATGTAGACCATTTATAAACCTGAAGGAAATGAGTATGAGGTGATTAATCAAAAACAGGATATGAATTCAATAAAGACAAATATCAAAATGAATTACAAGTGTGTCTTGCTTTAAGAAAACCCTAGATATGAAAATCCCATTACTTAAAACAGATAAACTAAAGAAAGATTATTTATATTACAAAGTATTAATTATTGGATTTCCTTAAATGGTAAGCTTTCCCTTATATCTCTACCACTTGTGTAATTAAATTATGCTTTATTTGCAGAATTTCTGCAAAATAAACAAATTTTCAGGAATACATTTATTATATATGTTACATATGAATATGTTTTATGTATATTTATGGTTCATATGTATTTATGTATATACACACATATACATATATTCCTTAAAACACATCTATTATATAAATCAAGCTATAGACACATAAAATTAGCCAACAAGTAAGAATGTGGCCAAAAATGACTTGGACAGAATCATAGACCAGAAGTTCATTCATTCATTTATTCCACATTTATTGAATGCCTAATATGTATATATATATACACACATATATATGTATGTTTTTATAATGTTTGCATTGTGGTGATGGGAATGTAAAGAGAAATAAGAAATGACCATCACCTTTAAAGAATAGTCTAATAGTAATGGTGACAGTGGGATTAATATACAAACATAGCTTTAATACATGACAAAACAAATATGTAATAAAAGAAGTAAAGTTAGTATGGTATAGTTGTTGCTAAAGAACCTGAGATTAGGAATCCATTGGATTTAAAGCTGGAAGGGACTCCGATGAATAAATTCTACTATAGTATTTGCTTTACTTGTCTTGTATGTGATTTCTGAATCTGATACCAGGAATAATAATTATAATTTGCATGGTGCTTCAGGTTTATAAAGTATATTTTACCTTCAATCAACATGGATTTGAGCCCCTAGAGTAATATAGTATGGTGGAAAGTAATGGATTTGGAATGAGGAGAACTTTCAACTTTTATATAATAAATAAATATAAAAATATAATAAACAAATAAATAAATAAATATAAAGAGATGCTTTATATTTGAACTTGAATTTTAAAAGATATTTAAAGAAGGTGAAGAAAGTCCAGAGAAGCTCTTCAAAAATTAGTGGAAAGATGAAAATTTCTGTTGATATTACTTAGGTTAGAAGCAAAAAGACAGGGGTGAAAAGAGTTGTCCAAAATATAATTATTTTCAGGAAGATACTGGTGATTTGTTCCTCTTCCAAAATGGATTGGGTGAGGAAAAATGCTTAGTTTATTGTAAAAAAGAATTTTTTTTGAGTGGGCTATCAGAGAGATTTATAGAATACCCATCTGACCCTATCTTTAATAAGATGTAAAATAATATTTCTTTTTCAGAGTCATAAATAGGGTTGTTTGACTAGGACTTTGCTTCAGGGCATCAATATTTAGAAGATCTTGGAAAAGGCCCTTCAACTGGCTACTTCTTCAACAGTAATTGAGCTTAACACCTAGTTGCTAAGAATGATTATTTCAAACAGGAAGCTACTATATGGTGGGGCAGTCCCACTTTAGGTGAACTGCACCCCTACCCAGTAAACTCTTCTTTGTCCTGATCTGTCCTTTTTTCTCCCCCTGACCCTTTCCCCTCCCCAGTATGTCCCTGGTTATATCCTCCTCCAACTGAATTTTAAAAATTGAATTAAATACCTATATGTGTTGCTTTCCCCAGGTGTCAATATTTCTAGTTTTGGCTTTTTTAGGTATCTACTTGTTTGTGGTAGGGTCATATGAGATGCTACATGTCAAATGCTTTGTAAACCTTAAAGTCTTATGTAGATGTGAGCTCTTTTCTTTATTATAGGGAACTGACCTCTTGATGTTCTTTCCAATAACTACTCATTTAGATGTCTGAGTTTGTTTTCATCATGGCCACTGTTTCTATTGCTATGGAAATGATGGTGATGTATATCACAAATTCAAATGTTATGACTTTTCTACATGACTCGGGAGGAGGAAAAGATGAGTTATAAAGGGGCACAGTCTCACTCTGATCCAAATACCTTTGCTAATGAGCAAGCATGTTAACAAAAAAAAAATGAAAAACATATGAGAAGTCAATTGACCGGGAGCATGGGATATGTGAGTGAGGCTCTTCAACAGATGTGCCCAGGGTGAGCTCAGTAGATAAATCTTAGCACCTTCTATTGGAACATTTTTCAAGCCAAAATCTTTTCCCTTGAAAAATCCAACAGCCCCAGTTTGGTTTCTGTGTAGAAGGTGCATTCATAGCTGAAAGGAGGAGATGAATTATCCTTTTTCTCTCCATTCTTCTTGGTCTTCTTCAAGTGAAGATTATAGATTTGGAGCTGGAAGGGACCTTACAGACCATGGAATTCAACTACCTCTTTTTACACATGAGTCAATTGAACCATAGCCATGGTAAAATGACCTACCTGGAATCACAACTGTAGTGAAGTGGGATTTTAACTCTGGTCTGGATTCTAAGTCTTATCCACTATACCACACTTTCTCCTAGATGATATAGCAAAGGGTGATATCAGAAAAGAAGAAACAATAAACTCTATGATGGACTCCCATGCTTCTGTGATGAGAAAAGTCTACTATCTCCTGAAAGGAGATGAGCCCATCCTGGACTGCTGCATGGGAGAAAACCATCTCAGTTACATTATGATCTAGTCTTCTCCATCCCCCTTACATTTGTTGAGATGTTCCAATAGAGTTAGATCCCAAAATCTTGGGGGCAGATGGTGAAGGGACTGGGAAAATGAATTCACCCCCCAAACCCAGTTACTCCAACACAACTTTCAAAGTGAACTGCCACTGACTCCGGGTTGGAACAGAATTGGCTGCTTTCTCTAGGCTTCCCCACCCTCCGGCCTAGTCTTTGAGGATGTCATGGTGAAAGTAAAGGAAACTTTGTTTAGTCTGTGCCACAGCCCTGAACAGGGTCATAAAAACTCCCCAGGCTGTGACTGACCAAACTTGGAACAGATGTCCTCCGCCCGTCACTCTTGCACACCTTCTCTGTCACTTCGTTTTTTGTATTTGTCTCTCCTCCACTCCGGTGGCCTGTAAACACACACGTAGGCGCTCACACACCCACTCCTATTAGCCATCTGGAAGGTGCTTCATTGGTGCATGTTCTAAAAAGAAGGTAAAGCAAGAAAGCAGTCAAAGCTTTCAACTTTAGGGGCTGGGAGTGCATTAGAATGGCCACAAGGAACAAAGCAAAGTGTTTCCCAGACAAGACCTGATCTCCTGTCATTTAATTTCAGACCCTCCCCAGGAAATAGGAGAAATGCTTTACAATATTTCTGGATTTGTTTTGTTAACAAAAATGTCAGTAACCATTAGGTTATTTAGAATGTTTGGTTTATAATTTGGGACTTAATTTGTTGTGATTGAAAGTTTCCCCCAAGTAAAAGTCTGACTTTAACTCAGAAATGGCTGCAGAAATTATTTTTCAAATTTGCACCCCAAAATAAAAGTTTTCTGCTGAGCTGAGAACTTGACTAGAAAGCCAAGATCCCGCTTGGAGCAGGTTTTTATGGTTGAGTTATAAACTCTGAAAATAGGGCTTTATAATGGAAACGTTGACAGACTCCCTACTCTAACAGGGCTAGCGGATGCCCGCTGTAATGTACTGTGTAATTTATAGGAGTCACCTGTTAAGCCATCTGGGAAAGAAAATTTCCCCTCTTTTAAAATGGTAATAACTTGATTAACCTTTTGAACTTCATTACTATTCCAAATGGAGTCCATACAAGTCAGTCCCCGCTGGGCAGGGGATTGGTATTGACAGATAAAACTGGGAAAATGCATACTTCTTACAATGGTGGGGAGTTGAGTTTTCATGGAGAAAGGTATGGAGGAAGTACTTTTGTTTCCACAAATCAGTGATTTAGATGAGATGAAAGACCATGTTCCTATGTGAACCAGATTCCTTCTTTTCTCTCTCCACATACATTTACCCTTTCTTCTTGGTCTCTTATCTCATGATCTTTCCAGGCAAGATATGGAAACAAATATTTATCTTATCGCTGAGTTATTCTGGAATTCTACAATAGACCTGTGATCACATTGATGTGAAAACTGTCTCCAACTGATGCAGATTGTAATCCATTACCCATTTTCATCCTGTTCTATTCTTGTACATGTCTTCCTGGAAATCTGCCATTGAGATCTACTCCAATACATTGAAGCCTTCTTCTTTATCTCTTGACATTGGATATCAATGGAGCAAGTGGTCTGTCTATTGGTTCTTTCTTACACTTGCTATATGAGTAGATACATATAGACTGAAAATACATCAATTC
>JAJPUD010001441.1:227796-338556 GCA_023553655.1 Myrmecobius fasciatus
ATTCTACATTCTAGTCCATGCTCTCCCTTTCCCCTATACCTGACATATAATTCTTTCCTCACTTTTACCTCTTAGAATGTCTGGCTTCCCTTAGGTGCTATTTCCAATGGGAAAAGATTGTTTTTTTTTTTTAAATTTTTTCCCCTCTGTCTTTTCTTTCTTTCTTTTTTCTCTCTTTTTCTTGATTGGGTTTCCTTCTCCTTTTCCAAATAAGATCCTGATAGTCTCCCTCTTTTTCTTTTTCCTAGGTCTCCTTATCTTCTCTATTTTGCCTAAGCTGGAATTATACCAGCCATTTGAAAACCCAATTTCAATATTAACCAGCATGGGAAATTTATCCTGCTTCACTTTTTCAAGCTAGACTGGCTCATCCATCCTTAGTCAGATTGGTAAAACATCCCCTCCTCCAACATTGACTATAGGCTCACCATATTGGGGCCAGACTGATAAATTTTTGATCAAATTTATTCTTACTACAGCTCAGAACTCCCAAAGACAAGCAATCCACCAGCATCAATCTTCTGGAATCAGGGATTATAGATGTGTACTACTGTGCTTAGTAGGGATTTGTATTTCAAAACAATCTACATGGAAAGGCTTGAGAGTTTCTTTCTCCCACTTCAGCTGTGCAGAAATAAGCATGTTAAATGTTGTTTATCTGGATGTAGCTTAACTAAGCAGTGACTTTATTGTAGAACAAACTAAATCTTTGGTTAATTACTACCTCAACTTCTTAGAGATCATGGTTGGTAAAGCCAGACTGAGCAAAATGGTGATCACTTGATGGGTAAACTCTGTTAGGACTTCTGAATTAAATCAATGATTCAGTTAACAAAAGTAACAAATTTAATATGTGTCAGGCATAGTATCTGATATTAGAAATGAAAAATTGAAAATCATGAGGCAGGACATTACAGGTCAGGGCTAACTAGGATGGTCACTTGTTAATTTAGGTTCAAGACTGGAATGAAATGAAATAGTCATCATTCATCTAAAAGGACATTTACTTAATCTTGGCTACTGAAGGGTAGTCAAGAAAAATATTCATAGAGAGGCATCAACCATATTGATTGAGCTGAGCACATTTCCCTTGCCTCTGATTTGATTTGCTAATAGAAGTCTTCTGGTCAAACTATATGGAGAAGTTAGAGATCCTTGGTTTTCTTCTTTTTTTTAAAATATTTTATTCAGGAGGCCAGGAAGCTATAATAGCTTCCTGGAATGTTAATCTTTTGTGATAATCCCTGGAATAATCTTTTAAGGAAAAAAAAAACTAGTCCAGTCTATATGGTGATAGACTCTGTTAATATTCCTTCTGTTGTATTCCTTCTGTCTTCAATCAGCTCCCAATCTAGTAAGAGAGATAAAGCAAGTATAATACATGGTATCATATGTTAAATGCACAGAAGTACAAATAGTGCTGAGAAAGATTGAGTATCAATGAGGAGATTAGGAGGTTTTTAAAAGAAAATACTTTATTTTTTCAATCAGCAAAAATTTGTCTGCTCTCCCTTCCAACTTCTGTCTACTATTTCTACTGAGAAAGGATGAAAAATAAAAATCTTCTTACAAAAATGTAGGAGTAAGCAAAACCAATTCCTCCACTGACCATTTATTAGGAAAATCTAGATGGAGTACTAAAAACCCAATTGCAGGTGGATATTTACTTGATTTATTCAGCAAACCCCATACAACTTTATTAATTTATTGTAATAAGTAGATGGAAAAATGATGGAAATGATGATTCTAAAGGTGAGTATCAATTTATATATGATATTTTGCAAACCTTATAGGACTATATAAATAATAACAGACAACATTTATATGGTGTTTAAAGTTTGTAAAGCACTTTACATATGCTAACTCATTTTATTCTCACCACAACCCTGGGAAGTAGGTGTTATTATGATCCCCATTTTACAGATGAGGAAACTGAGGCACAGATGGGTTAGGTGATATTCTCAGAAACACACAGTCAGTGTCTAAGGTAGGATTTGAATTCTGGTCTTCCTGAATTCAAATCCTATATGTTATCCATTGTACTATCTAGCTGCTAATATTATTGTTATTATTAAGTACCAGCTGCTATTATAATTTTTATTATTCTAATTATGAAAGTATTTTAAGATCTATCTATGTTGATTCTTGGGCATTTTCAAAGTATGTCTCAACTGATAAATATATATGTATATTACATATACATATATAAGTGTATATTTATATTTGTATGTTTTTGTAAACCAAGGCTCAAGCTGTCTCATTTTCATAAGACTCTCTTAATTGACAGAGAAGATGATGATAACCAGTATGCCTATATGAGGGATGAATTTTTTTAGAAGATTTTTTTGTTTATTTGTTTGAGAGGATACATGTGGACCCTCTTTGGAAAGAAATCCAGAGTAAAAGAGAGTAGATTTGAAAGACAGATACATAAAGAAAACTTCCCCTTCCCATCTCCCAGGCCAGTTTCTCTGATTTATAGCTTTTCTTTCTAAATATTTTATTGAATTTCCCCTTAGAAGAGGTTAGGGATCCTTATTTGAACTTTTGTCTCACTTTTAATGGGAGAAATAATTTCATT
Organism: Myrmecobius fasciatus; assembly: GCA_023553655.1. NCBI lineage: Eukaryota > Metazoa > Chordata > Mammalia > Dasyuromorphia > Myrmecobiidae > Myrmecobius > Myrmecobius fasciatus. The sequence goes on from JAJPUD010001441.1 coordinate 230,378, forward strand.
CTGTATCCTTTCTGATGTATCCCTATATATATATAATGTAACTGATTCTGATTTCCTGTCTGCTTGGATAAATGAGTTTATTCAGCATTCATTATTTGTGATAATCTTCTGTGCATTTGATAGGGAATGGCCAAATCTTAGGAAGTAAGCTTAAGGTACTCTTTACCTAAATGGCAAACCATTGTAGTATCTTCATCAAGAAAACTCCAAAAGGGTTCACAAAGAGATGTTCATCCCTGAAATATGAATTTCTCACTTAATGGACAGCAACCAGGAAATCAAATTGAAACTATAATTTATTTCCTCCAGACTAGTAATATTTAGAGTAGATTTAATTTTAGTTCAGTAGCCCCTCTCTGAGTTGAGTGAGTTGAGTGAATAGCCTCTCTAGGCATGAATCTGTTTATGGTGAAGAAGGTTGGGCCAAATGAGACAGAAAGAAGACACACACACACACACACACACACACACACACACACACACACAGAGACAGAGACAGAAAGAGACAGAGACAGAGACACAGAGACAAATAGAGAAATGTAAAGACGGAGACAGACAGAGAGACAGAGAGATATACACAGTGATGAGAGACAGAGACAGAAGCATGGAGACAGACAGACACACACAGACAGAGAGAGGGAGAGACAGAGAGTATCACCTTTTATTTGAGCCATATTTAGACAATTCAAGTTGACATACACAACCTATGTGAAATATACACCTACCAAAATCTTATATATTTATGTACATCTCTTATCTTACTCTAATAATGGAGTTTTTGCCTTTTTTTCTCCCAGGGGTCCATTTGGTAGAACCTATGGAATCCTCAGAATAATGTTTTTAGATACATAAAATACATGAAATTACAAAAGGAAATGAAGATTAATTAAAATAAAGTTGTAATTTTTTTCCCATTTAGGTTTGTAGATGCCTTGAAATTTATCCATGGAGTATGTTGTGTGTGTGTGTGTGTGTGTGTGTGTGTATGTATAGGGAGGGGACTCAGGTTAAAAACTTCTCTAATAAGTTGTAAGCTCCTTGAGGGCAGTAATTATGTCTGAATCATCTTTATCTCACCAATGCCTAGCATAGTACACAAATAAGAGTACTTTATAAATGTGGTTGAGTGAATAAATAAATGAATAAACACTTTGTTCTCTAGGGACCATTTGATTTTTCCTGGGAAAGGCAAGAAGCCATGTAAAATTAAGTGCTATAATAATTTCTTGACTGGTCATTTAGCTGTTCCCTTCTCTCATATTACATGTTTACATGGTATTTCATTTGGAAGTACATGTGATCCTGGACTCTAGCAAAATATGCCATGGTAGTGAATTCTGTCAGGTCCAACAAAGCTGGAAAAATGTCTAGTATAGCTTGAGAAGACTAGTTTTTCATATAGAAGGTAAGAAGGAAAGTGTAGATTAAGTGACTTATCAAAGGTCACAAAAATAGTTGTCAAAGTTTAAAACTGAGATTAGAATTTAGATTTTTCAACTTTTTTTTGCTAGCTTTTGTATGTATACCATCTTTATTTCCAACTCTATCCATCCCTGACACTGTAGCTAGCATCCATCTCAAAGGTTTTATTCCGATCCACTCCAAATTCAATTAGCATTTATTAAGAACCTATTATGTGCTAGGCATTGTGCTGGGGATGCAAAGTAAATAAAATCAATCAATCAGTATTTATTAAGCATCATCTCTCAGGCATTGTGATAGATACTCGGTAAAATACATGAAACAAAACTTATAAGTAGCACTTTTTTAAAAAAGGGGGAAAGGCAATTTGTAAATAGATATGTATAAAGATGGCAACTTGAGGAGGAAGGAATGAGTACTAACAATAATGAGTTTAGGAAAGGCTTCCTGTATAGAATGGGCTTTGAGTTGAACCTTAGAAGAAACTAGGGATGGATTCCAAGAATCAGAGGTGGCAAGAGTGCATTTCAGATACGTGGAACAACCAGAGCAAAGGAAAAGAGTGGGATAATAGTTTGTCTTTTTGAGGAATTATATACATAATTATTTTCTATTTAGTATATGAAAGATAGATCCCAAGATAGAAATAATGAAAAGGCAGGTAGGGCTAGTACTCCTTGTTTCAACTCTTTATTTTCAAGGCAATGTTTTCTTAAAGATTGTTTCTACTCAATTCATTAAAAAATATGTCAAGGTAACAGTTTCCCTTATGACTGTTGATTTGGCTGGACAACATGCTCTTCATAAGCACTAAAGTAACTCCTTGAAACCATTTTGGATGTTTCTTTTTGAATTTTATCATTTAGATTAGAGGGAAAATGAGATGTTAATTGTATTCAAATTCAAAAGCTGTAAAACTGTGAGTCAATTTTTTTTCCCATGAGAACCACTCTACATCCTAGAGGGTTTCCTCAGAGACTTTTCTCTTGTTTCTCTTCTTTTGTTTCAGTTTTCCAAAGTGTGCTGAGGGCAGGTGTCCATAGCTGGTAGGATTGAGTCAATTATAAATTTTGTCTAAAGTGTCTGAGTAATTTGGAGGAAAGTACTTGGCTGGCTTTGTTCCTCCTGCCCTTCTGATTTCATTTGTACTATGGAAACCCTGGCCAGACTGAGCCTGAGTCCTTTGAGCCCTGTGACTTAGTGATTTTACTTGAAGGTGGCAAGTGACAACGTAGCCATGACATAAATGACATGAGAAAATAGTCCTCTTCCCTCTGAGGTATTCAGTACACTAAGCAGATGGCAACGACCTAATCCAGACCCAAGAAGAAACAAGTGAAATCATCCACTCAATTACTTTCATTGGGCAGAGGCAGTCTGGGTCTCTCAGATCTCCAAGGGGGAAAAAATCCCCTTGAAACTGCTGTGCACGCATAATTTCATTACAACAGAGTACCAGTCACCTCTTGTTTTCTTAAACTTGCATTATTGAAAGATTAGCTCCTCTGTTTATGGTTACATTGCCAAGTATCCACAGCAGAACGCTCTCCTCCATTCAGTGTTAATCGAACTGAAATTGACATGGCATTACCCAGGCCCATGGCACTATGAGATCAGATGAATTACTCAATTTGCACCACTTAGGTTAGAAGCTTTTTGAAAGAAGTCAGAATAAATTGACTAAGATTGCTTACATCAGAATACAGAGGAGGTTAAAAATGCAGTCCAGAAAGACTTCATTATAATAAAATGTTGTAATGGCAAATATTTAAATGGCATAGAGATAGGTTGCTGGGCTCATTCAACTGCTGAATGAAGGCAATGCTGGGAAGGGACCAAGAGTGTTACTTCTTTGCCTATGAAACTAAAGCAGAACAAAACTATGCACTAGAGGAGTGCTGGAGAGGCTGATTCTGATGAACAGATGATGAGATTACTGAGACACACTGACATTTACTTCTTCTCTAGTGCAGTCCCCAAAAGTATTTCTGTAAAACTTTAAATGAAGGCCAAAAAAAGAAACTCATATTTCACTAATAGACTCTTGAGGGGAAATTCAGTTAGGGATTGTCTCTATTTTGTGTCCACATGGTTCTAATTCAGAAAATTTCATGTAGAATATAAGTTCCTTGGGGGAAAGGATCATTACATTTTTGTTTTTATATGCCCAGTGCCTGGTATAAGGCTTGCACATAGTAGTCACAAAATAAATGCTTATTCAATTATAGAATTTTCTTCTTAGAGTTACTATTCTCTATTTTTTCCCATTCTACACTCTTTACATTTTTAAAAATTTTGTCTATCTTATTTTTAATTTATAAAACAAGTATTTCTATAATCTTTTAGATTAAAAAGATGATTGCACACAAAACTGCAGTACTATTGTGGACAGCATGATATTATTTTCATCATGCCATCCCAATTAAATTACCAAAAATTATTTTGCTGAATTAGTAAAAAGAATAAAAAATTCATTTGGAAGAACAGAAAGTTGATCAAAGGAGCTCATGAAAAAATGAAAGGATCTATTTTCTTTTGTGTTTGAACATATCTTAATTTGTTCTTCTTTGATACAGATTCTTCTATTAATAGTTTTGTTTTATTCAGTCATTTCAACATGAAAAGCTTTAGGGGAGTAATGAATCCAAAAAGTTTTATTTACTGAAGTTGTGACAGATTAAGTGGACCTTGGCAACAAAAAATCAAGGAAGACTACAAGGATTTTATGATATTGTCAAAGCTCTTTATTTTATTCTCCATGGTGCCTAATTTCCAAATTATATTGTGACCTTAGATTCACTGGTCGTAATGATTAAATTATTTGCAAGGGATGTTTCATTCAACCATCACTCATTCTAAAAAATTAAATTTTACTTTATTTTTGGTTCTGATTTTTCTTCTTTTCATCACTACTACCCTACCTAATGTGAAAACAAGAGAAACAAAACCCACTGCAAACATATATATATATAGCCAAGCAAAACAAATTCTCCTATTAGCTATGTCTAGAAAAAAAAAGAAAACATGCTTTAATATGCACAGTGAGTTCATCAGTTCCCTTTCTGGAGATAAACAGCTTATTTCATTACAAATCTTTTGGAATTATCATCATTGTGCTGATCAGAGTTCCTAAATCTTTCCAAGTTGTTTGTCATTACAATATTGTTATTTTATAAATTCTTATTCTTTTTACTCACTTCAACTTTCCATCAGTTCATAAAAGTCTTCCCAGGTTTTTCTGAAACAATTTCTTTCATCATTTTTTATATCACAATAGAATTTCACCACATTTAGATAACATAACTTGTTTAGCTAATGTCAAATCAATGGACAACTGTTTCAATTTCCAATTCTTTGCTATCTAAAAAGAACTGTTATAACTATTTTTCTTCATATGAGTCCTTTTCCTTTTTTGACTCTCTTTGGGTTATAGAACTAGTAATAGTATTTCTAGGTCAAAGGTTAAACTAAATTATTATTAAACACTTGTGTGCAGAGTTCTGTACTGGTATTAGGGGAAATAAAAAAAATTAGACTGACCATTGCACTTGAATATTGAAAATACTTCTGAATGGACAGAGACCTCTATATCTACAAACATGGCCAATTTTCTCTTTTCATTCCTCAACTTCCCCTTGTATACCTTTTTGTAAAGCAATGGTTGAGGAACCATCTAATTTTAAAGAATATGAAAAGCTTAGTTTAGAAGTTATTAGTATGTTCTAGATAATCATTTTGTCAATTCAAAAAGCTTTTATTAAACATTTACTATGTTCCAAGTACTATGCTAGATGCTGAAGAAACATAGGCAAAAACTAAACAGTTTCTTTCTGTGAGGAACTTATAGATAATGTTAGTTCTGTGAGACACTTTTGATAATTCATCTCTATCATTTTTATAAATAAGGAAGGAAATAAGCATATATTAAGTACCTACTATGGGCTTCACACTATGTTTAGTGCTTTAAAAATATTATTTCATTTAGTCTTCACAAAAACCCTGGGAGGCAGATATTACTTTTAATCCCCATTTTACCTATGAGAAAACCGAGTTAGTAACTTGTTTAGGGTAACCCAACTAGTGTGTGTGTGGATATGAACTCCAGAACTAGCACTTTAACCACTTTAACACCTGGCTGAAGAACTTAAGTATTCAGAAAGAGACTTTTCTGAGGAGGTGAGCTTATAGTATGAGGTGATTAGGTTGCACAGCGGATAGAGTGCTGACTTGAAGTAGGGAACTCATACTTCTAGTTCAAATCTGGTCTCAGACACTAATAGTGTGAAGCTGGGCAAGTCACTGTTTGCCTCAGTTTCCTCATCTATAAAATGAACTGGAGGACATGGCAAACCAGTTTAGTATCTTTGCCAAGAAAAACCCAAATGGGATCATGAACAGTCAGACACAACTTAAAAATGACTGATCCACAAAAAAAACTTGTAGATCAGAATTCCAGCCTCCAAATTTTGTGTCTGGCACTTTACATCAACACACATATCCTGAAAGGGGTACTAAAGGACAGTCTCACTCTTACCTTAAAATCAAAAGCCCTAAGGGACCCTAACTGATGTAACCATGATGATAACAGCCGCAATAACAAGTCACATCCATAAAACTTTATAGTTTTCTGGTGTGCTCACATCCATTACCTCATTTGAGGAATAGGTTAATCATCCCTATTTTAAATGAGGCAACTAGGTAGCCCTTTGGGTTTTTAAAATTTGGCCTTAGAGTGAGGGCTATGCTTAACTTTTTTTTTTGCATTTGTCATGGACCCCTCTGGCAGTCCTATAGACCCCTTATCAGAATGTTTTTAAATTCGTAAAATAAAATGTATAGCATTACAAAGGAAATCAATTATATTGAAATAGAATTGTTGACCTAACAATACCACTACTAGGTATGAATCCCAAAAGAGATGAATAAAAAAGGAAAAGAACCTATATGTATAAAAATATTTAAGCACCTCTTTTCTCAGGGCAAAGAATTGGAAATTGAGGGGATATCCATCAGTTGGGGAATGATTGAATAAACTGTGGCATGTGATTATGATAGAATATTATTGTTCTATAAGAAAAAATGAGCAGGATGCCATCAAAAAACCTGCAGAGTTTTCCATGAGTTCAAGCAAAGTTAAAATGTGCTGTGTACAAAGTAATAGCAAAATTGTGGAATGACCAGCTCTGGATGACTTTTCTACTCTCAGCAATACAATGATCCAAGACTACTCCGAAGGACTTTTGATGAAAAATGCTGCCCATATCCAGAGAAAGAACTCATTTGTGTCTGAATACAGGTTGAAGCTTACTTTTTTTTTAAACTTTTTTTTCTTGAGTGTTTTTTTAGGAAGGGAGAAGAGCTATATATTTTTTTTGCTACAATGTTTTGCACAACTTCACATGTATCTTCTCAATGGTTGGGGGTGAGGAAGGGAGAGAATCTGGACCTCAAAATTTTAGAAACAAATATAAAAATGGTTTTACATGTAACAGGAGAAAATAAAAACATTAAAACAATTTTCAAAAGTAGAAATACACTTTTAACAATGTAATTCATGAACCCCCTGAAATCCATTCAGGGGACTCATAAGTCTGTAGATCCCAAGTTGATAGCCTGTGCCTTACAGAAACTGAAACAAATTGTGTCTTCACAGATATATCCATTTGGCATTTAAATCTCTTTACAACCTGGGTAATTCTGACCTTGCCAATCTTCTGACCTTTTAATTCCGTCTATGTAACTCTATCAGTCAGCTATATTGTCCTGTTGCTGTTCCTTGCACATAGTATACCATCTCTTCTCCCCACACTTTTGTACTGTTCCCCATGTCTAGAATGCTTCACCTTCCAACTTCTAAAACTCAGAATCTGTAGCTTCTCTTAAAAATTAATAAATTTAAAAACAAAATAAAAAAGGAAAAAGCACTGCTATGAGCACAGCTTAACATGAGAGGATTCAGAATATAAAGCAATAAATTTTCATTTCAAGAAAGCCTACATATACTACACATTGTGTTTAGGGTTATCCATCTTTTCTTTGCTTCCGTGGGTTTTCTTTTATTCTTTGCTGTACACTTTTAAATTTATTCTTTTCCCCCTTTTCCCTGCTCCCCCAACAAGGCTACAATTAAGTGTGAATATATCTATATATTCATAGACATATATACACATATACATATATATTTAGAAATCTATAATCATACACATAAATAAGCATATGCATTCACATACATCTATGTAAAACTATACTATACTTGTTTGTCCTCTATTTCTTTGAAGGTAGATAACATCTTCCTTCATAAATTAAAATCTTTCCATATTTTTCTAAATTCACCATTTCATCATTTCCTACATCACAACAATATTCCAACCTTATATTTCTTCTTATTTTAAATAGTTTAAGATAATATTAATTAATGTGGCTGATATATAGTACAGTTTTCCTATTTTTTCTTGATTAAATCTATTTTAGCTTTAACTTTGAAATCATGATTGTAATTCCTGTTTTTTTAACCTAATAAATTCTACACAATCTTTATTAATATATTTCTGTATTTCTCTTATTTCCTATTTCTCCTGACTCCTCAGCTTTATTTCTACCTGCTACCTTGATCTCCTGTTACTTAACCTCACTCAATCCGAATTTTTATCCTTTCCACCACCCTTATCCTATTCTCATTAATCTATACCCTTTATCCTATTCCTGTTAATCTATAGAGCCTTCTATATCCCCCCATCCTGTTCCTTCATTTTCTTATTTATTTATGAATATAGAAGACTTTTATTCCCTTGCTTAATCTACCCCTCCTTCATGGATCCCTTCCTTCTCCCTTTCTCCCATCCTCTTTACCTGTTAATTCCTGTTAATCTATACACCTATTCCTGTTAATCTATACACCTTATTTTACCCTTGTTAATCTACATAACCCCGTTATCCTCCTAATATCCCTCCTCCTAATATTTCTGCATAACTTTAGAACTTTTATTCTCTTCTTCATGTCTATATATTATTCTCTTTTAAATTTCTAATAAGAGTAGGATTCCAGAACTACTAGCTCTCTTTCCCCATCCAATTTCTCTGTGTCAGTTCTCCCTTTCACACCTCATTCATATTATATAATTGCTCTTTCCTACATTATTTTGCTTTCGAGACTCACATCATATTCAGCTATACCCTGATCTTTATTTTGAATTACCCAATTGCTAATGACAATCTTAAATATATGGTTTACATTTTCATGTATAAAATATTTTGTCCTTATTGAGTCCTTTATAATTAATCTTTGATGCCTAAATTATATTTTTTGGATATTTATATGTCAAATTTTCATTAAGTTTAGGCCTTTTTTGCAACAAAATCCTGAAATTTTGGTAATTCATTAAATGTCCAATTTTTTTCATTCAGGATATGCTTAACTTTGTTGGGCATGATATTTTTTGGCTTCACCCCTAGTTCTTTTCTTCTTCAATATATAGGGTTTCAAGATCTGCCATCTTTTAATATATCTTATGCTATCCTGTATGATTCTAATTGTGGTTCCATCATATTTAAGTTATCTTTCTTCTTCTTACTCTTAATATTTTCTTCTTGACCTGAGGTTTTCAGAATTTGGCTATGATGTTTCTCTATGGTTTTCCTTGTAGGCTATCTTTCAAGTGGTGATTGATGGATTTTTTTCTATTTCTTCTTTCCTCTCTTATTCTAATACTTCATGACAATTTTCTTTAATATTTCTTGTCTTATTACATAAAGATTCCTTTTTTTGATCATAGCTTTCAGGTAGCCCTATTATTATTATGTGTTCTCTTCTTGAGCTGTTCCCCAGTGCAATTGTTTTTCTTATGAGATGTCTTACATTCCCTTTTATTTTGTCATTTTTTTATATTTTGTTTTTTATTTCTTCGTTTCTTATAACTTTACTGGCTTCCTTTTGCCCAATTCCAGTTTTCAAAGAATCATTTTCTTCCTTAAGATTCTGGATCTCCTTTTCTAGTTGGTTGACTTTTTTTCATAATCTTCTTGTTTTTCTTGGATTCTTATTTTTTTTTAAGTTTTTCCTCAATTTCTCTAATTTGATATTTTTTGCAAGGCAATTGGGATTAAGTGACTTGCCCAGGGTCACATAGCTAGAAAGTGTTAAATGTCTGAGGCAGAATTTCAACTCAGGTCCTCCTGACTCCAGGCTGGTGTCTATCCACTGTACCATTAAGCTGCTCCTTCTCACTTAATTTTTTAAAAATCTTCTATGAATTCTTTTTGGGAAGATGACCATTTAACATTTCTATTTGGGATAGAGGCTTTTTTTACTTCAATATCTCCTCTGGAGATAAACCCTGGTCTTTTCTATTCCTACAGTAATTTTCTATGGTTGAATGCTTTATCCTTTGCCTATTCTTTTTTTTCACTAGCAGATTTTTGGTATAATCACCTCTAGTCCTGAGGTGGGGGTGCCTTAGGACTCAGGTTCTCTGGCTTGGAACCCCCAATCAAGAATTCTTGTTTCCTGTAAATGCTCATAGCCAGCAGCATCTCTCCCCCTCCGTTTCTGCCTTCACCAGGTGTGTGATGGTTTCTTATTACCTAAAGCCCTGGGAAGCACAACTGGGTCTGCTGTCCTTTATTAGCAGAGGGTCCCTCAATCTCTCTCAGATGTCCACCTCTCCCCGCAATCTGGAAGGTGAAAATTCCTGTAATTGGGTCTGAGGCTACAACCCAGATTTTCCCTAGGGCTCCCCAATTGCTATCTCAGTGGAATTATCCTGGAAGTGTTTACCCTTCACATTGGTCAAACCTCCATCCTAGTATCTTTCTTTGGATTTTCTCTGATTGTCCCAGAAGGACTATTGTTCTGTCCTAATTCTAATTTATTTTTACCACTCTATATTCACCTGAGGTGTTATTTTTTCTTGTTTGTGGAAGAAATTTGGAGAACTTGGAATTTTCTAACCTACTTTGCCATCTTCCTAGAATCTTCTCTCTTAAGCTCAGTTCACATGCCATTACCTTGAGGGGCCCTTTCCTCATTCCTTTAGCTATGTATGCCATTTCTTAAAGGTCCCTTTCTATCTATCTTGTATGTTACATGTGTTTTGTGATTTGTATGAATTGTCCCTCTCAATAAAATATAAATTCATTGAGGGCAGAGACTATTCTCTTTCTCCCTCATCTCACAACATTCAGATATTGTATTTTATTATCTCCTTATTGACTCCTGTTTCACATGAAGAAGTGGTCCTTTTCCTCAACAAGTAGACCCCTTTATACCAATGAACAACAACAACAAGAACAACTGAAATTCTCCCTTTCCAAAGTTATTAATGTTGTCTCTTAATTGAAAAATCTAATCATCTTTTCTCCAGTTTCATTCTTCTTGATTTATTTGTAGCCTTTAACAAAGCTGGATTTTTATAACACAATTCTCTTCTGGTTCTCCTCCTGCCTTTTTTACAGTTCCTGTTTTAGCTTCTTTGCTTTTTTATCCCTGTCACTAGCTGCAGAGTTTCTCCAAATCTCTTTGACTTGGATCCTCCTCTTCCTCTAAACAATTTCAAATGGTAATTTCATTATTTCCTAGGTGTTTAACTATCACCTTTCATTAGATAATCCCAGATCTATATATCCAGCCCTGGTATCTCTGCTGAGTTCCTGTTTTGCATCACCAGCTGCATTTGGGCTGTCATGAACTGTATGTTTGACAATTTAATCTCAGCACATCCAAAACAGAAATCATTATTTTTCTTCATCAAACTTTCCCCTCTTCTAAATTTACCTATTACTTCCAAGGAGATCACCATCTTCCCAATCATCTAGGCCCTCAATCTTAATGCCTTCCTAAACTTCTCACTTACCTCCAATATCCAATTTGTTTTCAAATCTTGTCATTTCTAACTTTGCAAACTCTTAAATATGTCCCTTTTCTTCCATGCACAATCATCTAGACTTTTGCAGTAGCTTTTTAGCTTTCCTGTTTCCAGTCTCTCCCAACTCCAATCAGCTGCTAAAGTGATATTTTTAAAGTGTGGATCTGACCATTCTGCCTTCCTACTCAGTGGCTCCCTTTACTTTTAGGACCAACTTATAAAGTCCTTCTGCTTGTTATTTAAAGCCCTTCTTTCCTCCTCTATCTTGTGATATTTACTCTCCTTTATGTATTTTATGATCCAACAGGTCCTTGCACATATCACTCCATCTCTTACTTCTACTGGCTGTTCCCAATGTCTTAAATGTTCTTAAATGTTCTGTTTCTCCATTTCTGCATTTTATCTTCTCTGACTTCTGTTAAGGTTCAGTTCAAAGGTTACCTCCTTCAGAAAGCCTTTCTTGAGTATACTTAGGTGCTAACACCTCTTTTCTGAGATGACCTTCAACTTACTTGCCCTATATTGTGAACGTTTAATTGTATTTGACTCTCATTGACCCCATTTGGGGTTTTCTTGGCAGATGGATTAGTTTTCTATTTCCTTCTGCATCTGATTTTATGGAAGAGAAAACTGAAGCAAAAAGAGTTAAGTGACTTACCTGCCCAGGGTCACAGAGCTAATAAGTGTCTAAGACCCATATTTGGACTCGGGAAAATGAGTATTTTTGATTTCAGGTCCAAATGCTTTATTGATTGCACTCCCTAACTGCCTATAATATGTAGGTCCATAGTTATTCATATCTTTTCTTCTTTAGAATGAGAGCTCCTTTTCCTTTCCTTGTATTCCCAGCAAGGGTCTTTGGCAGTTGTTTTGCCATATGTCTTGCCACTGGACTCTGATGATTCTGGAAAAGACAATAAGGCTGATGATTTTGTGCAACTATCTCACTTAAATCCAATTCACTTGAAAGTCAGGACATCACTCTTGTGATATCATTGATCCTCTTTGAGAATCAAGGATCATCAACAATTTTCTGTATAGCATTTGATAGACAGTAAGAACTTAAAAATGCTTGGCTGAAACTAAGGTTTCCTTTCTTCTGTTTCTATTTCTATTTATTTTTATTTACTTTATGTGTCTTTATCTTATATTTTTTGATTTATACATGTTGCCTCCTTTTTTAGAATATATGCTTTTTTGAGGGCAAGGACTATGAAAGTCAAGACATCACTTTTGTGATATTATTAATCCTCTTTGAGAACAAAGGACCAGCAACAACTTTCTGTACAGCATCTGGTAGACAGTAAGAACTTTAAAAATGCTTGGCTAAATCTAAGGTTTTCTTTCTTCTGTTTCAATTTCTATCTACTTTTTATTTATCTTATATTTTTGATTTATATGTATATTGCCTCTTTTTTTAAAAGAATATATGCTTTATTTATAATAGTACGGACTATTTTTGCCTTTTCTTTGTATTCCCAGTACTTATAGTGCCTAGTATATTATAATTTCCCTATGCCTGCTATCCTTATCACCATCTTCTTGCTACCTTGCCTTCAAATTCTGGCTAAAATAATATCTTCTACTAGAACTTTTTCCCAATACCCCTCCAAGGTAGTGTTTTCTCTCTCTTGATGATCTCCAATTTATCTTGTATGTATATGATTTGCACAGTTTATATTCTGTCTTCCTTAGTACACTGCATGCTCCTTGTGAATAGGGACTATTTTTTTCCCTTTCTTTGTATCTCCAATGCTTAGCACAGTGCCTAATCCACAGCACTTACAAATGTTTCTTGACTTTGCACAGTTGTCTGGTGCATGGTAAGTACTTGGTAAATGTTTGCTGATATCAACAAATATACCACCTAGGTCATAGCTAGAGTTTCTTATTATCATAGATTTACTATTCTAATGAATTGCTCTTCCTTTAAGCCAAGTTGGATACCAAGAACATTGTAATATGTGATACTCTTAAAGGGCTAGAGAAGAAAGATAGACTTATAACAGCCATTTTCCTAGGGGATCAACTCATTGTTGAAATGCACAGAAATCATATAAAATTGGATAAAACTTTGGACAAAAACTACAGTAGGGTCCTTTCCCATGATCTGAAGCTTTTCCAAGCCTTACTTGGCATAATTGCTCTCTCTACAATTAAACACCTTCTGACCAAAGGCAGGGTTGTTGCCAGCCTTTCATTCTCTATCAATAGCATTCTCCTTGCTTCTTACATAGATAGGTTAATTGATTTACAGGCTGCCACTGTACCTGATGCGGTGATGCAGTTACTCAAGATGCATTCAGCTGCTTCTCCCAAAGAGGTAGGAATATAATTCAAGTCTTCTGATTGCAAGTCAAAAGAACACCATGATCCTGTGATCAGATTTTTAGTCCATGCATTTAATATTAATTTTGTATTTTGGAGGGAGGCAAGCGGGTTTAAATGATTTGCTAAGGGTCCCCCAGTAAGTAAGCATCTGAGACTGAATTTAAACTCAGGTCTTCCAGGCCCAGCACTATATCCCTTGAACTATTTAGTTGCCTCAACAGAATCAAGAAAGTTTGAATTCAAATCTGTTCTCAGACACTCAGATGTAAGACCCTGGACAAGTCCCTTAACATTTGTCTCATTTTTACTTAACTGTAAAATGGGAGTAGTATTAGTACCTGTCTCATGAACAAGTTGTGAGAATTAAATGAGATAATATTTATAAAATGTATGGGATAGAACTTGGCACATAGTATGTATATAATAAATACTTGTTCTTTTCCTTTCTATGTGGAAAGTCCAAATAAATGAAGGATTTTTTTACCTATTGAGAATTTCTTCAGATATTTTTGTTTGTAGATGACATTTCTGGCTGGAGGCGAAGCAGGGTGGCTCACAAGAAATCTACTTAGTTATCCATACTACAAAAACAAAGTAGGTAAAAAATGAATTCTGCTCAGATTAAAATATACTGCTGAATGACCAGTAAGTTAGAACACTGGTCATATATCTCAGATAGACAAAGCAGAGAGGCAGTGAATTGGATCCAGAACTGAATAGGCAGAAGATAGTAGGCTGGATTCCATTTAGAAAACTTTATTTTTAATAATCCCAGGTTACTCACTCTGATAACATTTTATTTTCTTTAACACTGGTGTTCTCCCAATGATAGTAGATTGATATAACTCTTTGAAGAATTGAGATTATTAGGTTAATAAAAGACAATGGAAAGATACATAATGAGTATAAAGTTGATTGGAGCACATTAACAATGAAAATACATGCATAAATGATGACTTTAAAATGGCATCAGAGTTTAATATGATTGGAAAAGAAAGTTGGCTGGTCACAAAGGTGAAGCAATAACAAATGGATCCCATAAATGTCATCACAGTTCCACAAAAGTACCTGAGAATTGTATCATGATGTTTAATAGATCTTCTCTGATAAATTTGTGGGAAGACATGACCAAATATCTTCTAGGATGAAAAAGCCAAGATGAGTTTTATTTTTGTTGGGGATAAAAGTATCTACATTATTCAGAGCATAGATCTCTTGAAGTAAGTTCATAGTAACACTGTGCGGAATCACTTTTCTCAAAACAATTCTGCGACACATAGCAAAGAATGAATCTGCCCATTTCTTTTTTATTTGCCAGTGAAAAGAGCAACTAATATGGGAAATTTTTCTATGTTATTTTGAAGCTCACCCATAATTATGGAGTCACAAATTTGTAAAATGTTGGATTTGGAAAAGACTTTAAAGTTCTTCCCATCCACATACTCACAAACAACCTAATCATGATAGAACTACAATAGTCATAGTTCCCACAATGACCAAGTGAGTAGAAAGTAAGGCTCTAATATTGCCCATGCTTAGTTCCTCTTAATGTGGCCAGGGGGAAAATGATAGGAAGGAAACTTGAAATGTTGTCAGAATTAATCAACAGAGAATGCTTGAAATGTCATAACGAGGTAATGCTGATTTTACATGGCATAAGAAGAGATTAGACTACTCACCACAGACTGCTTCATTGTAAATTATGTAATAGACCTTGTAGAAATGCCAAGATAGTAGAGGTCTGCTTGTAATGCTGAGCTCCGAGTAATGCTTGACTTAAAACATGGTTTACTTTTTTTCGTTAGAAAGTTAAATGGAAGCAAATACAGTCCGGCAGGTAGCAATTACCTAATATCTTTGCCTGGAGAGATATTTTTCAAAATGGTACTTTTCTTACTGATCCTGCAGAGGAAATGAGGTTTATTTATGGTGTCAGAGGAGAACAAGGGATTGATAGTTGGAGATTTTACATGACTTCATGTTTTGAGAAAGTCATTTGTTTACAAATCAGATTCAATCAAACCAAAAAGTATTTAATGAAATCCAGATTTGGAAGTCACCTGAGAGATTTTTCACCCAAATTTTAGACTAGAGGAAGCAATTAAGATAAAACTTATACCTCGATGTAAAAATGATATAGCCTATAAGCCATTATACACAATTGATGCTAATCTTAGAGTTGGGTAACCCTGTAGTTTAGGGAAATAAAGAATTAATTAAATAAATTTTTCTTTAATATGCCAGAATTGTATGTTAATCAGAACTTCAACCATTATTTGTTAAACAAATGATTATGTTTTGAACAAATGGTTATAAAAATAATATAAATTTTGCTTTTATAATGTTTTCTTTCTAAGGAATCCCAGAGTATAATAATAGGTCAAACTTATTGTAAGTCTTTAAATAAGAAAAAGTAGATAAAAGCATTGTTTTATATAAACTAGAGCAGAATATATGAATTTGTTATTAGTTTTATTATATTACATTTTAGCAGTTTCATGAATTCAAAACTTTTTTATTACACAATCACAGAATCTCTGAATTAAAAGGTGAACCAATACCACTCATGCCACATCTTACTTAAATAAATACTATTACTTCAAAAAATGTTATTGGTTTTTTGTTTTTATATTAATCACATTTATCAATGTGTATCTCTCAATTGTCCTTTATCCATATAATCATTGCTTATTAAAAAGAGTAAAAAAAAAGGAAAAAAAACCCAACAGTTCAACAAATTTAACCAACACTTTGTGAAAATATAGGATTATATGTAGTGTTCCATACTTGTAGCCCCCTATTAGCAGAAGAGGAGAAATACCTTCTTTTATCTAGTTTCTTATAGCTCAATCATATTCAATTGCCTTTATGCAATGCAATTTGTTTATCCATTTCTCTAATCAATGGACATTTATTTTACAGTTCTTTTCTACAACAAAAAGTGTTACTATAAACATTTTGGTATATATGGGGACTTTATTATTATCATTTACTTCCTTGGGATATAAAGTCTAATCTCTGTGTCAAATGTTATCAACATATTCATATTCATTTCTTCCTATAATTCTAAGTTATTTTCCATAATAGATCAATATACAACTATGCAACAGTGCTTTGGTGTGAATATCTTTTTACAACCTCATCAATATTTATCATTTCCATTTTTTATTACCTTTGCTGGTTTTTTGGATGTGAGTTGAAAATTTGGTTAAAAAAATATTTGTTTCTCTTTTTGTCAGTGATTTGGGGGCCTTCTTTCTTATGGTTGTAATAGTTAGCAATAATTATTTTTGGGACTATTTGTTCATATTTTTTGACCCCACATCTATTGGGGAATGACTTTTTTCTTTTGTATTTCTCATAGTTGCCTGTACAAATTTTGTATGTCAAATACTTATCAGAAATATTTGATATATTTTATTTATGTTTGAGGCTTTTCAATTTCATTAACAAAAATTATAAATCAATTTATCCATCATTATTTAATAATCATCCACCATGGGTAAGTCATTGAGCTAAATGCTGAGGATGTAAGTTTAAAAGAACTGTTCTTTCTCACAAAGATCTTATATTGTAGTAAAAATTCAACAAGTACTTAGGTAAATATATATTACTTAAATATAAAGCAAATAATATAAATACACACAAACTGGTTAAATACAAGGTAGTTTGAAAGGGAGAACACTTGCAATTGAAATGACCAGGAAAGCTTCCATACTGAGAAAGACAGTGCTTAAGCTTTGTCTTAAAGAAAGAAGGGAAGGGTATAAGCATTTTTATAGCACCTACTATCTATCAACCACTGTGCTAAATGTTCTTATAAATAATATCTCCAAATCATTCCCCAGGTGATAAGTGATAAGATATGAACTGGCAGTTTTTAGATAAAGAAATCAAAACAATATCTAGACAAATGAAAAAATGTTCTTAATTATTATTGATTTGAGAAGTGCAAATTAAAATCTTGAAATCACCTATGAGATTGACTAAAATGATTGAAAAAGAAAGCAACAAATGTTGGAGGGGATGAGGAGAAATTGTGACACTAATTCTTTGTTAGTGGAATTGTGAATTGATCCAACAATTTTAGAAAGCTATCTAGAATTATGCCCAAGAATTACTAAATTGCAACCCAGCAATACCACTACTATATCTGTTCTCCAAGATTATTATTAGAGAAAAAGGAAAAGAAGTTATTTGTTCTAAAATATTTGTAGCATCTATCTTTGTGATGGCGAAGAATAGGCAATTGAGGAGTTGCCTGTAATTTGAATAATTGCTGAATTGTATATGATTGTGATGGAATACTACTGTGCCATAAGAACTGATGGATATGACTTGTATGAAATAATGAAGAGAAAAATGAGCAGAATCAAGAGAACATTATGTAGAGTCATAGTAATATTATTTTAAGAACAATTTTGAGCAAATAAATAATTTTCACTGTTATAAATACCTGTTACCTTCAAAGGATATATGAAGGAAGATGCTATCTGAATATGGAGAAACAATAAAAATAAAAATATTTATAGAATGATTTCACATATAAATGTATATATAAATATACATATACATATTTGTGTCTAATAGTAATGACTTCTAGGGTGGGTAGGGAAGAAAAAAAGGAAAAAAAGAAATCTATATTATACCTTTATTAAATATTTAAAAGGAATTTCCACTTGTAAATTTCAGATTTACAATTTCATATGCAATCTTTTTTATTATACTACATTATAGAAATGCTTATGTTATTCCATAAATTAAAAAATATATATCTTATAATATTTGGAGACTTTTAATAACTCTCAAAAGTGGATACTATTATTATTCCCATTATACAGTTAAGGAAAATAAGGCAAACAGAGATTAAGTCCCTTACCCAGAGTCACACTGCTAGCATCAGAAGTCAGGTTTGAATTCATCACATTTGAATTCAGGTCCTCCTGGCTTGCCCTAGCACTCTATGTACTGTTCTATCAGTTGCTTCTTTGTACAGAGACTGAGAGGCAGAGATGAGGGGAAATGCATTTCAGACACGTGAGAAAGCCTATGAAATTGTCTCTATTATATATTTAGTTAAGAATTAACTTTTAACCACAAATATGAAGAGTAATCAATTTAGTTCTCCTTGACTTTTTGATCAATTTCTAGTCATTTATTTATTTTTCAATGATTTAATGTATGTAGGATAAAATGTTTTCCTAAACCTAATTTTGGCTAGTGTGCTTTCCAATTTCCAAAGCAAATCTTGTCAATAGAGTTTGTTCACAGATAATTTGTTTTTGAGTTTATTGTAAATTGATTTATTAATAGTTCAATTATTTCTATTTCTTCTCTGTTCCATGGATCTACTTTTCTATTTTTAAAGTGCTCCAATTTCTTCTGATAATTACTTTAGAATATCATCTGAGATCTTTGTTCTACCCCTCCCCTCAACTGATTATTTCCCTTGATACCAGAAATATTTTGTGCCTCTAAATGGATTTTGTTATTATTTTATCTGGCTTTGTAAAGTATACCTTTAGTATAATGATATGCTAAATCTGTAAATTAATTTAGATAGAATGATTATTTAAAAAATTAAATTGGTGTGACCTAGCCAAAATCACTGAAAAGTACTGAAAAAGTACTGCTATTTATTTAGATATTTATTTCTTTAAGAAACATTTTATAATGAGATTTATCACAAAATTATATTGTAGTATATTGACTGAGATATTTTATGAATTTGTAGTTATTTTAAATTAATTTTTTCCTTTCTATTATTGCTTCCTGGATTTTCTTATTGTTATGGAAAAATGCTTTTGATTTTTGTGACTTTATTTAGTATACTGCTATATTTACTAAAGCAATCAATTTTTCAACTAATTGCTTTGTTGACTTATAGTTTTTAAATATCATGTCATTAGCAAATAACAGTTTTTTTCTCCTGTTTGCATCCCTTTATATATTTAATTTCTTTCACTTGTCTTACTGCCATTGCTAGTGAATCTAGAACTATATTAAATAACAATAAAGGAGACATGCTTGCTTTATTCATGTATTTATTGGAAAAGTTTCCAGTGTTTTTCCATTGAATATAATACTAATTTTTATTGTATTTAAAAATTAATCCTATGCCAATGCTTTATAAATTTTTTAAAAGTCATAAATAAGCATTTCATTTTTCAATTTTTTTTCTGAATATATTAATGTAATTATATGTGTTTGGATGTTTTTGCTTTTAATATTATTATTAATTATATAATATAATATAATATACTTGATAATTAATTCATGGGATTAATAATGAATAATTAGCAACAGTTTTCCTAATGTTGAACTATTCTTGCATTCCTGGCATAAATCCAACTTGATGTTTTTTTTCTAGTTGAGTCTTCTTACCTTCAATTTCTTAAGTTTATTTTTCTTTTCACTGTACCTTTTTCTAAGAAGATACTTTCTTTGCTTTATTGTTGTGATAAGACCAGCATTTCTCTGATGCAACTTCTTTCCTTCAATCAAAACATGGTGAAGCTTTATCTAAAGGAAGATACATTAACTCAACTTCCCTAACTCAGCTTCCTTCCCTTTTCATTCTCACAAAGCCAACATGGAGTGTGCCATGACAAAGTTGTCCCTAGGACTTGAATGGCTCTGATTTCAACATAGTTTTTTTGACCTACTGATCAGATATATCTAGATGGATGACAGGGGCTGAGAACACAGAAGCTAAGTATCATTATAGCCTTGTTTCATATTCTTACTGCATTAGGGCATTTTATCCCAGCGTTGAACTTGAACTAAGAGAATGCCGGTATTAGTCATGCTTCTAATAATTCTCTTTATTAATTCTCTTTCTTGAGAATCTATTTTAAAATTTTATTATCTGACTTGTGGGATTTTGCATTTATTCTTTCTTTAATTTCACCATAATATTCATGGTATTAAAACTGTAGTATTGACTTTCATAGATTTTGCTCAATTATACACTTTCTTTTCTGTGATTCACTTACAGACATCAATTCATGAATAAAGCAATGTTGGAAAGAAGTAGTGTGTTATGGGAAAAATTACTTCAAGCTCTATAATGTGTTTCAATGCTATTCCTTCCCTCCTTCCTTCTCTGAGTCCATCTTTATCTCATATTTCTGAATGCTAATCGATCTAAGAAGGTTATAGTATCCCTTCTCTATGGCCAAGATGCTACACATGGAGGTGTCGCACTTTTCAGAGAAGATAGTCATTAGGGCAGCTAGATGGTACAGTGGATAGAGTACTGGCCCTGCAGTCAGGAGGACACGAGTTCAAATTTGACCTTAGACACTGAACACTTACTAGCTGTGTGACCCCTAGGTAAGTCACTTAACTCCAATTTCCTTGCAAAAAAATTACAAAATAAAACAGAGAAGGTAGCTTCCTGATGCACCAAATCTTCCACCTCCAATTAAATTTATCATGAGGTCCTCAATTCCATTGCAGATGTATGTGTCTGTGACTTTCCTTCTACAACTCCCAGTTACTCCTGAGAAACATCAATATATACTCACTTTTCACCCATGGACTTAGTAGGAATTCATCATCCATTGCCCTATATCTCCCATCTATATTTTCCTCTACACTCTCCTGCTACATAATTCCATCCCATAAAATTAATTGATTCTAGAATGCTTTAATTCCATTTCTTAAACTTAATTTTCTGGTTTCTTTAAATTTTGTTTAGGTTTTTATCCTGTTTTATAATTTTTTTATCCCTTGATCTCTTTTGGTTTTTGTATTTTTGTATTTTTGTATTTTTGTTTTTTGTCCCATAGATGTCACTTTTTTCAATTATCTCCAAACATAGGGTAAAGGATTTCATTGTTTATTTATTTGATAGATATACTTATTTGCCTTTCTCAAGTTTCTGTTGTTTGAGTTTGCAAATTTAATATTCTATTTGTCTATTCATTAAAAATACCAACAATGTCCCTCTTTTGAATGGTCATAATTATGTAAGATACCCATTTGGGATTGTAGCTGAAGCTCTTCTGCCTTTTGTAATATACTATTTCATTCCTTTCTTCAATTTCTTATGATTGTGGAGTAATTTTGTGCTACTAAAATTTCTTTTACTTTTATTTAAAAGTCTTGTTTTGACCACTTGAAAAATTTATTGTCACCAAAGTTAGGAACTATAAGTCTTGGAGTTTGAAATGTAGTTTTTTTTTTTTTTTTTTTTTTTTTTTTTTTTTTTTTGCTTTTCCATTGGAGACAATCTGTGGATTATTTTGATGGTTTCTTTGTTATTTATATTCAGAAGTTCTGGTCAGTTTCCTGGCATTGTTTATTACATTTATCATGTATTTCTAAAAGACTTATGATCCTTAATATATTTCTGTATAGCCTATCTTCAAAGTCAATCACTTTGGCTTATAAGTAATTTATGTATTTTTTGATATCTTTTCTGCTGGATTTTCCTCATTAGTGTTTTGGATTCTAAAAAGATTCATCACTTTTAATTCTTTAGAGAAGGAAAGAAACAAGCATTTATTAAGTGCTTACTTATGTTCACATTGTGCTAGACATTTTACAAATGTCTCATTTGATCTTAACATCTTTGGGAGAGAGACTTTCAGATGTGGATTCTCAATTAGTTTGGTAATTTATCAAACTTTCTTTTAAACTGGTTATATACCCTCCATTCTTTCTATTCATTTAATGAGATTATATTGACTAAAATCTTCTGTTATTCTTTCTTATAAGATCATACAAAGGACTTCATGTTCTAAACTGAAATTGTACTTCTTTGGCTGCCATATCCTTTTGCTTGGCAAGTAGGTCGTATGTTTGCTGAGTTGGGTCTTTCTTAAGCACTTTTGCTTTTTAGGTACATAATAACAATTGCTTTACTCTGCCTAAACTTTTGTGTAGCATGATTGTAATTGATTTCTATTTCTTTTTTTAATCAACATTCCATTTTAATTTTTTCAACATTCCATTTTTAGAATTGCTAATAACTTGTTTGAATGGGTCAGCCTGTAATTACATACCAAATTTTTTTCTCATTTTATTGTAGTTTTATATTTATTTTTTGATCATACTTCTAATGAGGGTGGTCTGACTGTGTGAACAAGTGATTTAGGAATGACTTTTCTTTCTCAAATCCCATGCCAACTGAACACAAGTTCTGGAAGATTATATCATACGTGTAAAAACTTAAACATAATTCTAACAATAGGATTGAGTGTTGTTTCTGAAGACTATCCTAGCTAAGTTCATAGAGACCAAGAGACCAATTTTTTGGTGATAAATTCTTTGGCGTTGGAAATCCATGGAATAAACAAGGGAAAAATATGATTTCTAGTCTTCTCTAGTTCCTTTGCACTTCCATAGTAATGATGATAGAATAGTAGAAAACAGGAAATATGGTATTATTGAATGACATACATTTCAGATTGTCCAAATCCTTAACTTGACTATTGATACTATGTGAGAACCTTGTGTAATGATCAATTGGATATATTATAGTAGGAACTTAATTGTATCCATCTCTTCACATTGTCATTATAAATAAAACTAGAAACCAGAATTTATAGTTAATTAACAGAAAGTACATGGAAAGGTAAAGAGAGGTGCTAGATGAATCTTTTTTGTCATATCTTCATAAAACCAGTTATATTGTTTCATAGAATATATGATAATCTCATATTGCACTGCTCATGATAAACATTTGAGAAATAATCACCATGAAAATAATTGTAGCTTATATACCAGCATCTGTCATAGAGGATAAAAAGGTAGAAAAATTCTATGAAGAACTTGATAAGACTCTTAAAATTAAATCATCCTATATTTTGATAGGCCATGACTTCAATGCCAATGATTCATAAAATATAGTCTTATGCCAGTACAGTACGATTACCTTCTTTGAGAGAAAAATTGGAAAGTGATAGGCACAGAAGCTAATTGTATTTTAACTGGAAATAATTTATTTTGCTATACATAGTAGGCATTTAATAAGCATTTGATAAGTCTACTTAATATCTGAATTCTCCTTACATATACTCTTATTGATGCCACCCATTGGTTCCTTTATATGAGCTAGAGCAAAATTCCTTAAACTGTAGATTGTGACCCCATATGGAGTCATGTGAAATGTGAAAAATTTGGCAATAGTAAAAGGTATCAAATATTCCACCAATATTTAATTCTTAATTTAAAATTAGTACTTACATTTATTTCAGGTATGTAGTTTACAAGCAGATAACTGAGTAAAACTGGATTGCAAACAAATATACAAACATCATACCAAGCATTAGCAAATAATAATTGGCACTAGTTTTATAAGCATATAAATGGAACTGATAAAGATGAATCATAGAAGAGGACTACAGCCCATGGAATTTTTCTTTTTAATTAAGCCAAAACTTTTGGTAGAACCATAATTGCAATGTTTACAAAAAACATAGAAGATAGACTACTTTTACTACTGTTTTTTTTTTTTTCAAAATCAATTGCTTTGTATTTTAGCAAATTAGGCAGGAAAGTTAACAGTGCATGTATTTTGGCCAACTTGTTTTGTAAGCAAAAGTTAAAGGGAGTAAAGCTGGCTATGCTGGGAATTTGCCTTTTCTACCTGTTTAAGCACTACATGGTGTTTTGATTCAGTGATTGGAGATGTGTTTGCAAACTTGCTGTTCTATAAAAAGTTGTCCCCTAAAGGCTGAGTGAGTCTACTGTAGGCTAATACTTTTTCATCACAAGGTTTAATTTTTTATTTTATTATGTAAATTTATTAATTTATTTATATTTATGACATTCATATTTACTTACTAATAATTATTTATTTTATTATGTAAAAATAAACAACCACATTTATCTCAGTATGAACATTTGTTTTAATTTTTAATAAATGATAAAATTATATGTATACCAAAATTGTTTTAAAATACATTTCTTTATGATTTATTATCAGTAAATGTTATATATGCTGGTTTTATAAACCTATAGAATGGTGGTTACCTAAAAATTTCTCTAGCAAAAAGGGGTCATTAGTGGAAAAAATGTAAAAAGCCCCGGACCAGAGTGTTAAGTCTGAAAGAACCAGAAAAATTAAACTAATTATAACAATGACTCAGGGCATTTTTATACCTGATTCCAGTTTTGCTTCCTTTCCACCTGACTGTATACTAAGGATGGATATCCAGGAACAAAGAGAAGGGAAAATGGTGAGCTGGTCTTCTAGGGCATGAACTGAAAATCACCTGACTGGATGATTTAGTTGTAGACACATTAATCAAGGAAGAGAGCTGACTCCAAAAGGAAGACTCAGCATAGCTCAAAGGATTAGGAAACAAAAATGCTAATAAGCTTCAGTATTTAGAGTCATGTGGAGGAAATTGTTTTATTATCTCATAGGGTAGGCAGTTGAGTCCCTGGAATTTCCCTGATTATCTTGAGAAGATCACCCTCTCTAAGTCAAACTGTGTTTATGGAAGTTGGGATCTGAGTGGAGAAAGACAGATGATTGGTGATTAACACATGGACTGAGCCTTTGGAGGCTCAAAACTCCAGTTTGACCAAAGCTAGCATGTGTCAATTACATTGTTACCCTAAGAAAATGCTGATGGATTGAGAACATTTCTAATCCCCACCGATTAAGGTAAATCCCTCTTTGCCAGACGAACTAATGAGATAATCGCTCAAATCCAAAGGCTGCCATCATCTCAATTGGCCTCATATTGTTTTCAACATATCAGTGAACCACAAGACGGCTGCCTTCCTTTTCATGTCTAACTTTTTTATATGTTTGAAAATGTTGATGTTATACAGCTGTGAAATTGGGTAATCTGCATTTATGTAACCCTTGTTACTTGAATCTGAAGGAAGAGAAGGCTCCATTTTGCCAAAAAAACCTCGACTAGCTTAAGCCTGATGAAATAATACCTCTCTATTAACACCACCTGTGCTATGAGAAACTTCATCCTTGCAGCCCAGAGGTTAAGCATACAGTGTGGAGAGGTTTCAGTGAACTGTAATTCATTGTGATTTTTTTTTTTCAGCATGGGCTCACTTATGAAATAGTTAATCATCCTGCATTTTCAATAAACCGTCTGGGAGAAGATATGCTAGCAAATTCAAACCGCTATATATCGATTTCTCTTGTGGCTTATTGCCAATCAATGTACCACAGAAATTCTAATGGGACACTATTTTAACGGTGAGTAGGGAATATGACTTAGAAGACTATACTTAGACCGGAGCCAATACTTCCTGGTGAACATATTCCAAGTCCACTCCCTAGGTATATATTATTTTCTCAAATCTCTACCAATCTTTTTAATTATTATATTTTTCCTCACTGGTGGAAATAGGAAGAATATTGATATCCAAAATTAATCAGTCAATTGGCATTTAAGTATCTACTATGTACTGCTGCTAAGCTCTAAAGATACAAAAGCAAAAAACTCAAACTAAGCCAAACCCAAACAACCAAAAATCCAGTCCCTCTTCTCAAGGAACTCAAATTGGAGAAACAACATGCAAACAATTATGCACAAATAAGATATATGCCATACTTACTAGATGTATGACTCTGGGCAAGTCACTTAACCTTGTTTGCCTCAGTTTCTTCATCTGTAAAATGAACTGGAGAAAGAAATAGCAAACTGCTTCAGTATCTTTGCCAATAAAAACCCAAATGGGATCACACAATGTCAGACACAATTAAAACATCTGAACAACAATAAATAGTTACATATATGTCAAAGACCAGTTGATATGTGTACAGTATTGTCACATCTGGGACCTAGGATGAGGAGAATGGCAAATGTTAATAGCAGTTTAAAGAAATTGCATATGGCAGCTGAGAGGGGACAATTGCTATTATGAAAAACAAGGCATGGTCTAAGTAAGAAATCAAAGACTAAAGTTCAGGGATAAGAGCAGAGAGAGGGAAAATTTAGTATTCAGATTCATCAATAATCCACAAAAGTCAAGTACATAAAAGCCTCTTGAGAGAAGGGATTGTTTCATTCTTTCTATCTGGATCCTTAGCATGATTCTTGACAAAATAAGTATTTAGTGAGTACTTGTTGATTGACTGACTAATGTCAAGTCTGGCACACCAGGTGAATTCAAATACTCAGGTAGGGTAAAATGCCAACGTCAAGACAACTTAAGAGATCCTAGGACCATAATTCCAGAATTGGATGTGATCTTAGTTATTTTGAGTCACCTTAGAGGTCATTAGACTCATTGTCATCATTTTACTGCTGTTTCTTGTTCAAGATGCAAGAGGTAACAAAGCTCGGATTTAAACAACTCTGAATTCGTTGCTCTTTTCACTGAACCACAAAGTTTCCCCTAAAATCTAAGTACAAAAAGTAATATGCAAAATTCACTTAAATAAATGAGAGTTGTTATTTTTCAGTTACTGGAGTGGTTTGCAACTTCCTTCTTAGGTAAACAGTTGAATGACTTGCTTATAATCACACAGCTAGTAAGTCTAAGACTAGATTAGAACTTAGGAAGACAAGTCTTTTTTGGTTCCACACTCTATCCAATGAAAAAAGGGCAATTTAAAATCCTTTTATGACCAAGCAACTCATATTTGTCATACTACCTTGAAGGGACAATGTTACCTGGCTAATTTGAAGAAATATACAAGGATTCTTATATTTGAGGCCATAGGATTAAGAATTTGCCAATAAAAATGGATTATTTTGAATATATCAGGTTAAAAAGTTTTTGTACAAACAAAACCAATGTAGACAATAAGGAAGTAATAAACTGGGGAAAAAATTTTACATACAAGAGTTCTGATAAGAGCATCATTTCTAAAATATATAGAGAATTGACTCAAATTTATAAGAATTCAAGCCATTCTCCAGTTGATAAATGGTCAAAGGATATGAAAAGACAATTTTCAGATGAAGAAATTAAAACCACTTCTAATTATATTAAAAATGCTCCAAATCACTGTTGGTCAGAGAAATGCAAATTAAGAGAAGTCTGAGGTACCACTTCATACCTCCCAGATTGGCTAAAATGACAGGAAAAGATAATGATGAATGTTGGAGGGAATATGGGAAAACTGGGGCATTAATACAAAGTTTGTTGGAGTTGTGAAGTGATCCAACTATTCTGGGAGAGCAATTTGGAACTATGCCCAAAGGGCTATCAAACTGCATACCTTTTGATCCAGCAGTCTTTCTACTGAGTCTGCATCCCAAAGAGATCATAAAAAGGGGAAAAGACCCACATATTCAAAATACTTGTAGTAGCCCTTTTTGTAGTGGCAAGAAGTTGGAAATTGAGTGGATGCCCATCAGTTGGAGAATGGCTGAATAAGTTATGATATATCAATGTTATGGGATATTATTGTTCTATGAGAGATGATCAACAGAATGATTTCAGAAAGGCCTGGAGAGACTTACATGAACTGATGCTAAATGAAATAAGTAGAACCAAAAGAACATTGTCCAAAGCAACAACAAGATTATACAATGATCAATTCTGATACATCTGGCTCTTTTCAACAGCAAGATGATTCAGGCCAGTTCCAACGATCTTGTGAGGGAGAGAGCCATCTGCACCTAGAGGGAGGATTGTGGGAACTGAGTGTGGATCACAACATTGTATTTTCACTATTTTGTTGGTGTTTGATTGCTTTTTATTTTCTTTCTCATTTTTTCTTTTTTGATCTGATTTTTCTCGTGCAACATGATAATTGTGGAAATATGTATAGAAGAATTGCTCATGTTTAACTTATATTGGATTACTTGCTGTCTAGGGGAGGGGGTGAAGGGAAGGGAGGGAAAAATTTGGAACACAAGGTTTTGCAAGTATGAATGCTGAAAACTATCTTTGCATATGTTTTGAAAATAAAAAGCTTTAATAAAAAGAATTTGCCAATAATACTTGCTAATACATATTATTATACAGAAAAATTACAAAGAGTTTTCTAAATTTACTAAATCCTTGATTGATGATCTCTCCCACCCTTAATTCTGCCCCATGTGAGAGTGGATTAACTCCTTTTGGGAGGGCTTAACATCTGCTTTCTCTTGGCCAAAGAGGTACAATCAGGGGGTATATATGCTGAAGTTAGCTTGTATTGGCTTGAGAGAGGTGATTGTTAAATTTTCAATGTGAATATTTATAACTCAGAAATCAGAAGTTACTATAAATGAGGGTTTACTTTTTTAATATTTAGATTTTAAAAAGTGATGGATAAAATGCTAATAAGCAGATTAAGCTACAAAATATATCATATTTATATTTTTCTTTTGGAGAGCTGGGTTTTTTTTGAACATTTATTCGCACATCCCTGCATATAATATATGGTTTATTCTGATTTTGAATACCAAATTTTAAGAGAAATATTGACAAATTGGAATCTATGTGGAAGTAGGGGAGAAAGGACAGGGAAATTGAAAGAACATGAAATTGTTGAACAAGGATGAATAGAAACAACTAAAGATGGTTAGCTTACAAAAGAAACGATTTAGGAGAAATTAAGATGATATGTTCTCCTCCATAAGAGGAATTTTAGTCTCAGGAATCTCAAAGTCACAAGTTACTGAGATGACTGGCTTACTCTTCTTGTTTAGTATTGGGAGTATTAGGACATGGGTTCCTGGGCAGAAAAAGAAAACTGAATAAAATTGTGAAATGCTGTGGAAATGTTAACTTTGTCTTTTGGCATTCGTTAATGATAGAGAATCCTTATGTTAGAATGCTGCAAACATTCATAGCATTGGAAGCTAAGTCATAGGATAGAGGGCTGTACCTGGAGTCAGGGAGTTCTGAGTACAAATCTAACCTTAGAACTAATTGTGTGACCTTGATCAGTCACTTAACCTTAATTGGCCTCAATCCTCAATTGTAAAATATAATACCCTTCCAGAGTTGCCAAGAGGATTAAATGAGATAATATTTGTAAAGTGCTTAGCATGAGGTGCCTGGCACATTATGGCTGTTATATAAATACTAGTTATTGTTGTTAGCTTAGTTTGTATAAGGGTCTTAAGCAAATGACTTCTGCCCAAGCTTGGGAGCACATATTACAAGTGACTGAGTTCATGGATGAGAGAGTGAGGGAGGAAAAGGCAGAAATCGGGTAAGAGGAGTCACTGGAGCTTAGACCAGGCTAAAGTGTCAGTTGTGGAAGTTATGGTGGTGGGGCTGGGCAAAGCCCACTCAATAGGTCTTTTTCTCTCTTGGCCTTGCCCCACTTCCTCCTGTTTTCTGTGCTGGGGAAACTTTTCTTAGAGTTTAGATATCAATCCCTTTCTGCAGCAAATTGTCCTCTGAATGAATTAGATGAGGGAGAGGAGGGGTAAGAGAAATGAATGACTGTGAGCCTCCTTTTTATGCCTCCTTTCAATGTTTGATCAGTAATGTTGATAAATTTCATGGTAATTCATAATGATTTTATACAAGCCTATAAGTTTGTGGTTTGAGTTTGAGAGGAAATGGGAGAAGAGATTTCCCTGTGTTACTATGAAGTAGGCTTTTAGGCAAGTTAGAGCATTTTTATAATTTTTGTAATTTCTGTAATTTGTTTTTGCATTATTACTAAGCTGCCTTTGAACTGGGGGGGGGGGGGGGGACAGAGAGAGAGAGACAGACAGAGAGACAGAGACAGAGACACACACAGAGACAGAGAGACAGAGACAGAGAGACAGAGAAACAGAGACAGAAAGAGAAACAGAGAAAAAACCAGAAGGGGGGGGGAAGAGAGAGAGAGAGAGAGAGATAAGAGAGACAGATAGAGACAGAGAGAGAGAGAGAGACAGAGGGACAGAAACAAACAGATAGAGACAGAAAGAAACAGAGAGAGAGGGGGAAGAGAGAGAAATAGAGAGAAAGAGGAGAGAGAAAAAGAGAGAGACAGAGACAGAGAAGAGAGACAAGAAAGGAACAAAACACAGAGAAAGAGACAGACAGACATAGAGAGCCAGAAAGAGAAATACACAGAGAGTAAGAGAGAGACACAGAGAGATACATGCACATAGAGAGACAGAGATACAAAGATAGAGATACACAGCCACAAATACAGAGAAAAAGACAGACACACACACACACAGACACATGCACACACAGAGAGAGAGAAACAGAGATAGAGACACAGAGAGGAGAGAGACATACAGAGAGAGCCATAAAGAGACACAGA
Source organism: Myrmecobius fasciatus (assembly GCA_023553655.1). Taxonomy (NCBI): domain Eukaryota; kingdom Metazoa; phylum Chordata; class Mammalia; order Dasyuromorphia; family Myrmecobiidae; genus Myrmecobius; species Myrmecobius fasciatus. Next base: position 261,131 of record JAJPUD010001441.1, read on the forward strand.
GATGCAGAGATTCACAGACAGAACAACAGAGAAATATAGAGACAGAGAGAGATATACAAACACAAACACAAAGATACACAGAGATAGAACCAGAAAAACAGAGATATACATACAGAAACACAAGAGAAAGACACACACACACACACACACACACACACACACACACACACAGAAACAGAGAAAGACAGAGAATAAAAAAAGATGAGCCAGCAGCAGATTTAAGGGTAGAGATTAGTATAGTTGTTCCCATGTGTACCTAGAATCACCCATATTCATAGACCTCAGTTTTTACAATTATAATTCTAGTCATGGAGAACTTATTACCAGTAGAAATAGCCTGTTCCCATTTTGGACATTTGTATTTACTTGACACTTTTCCCTCCTAATGAGTCAAAATCAGTTTACCTGAAACTACCATTCACCTGGTCCTGGTTCTCTTCTTTGGACCAACCAATTCATTAAGTATTTATTAAACAAGCAGTTATTTTATGCCAGAGGTGGAGCATGGAACTGGGCATATAAAGACACACCAAAATTGTTCTTGCCCTAAAGGAGCTTACATTCTAGTAGAGAAGATCTTCTATAAGCAGAATATCTAACCTGGGTTCAATATTTTTGTCAGGGAGGCTTCAGAGGAGAGTCATTTATTTAATAAAGGTGCACTATCCGACCCTCTAAAATCCTTGGCACTTGTAAAGTTTAATGGTTCTACTAGCCCAGGCAACAAATAAATAAAAATAAGCTGAATTTGTTTTTAATCAACAAGTATTTCTTGTGTGATTACTGTGTGTCTGGAAGAATGTTACGTGGATTGGCAATAAATGTATAGGATAGGTACCGACAAAACATGTATATTAACACTTTGGTATTAGTTTTGTTGTGAAAAGTCTTCACTGAAGCTGTTGATTTTCCCATACTGCTGCTAAAATTGGGTACATTGCCACTAAGGTGAATAGTGATATACTGGCTGTTTTCTTGTGATCTGAAAAATCATGCTTCTTGCATTGATGTGTTAATATCCACAACTTCACATGCATTTCCAACTCTATTATCCTTTTATTTTTTCCTACAAAAAATTGAAGAACTCTTTATGTCAGAAATTCTTACCCAGGGTTCAATCTACCTAGATTTCAGAGGGTCCATGAACTTGAATGGGAAAAAAAAAGTTACTTCTTTATTTTCACTAACCTTTGGTTTCTTTTGTAACTCCATATGTTTTATTTTATAGACTTAAAAATGTGATTCTGAGAAGAGGTCCCTAGGCTTCATCAGACTGCCAAAGAGGTCCATGACCTTTAAGAAATTAAGAACCCCTGCTTGGTGGAATCAGGTGAGCATGACCAATATTAGTAACCATTAGTGTGGAAGATGTCAACCAGGAGATGTATGATTGAACAAGGGGCAGGGGAGGCACTTAAGTAATGAAAGTGAGAGTTAACAGATGGAGAGCCTGGGGGCTGCCCTGATAACCGTGGAATGTTAAAAGAACTAGAAAAAGGACTCCAGCATGTTAGACAGAACCTTTATAGAGGATATATGGGAAAACATGGACAAGAACAGATGAGAAGGTATGGCTGAGTTACATACCACATGGACTGACAGAATATCTACACTGATATGCAGTGGGTATCACAACTGGACCTGGAGTTAAAAAGATCTGAGTTCAAATCTGACCTCAGCACTTACTAGCTGTGTCACTTAACCATTGTTTATTTTCCTCAATGATAAATTAAGGATAGTAATAGCACCTACATGGCAGAGTGGGGGTCAAATGTGATAATATTTGTAATTTACTTAGTATATAGTGCCTGAAACACAGTAGGTGCTACATAAATCTTTATTCCTTTGCTTTCCTTTATCATTGATGAAATCACTTTTAAACAATTTCTTGAGCTTGATATACTCTAATTCTCCATCAATAATCCAATTATCTTTGTGCTCCTCATACTATTTTTCTGACTCTATCTTGTCAAAACCTAACTTCAGGAAATGATATAAAACCCACAGCAATGTTGAAATGATATAAAGATGAATATACCCTATTTTCCAAAAAAATGTGAATTTTAATAGAGGGGGAAAAGCTTTAGTATAAGAAATAGGTATATTATGATAAAATTTTAGGCACTAACTGACAGATCTTAAGGAATATTTGATCTTCTTGGCACTCTTCATATCATGCTGTTTTAGGGAAACAACTACTGGGCTTACTCTAGAAATTTCCCTAGTAATTAATCAATAGAGATCAAGTAATTTTTTTTGTCTCTTCTGTTTGTCTTATGTTTTGGCAAAAAAGATCCAATTTCTTCCTAAGTGGTTTCAAAATACCTTTTTTAATTCATTTTAATGCATATTAAATAATGAACATGTTTAGCTTTGCAATATACTTTGTAAAATGGGCCTCAGACTACATCTGTCAGTGATCCTACAGAATAACATTTGATAAAAATTTGATCCATTGTTTTCTCTTTTTTTAGCACACTTTTTGGAATTTGGGTCAAATTTCATAACTAGCTTTGATTCTAAACATAATGGGATCTTTTGCCCCTTAAATAAGGTTGTTAATAACAAGACATAGTTTGGTAAATTAAGGTCATTTTATTATGCAAGCAAGGTGTTTTTGGGTAAGTCACACTGCTTGACGAGACTCCTTCATGTCCTCATGCCTGAAAATGAAGGGACTGAACTGAATGATTTCTAAAGTTTAATCTAGTGTAACATGCTGAATCCCTAGGATTATGAGTACACTTTGTATTATAAAGGGGTGCATTTCTCATTCTCATTTTTGAGTGGGGAGAATTGTTTTTCGGAAGCAAATTTCCTACAGAAGATTGCTTTTTATTAACTTATTCCAGAAATTTTTCCAAGATAAATTTCAAAAAATGAAGTCATAATTTGTACATGATTTTTTGGGAAGCAGCATTTTTTTTAAAAAGGCTTTGTTGCAATAAAAAAAAATAAATGAAAGTCCTAGGCTTGTTTAATTTACCTCTCTTGATTGGTATGATCATACTCTTTGGCTGTTCTTGGTTAAATATTTGAGGAAAAAGAGATTGCTATGTCTATGGAAGATATTACTTGGTGGTGTATATGTTTATTTGAAAAGAGAAAAACTTCTATCCCCATTTAGGAATGAAATTAAGATGACAGATTTATAGTTAATATATAGTTTTTTAGGCCAAGTCATATTTAATTTATACTGTTTGATCTTAGAGGACCTAATGCCTGTGGTAAAAATGTTGTTTGCCAAAACAAAAATCAGCAGTAGGTGGAGATCACAAAATACACAATTTTCTCCTTCATGCCTTTTTTTTTTTAAAAATATTCTTTTAAACAAGACATTTTTGTTGGGATCTCAACTCTTGAATTTTGAGTTGCAGGAAAGAACCCTTTCCACTCAATTCATGGACAAGCACAGGTTTAAGCCTGGCAGGAACAACCACCCCATTTGTACTGTGGTTTCAATTACAGTAACATCAGCCTGGATGAGACTCAGGAACATGCTTTAATATTTCCCAGATTCTAACAGTTGAGGATCCAGCAGCCCATGGTACTTGGGTTTTCAAGAAAAGTAACAGATGACCAAAGTATCTACTGTGTTATAACAACAAATTGGTTTGTGGCTGATCTTCTGAAAGTAGATCCATCCAGAAACCTGGGGAGAAACCGATGGGGAGTCATTATTTATTTCAAAACAAATGAATGGGAAAGCAAACCTTCTGGCAAGTTGTTATATTTGCAATGGAAAATGCACAAGTTCATTAAACCAGGTTCTTAATTTCTCTACTATATAGCAGCACTCTATATGCATGGATATGAGAATAAGTGCTGTCTATATATTACTTCAATATTGGGAAAGTTCTGTGATTTCATTTATATGGGTACTCCTTTAATTCAGTAAAATTAATTTTATTTTAATTCAATTCAATTCAATAAGCATTTATTAAGCAAGATACCAAATGCTAGGTGATATAGAGGTGAAAAATGACAATCAATGGCTTTGAGGAATTCACAATTCGGCTCACAACCCATTTGTAGACAGTTTCATGAGTTGCTGTGCCCTCAGAATTCTTTGCTTGCTGTCCAAGCTTCTGATGATGAGCCTCTTGGTCCCTAGATGGCAGGTAGATGGTAGGGACCAGTGTTCCTACTCACATGCACTCTGATGATGGAATTGCCTCTGGGAACCCATGATCACCTCCATGTTAGTTAGGTTAGGGGTACCTGGGGAGGACTTTAGTGGAGGGTTATAGATCTATGTATTTTATAAATACATGCACATGCAAGTCATCCCTGATGGAAGAGAGAAGCCTGGATTTACATAACCTGCCCTGTGCTTTACAGTGTTTAATCCCAGAGTAAAAAGATCACCTGCCTTCATTGAAGACAAACATGGAATCAAAATCAGTTACTGCACTGATGGTAAATTCTTCAACTTGAAAAGGGTACCCGTTATTCTCAAATAGAATTGTATATCTTGATCTGCAAGGTACTTCAAAAGCCAATTTTTTTTTTTGAGCAGGCAGCTAGGTCCAGTGCATAGAGTGCTAGACCTGGAGTCAGAAAGAACAAAATTTCATTCCAACCTCACATACTTACTGAGTGACCCTGAATAAGTTACTTACTTCTGTTTGCTTTTCATCTTTTAAATGGGAATAATAATAGCAATTACCTTGCAGGATTGTTGTGTGTATCAAATGAGATAATGTTAGCACGATCTCTGGCACATAGTTGATGCTATAAACATGTTTATTCCATTTTCTCTTTACTCTCTCCATCTAAATCTTAAACTTTCATGGTATGGATGAGATAACATAGGGTCAGTACAATTATTTATCTAGAGATAGAGGGTATGTCAGAAACTCTTGTTCAATCCTCTCATTTTATAGATAAAGAAATTGAGGTCCAGAAAAATTGTGTTTCTAGCATTTGCAATGCTAGAAAATATGAGAAGTAGACTTTTTACCCAGGTCTTCTGATCGCAGATGCAGTGAGCTCTCCACTGGACTCTGCTTCCACCCTTTGGTGAGGGGAAGATTTTACTTCTCTAACACTTCTGATCATTTTAAAAAGTCTGTTGCATTGAAACTCTAGAACTTATGATTAATCTTTTGAAAATGAAGTTTTTAGTTCATCGGATGCTTTTGAGTAAGATATTACAAATATAGTTATGAATTAACCTTTCTGGACTTCAGATTCTCCATCTAAAAAATGATAAATTTTAAACTAGATAACCTTAAGGCTCTTTTTAGCTGTCCAACTATAGTCTTAATAGGCTGAAGACCATACAATTTTGATTTTTAAAAAGCAAAATTTAGGAAATTGTCATGACTACCTGATGAATGACCACATGGCCATTGTGTTTGCAGAAATGGCTCCCTTGAATATGGCCATAAATGAAAAGCTAAGCTCAGCTATGCTGTCCTTGGACATTAATACCCTGACTCAGTATGGAACCAATAAGGAAAAAATTCTTGGAACAAAGTTGTTTTTCAGAATTTTAATTTGCTTTTCTGCAATGACTTGACAATTTTGGTAGCTATGTCTCTCTGCCCCAGCTGTCACTATCTCCATGACAGTGATGGCCAAACCCATGTGTCCTTTTTGCTGTCCTAAGAGTTTGGCTGACTTCCATATTGGCTGTTATGAAGAAGGCATTGGTTTTCTTGGACAATTTTGATTTAGCCTTGGGTGTGTTCATCTCTATAGAGTTTATACTTCTTTGTCAAGATAGCAATTGAATTTTCTTGGGCCTTTTTCATTGTGACTCAAGTACCATTTAACATAGGGTTCAAGCACTGTCCAAAAGTATTGTTGTTTGTCCTCCATTCTCAAAGATGACTGAAAATATCAGGAAGGTAATTTTCACTTGTAAGTGAATTGGATTTAAGTGAGACAGGTCTAATAGTTCACCAATCTCATTCTCTCCTCCAGAGTCTTCTGGGTCCAGTGACAAGATTAGGAGGATATAGATTTGCCTTTTTAAGCTGAGGTCTTTCCCAGGTCTCAGTTTGTCTGAGGTAACACCCATTCAGTGATTAAGGTTTAAGAAGAAAAAAGCCAAAAAAAAAAAAAGGCCTCTTTTACCTATATTAAAAAAAATAATCTGGGAGGGTAAGACCTCAGGATTTCTAATCAAAATAAAAGCAATTACTCTTCACAAGACTCAAACAATGACAATAAATTGGGGCCCATTATTGGCCAATGAGTGAAAGCAAGATTTGGCTTTAAGACATAGTCAAGTAACTCCATATGAATCTAAATGGCTTTATCAATGCCTGGTTTTCAGAGCTCCATTTCATGAAATTTATATTCCCTGGAAGGTCTTTCTGACATGTACCCTAGATTGCAGGTAAAGTACTTTTCAAAGAATTCAGAGAAGTATAGCTAGGATCTCATGGTATCAGATTCTATAAAAGAATTAACCCAACATTTATGGAATAACTCTCAGGAATGATATGATGAAGACCCTAACAGAATCAGTTCTGATGAGGTAGAAAAGGGAAATGTCTAAAGAGAATGATATGGATGGACAGGAAATACAAAGACAAACTTGAATTAAAAAAAATATAGTAACTGAGATTATATTTCTTTCCTTCTTAACAGGTGGGGGAGGGGCAAGAGAAAAGAGTATTTTGGAACTCAAAATTTTTTAAATGAATATTTACATTTTTATGTATAATTGAGAAATATTTAATAAAATTATATATATATATGTATATATATATTAAAAACATATAGGAGAAGAAAATAAGAGTGAGTCATAAAGTATGGATAAAATGCATTTCTCTGGAGGAATTGTCTCAGGAATACTTATCTCTAAAATGAGCTGTGGCTGTCAAAGAAAACAAAGAACAAAAAATAGATGATTTTTAAAAGCTAAATTGAGAAAAATACCCATTTCACAATTGGTGTTGTGAGAATCAAATGAGGTAATGAGTAAAGGGCTTCAAGATCTTAAAACATTATTAGCTATTATGAGGAAAATATCTGGTCTTGTATTTGTTCTCCAGAAATCCAAGCCAATGAAAAACCAAGTTGGATTAAATGAAAAACAAAGTTTTCAAATTGTTAATATATTCTTTTCTCCAGAACAGAAAAACAATGGAGCCAGATAACAACTATAATTATCAGCTCAAACACTTTTTATTGTCAATCCTGAATTCCTAAGACTTTCTGTAGGAAAGGGGTCACCATCAAATCCCCTCCATCCATTCTCATAGGATACATTATTTTTTGGATGTCTGAATATGAGATCCTTGAGAAATTTTGCTTTTCTTTGTCTATTAAATACCTGTCACATAATATGTTAAATAAATGCTCAAGACTGATTGATTCCACCTTTCTTAACAGAAGACACACTGTGATATTTATGTTTTCTTTATCAATGATTACATCTTTGACTCAGTTAGACACTCATGGTTTATTCAAGTATAATGAAAATACTGGACTATTTGATGTCTAACCGGAAAATTATTCTCTGTTTAAATGGTGCCACTAACTAAACACTGTCAAGAAGAATTATTTAAAAATATTGTGTTTTTCAGGCAGACAATTTAAAACTTAATATGGTTCTTAATAGCCTTAAGTCCATTACTCTATCTCTTAAATAGAACTAGCTATGGTTTCCAAACTAAAGAGAAAGTTAAACCAAATCATCTAATTAATCACTTGGTGTAAGTGAATGATTTCAAGCTATCTAGCTCCATCAAAAACACATTCAGCAGCTACTTCATCTTGTAGATCTCTCCTAAAAGATAATTTGGATTTTATAAATATAAAATTCTTAACATCATAATAAGGATAGACATTGAAGACTTAAGGATTACATTTATCTGTTGAACCAATGGATAAAGGTCATGTGTATAAATACCTTGATATTCTCTGGACCAGAAACATTGAATATAAAGATATCAAGAAGTCTTTGACCAAATAAGATGAGGCTTATAGATGAGGCATCCTAAAACAAAAAAACTGCATGGCAAGAACATACTTATAGCAATGAATATAAATACTATGCCAGTTTTGATGTATAAAATTTTGAAATTACAAAATGAACTTTAAGAAATTAAGAAAATATTTTAACAAAAACCCTTACAATATTAAGGAAACACAGGGTTTATGACCCTAGAAAGAAGCTATAGAATGGTTAACATTTCCTAGTGAAGAAGGAAGGAGGATAGATAGATGTTCTTAGAAAACATGATAAACAGATCAAAAAAGGTATAGATTTATCTTTGGGAAAAAAAAAAAAACAGATATCACTTTCTTGAGCAATAGTCCAGGCTGATAACAAATACACACATTGGATTTGTTGAATGTAACCAAAAATGATTTACTTTCAAAATGGCTAAGATCTAAGAACATAATCAAAAGATCTTCTATGGGCAAAATTCATATGAATTTAGTCAACTATATATTGACAAAGAAACATCAAATATATGTCTAAGTCATGTGGATTTGTTTATGGAAATGGAAGGGATTATTATGGCATTCAGAACTAGGTCTTTGGCACCAGAAATTACAGAAAAGTTATCCATAAGGAGCCAGGACTTGGTGATCAATGTAGATGGTGGTGGAAATTGCAACATCATTACAGGTTGTAAAAATTTAGCACCTACCAAATTCTTAGCAAGACATGACCTAGTGGCTAGAATTATACTTCTGAAGCTTTTTTTCTTTCATGGACTGACAGATCACAAATCCCTTTACTACCATAATAGATTTCAAAATATTCTGGAGAAATCATCCAGAATATATTAAAATTGGACTACCATCACAGACAGAATTTGACCACAACTTCTTGGACATAATTCTGACACATAAACACTTGAAAACCCTGTTTTCTGGTAGAGACAACTCTACCACATTTTATAATCTCTAAGCTACATGGAATATAGATACTTAACAGAGAAATTCAAACAATAATGAAACAGGATGAGACACATACCATCCTTGTCTTTCTGACAGCTGATCCTTTGATATAGAGGATGACCTTAATATTTTTATTCACTTATGAAAGGGAGATATCTTATCGATCTTGTCCATAGTACATGAAATACAAAAGAATAATAGCAGGAGAGCAACTTGTCCTAGTGCCCTTTCTCTATGAATCTTAGAAAAAATATGAAAAGTATCAGCTAGTGATGATGATATCCAGCAATGATTTACATTGGTTTTATTACTATAAATTCTTGACAAACCTTGATCCACCTTGAGATAGGTAGAGTAGCAAGTGTTATCATCTCCATCATATAGAGGAGAAAATTGAACTTCAGGAAGTGTAGCTTTCTTGTTCTAGATGGGCTTGAATTGGGAAGACCTCAATTCAAATCTGATTTTAGAAACTTACTAGTTTTGTGATTCTAGGCAAGTCACTTAATACTGTCTGCTTCAGTTTCCTCAACTGTAAAATGGAGAAATAATAATATTAGCATTTATCTCTTCCAGGTAGAAGTGAGGATCAAATGTGATAATGTTTATAAAGTATTTAGTACAATACCTGACATATACTAGGCATTATATAAATATTATTGTTGTTGCCATTGACCAAAAACATGGCTGAAAAGTAGTGGGGCCAGTAAGATTAGAGATGGTAGTACTTTTGATAAAATGAGTGAAGACATTGCAAAACATAAGTATGAGTTGGTGCATGTATTATCACTAAAACAGAATTTTAAAGTAAATAAAAGAAATAACTGGAGGAATTCTAAGTAGGTATAGCAATACAGAACATTCCAGTGAGTCAGTGAATTAACAAGCACTTATTAAACATTTATTATAGAGTAGGCACTCTGATTAGGAATAGAAAGAAAGGCAAAAAAAAGGCTCTGCCCCTAGGAAAAATGGTTTTTTTTTTTTTTTTTTTTTTTTTTGCCTCCGTTATCATCTTCGCCGTCTCTCTCTCTAACTTCTTTCTCTTACTATCCACTGGCTCTTTCTCTGATATCTACAAATATATCTTTCCCATCCTAAAAAAAAATCAATACTTGATCCAACCATTCCCACTAGTTATCACTGTGTATTTCCCTTTTCATGGGTAAACTCCTTGAGAAAGCAGCCTATTATTCTGCTTTTTTTTTCTTTTTCTCTCTCTTCTAAATCTTCTGAAATCTGACTTCCAACTTTGTCATTCAGCTGAAACTACTGTGGAAGCATACATTCTAATGGATGAAACAATGAGAAAGTAACTAAGTAAACAAAAGATATATACAGAATAAAGGAAAGTAATTTGAAAGGAGAAAATACTGAAAGGGGGAAACGGGAAAATTTCATGTATTGTTCAGTTGTGTCCAACTCTTCATGACACCATTTGGGGTTTTCTTGGCAAAGATCCTGGAGTATTTTGCCATTCCTTCTTCAGCTCATTTTACAGATAAGGAAACTGAGGCAAACAGGGTTAGGTTACACAACTAGTTAGTATCCAAGGGTAGATTTGAACTCAGGAAGATGAGTCTTCCTGACTCCAAACCCATCATTCTATCCCCAAATTTCACCCTAGGGACCAGCAAATCTTGTCAAATTCCTCTTCAAATATGAAGTCCTTCAATAACTTAAAGAAGATCCTATTCTGATTGGTCATATTCTCTTTTGGATTCTCATTCTGTCAATCAGTATATTAGCTCTTTTCAACTTTATTTCATTCATACACTTGATAAACATAATATCTATGCTTTCAAGTTATTGATTTAAAAATGTTAAACAGGATAGAGTCAAGAAGAAATTCTGGTGTTACTTCCACTTGTAAATTTTCTGAAAGTTAATGTGTTTGACTATCCAGAAATTTAATCCAACAGCATTTGCTTTGTTCTTGTATTGTGTGTGGCACTGCCCCAGGAGAAAGATAAGGTTTATCCTCAAAAAGCTTATATTCTACTGAAAAGACTTGGAATATCAATAGCTGTTAAGATTGTTTCAAACCTACCTCTACATGCCATTATCCATTCTACATCCCTCCATTATGCCTACTAGGATATCAAAGAAGAATTTTAAAATTTTATTCTTTTTCCTCCAAAGCAGTCAATCTTTCCTGGTCCCAGGTTAATGAGAAAGACACACAGAATATATGGAAAGCAAGCACTCTCAGAAAAGGACACTGCTAGCTTTAAATCCTATGATACACTTTTAGCATCCTTTTTCTTATATTAGTTATAAGATTAAAATGAGTAATTATATAAAATAATAATAATAAATATATCATATAATGCTTACCAAATGATCAAATGCTTATTAATTGATTTGAAGGGTGTTAGAAATTGCCCACTCTTATTCTTCCATTCTACAGACAAGGAAGTGAGATGCCCCTGCACAAGTGAAATGGCAATATTTGAACTCTGGTTTCCTGATGCCAAATCTAAGGCTCTTGCCATGATAACAGATCAACCACACTCTTTTGCAATTACAACTTTCCCATGTACCCTATTTGCTATCTTTTACTTTTTTCTTTTCTTTTCTTTTCTTTTTTTCTTTTTGTTTTCTTTTACTATCATCTCTCACTTTCCTTTTGCATCTTCTTTCCTTCTAAAGGTGGAGGCCAAGAATGCTCCCTGGCCCAATGTTTACTTTTACATCTGCAATGACATTGTATTTCCTTTAGTCTTCCAGTTTATGGTTTTGTACTTTGTTTTGTTAACTCTTGCTCCAGAATTTCTGGCAAACGATTTCTTTTTTAGTGCTTGGGTCTCTTGTTTTGTTATTGTCAGGGTGACTTCATCTGCATAGGCTGTAACTGGGTTCCCTTTTCCATATTTACCCTCTACTTCTCTGAAATTGGATATGTATTTTCTTAGGACAAATGTCTATGGGCCAAACATCTAATAAGGAACCACAGAGATAGTCTTTCCTGACTTTCTATGCCCCTCAATTTTTGTTCCTCATTTAACCTTTGTGTTTGGGAATGTGAGTTCCATGTTATGTAAAGAATGCCCTCGTATAATTCAATAGTTGATCTGGCCACCATATTTTTATTTAATTTTAAAGAGAAAAACTTGGTTTTCATGGATCTATACTTTAAAAATGATGATAATAGGTGATATTTAAATGTTTTGTTGCTGTGTGAGTTTACAGACAACTTTCATTTTCTTTGTCTTGTGAGATCAGCTATAAAAATATTGTCATATCCATTTTTACAGATGAACAAAGTGAAGATGAAAGAGGCAGAGAAACATATCTATGGTTATGAAGAAACTCACACTTATAGTTGGCTACCACTGAAAGAAGAGAAATTAGATGTGATTTTAATACAAGATGTAAAACTGAATAGGAAAAGATAATTTTTGAATGTACAAAGGGGATAGATAGGGTGAGCTTTTACTTTCCAAGATTGCATGACTATAAAGTTTCAGATCTAGGATTCAAATATGGTGTCTTGACCCAAAAGTCAACATTTTCTTTATACTCTTCTCACAAGAACCAGATCCAGAAGCTAGGGATGGGGAACATAGGCGGCAACTTTAGGTGTGATGATATGGGATGAGTACAATGAGTGACTCTTTAAAATAGTATTTTATATATATGCACATAATGTTAAGGCCTTAATATTCTATTTTCTGCAACAGAGAAATATTGGTGGCATGAGGTAGTGGTATATAATGGAAAGAAAAGGGAATTTGGAGTTCCAAACAATAGATTTGAATCTAGACTCTGCCACTTATTTCGCTTGCATGCCTGTGAACATGTTACATGTTAAGTCTAAGTGTCTAAATTTGGAAAATCCCTTGCCCTAGGATGAATTCCAGGAGAAGAAATTCGCAAACTCTGAAATATTCTATAAATGTTCAAAAACAGAGTAAACATATTATGGTGAAACATCAAAACCACTATGATTGGTTGGTCAGTAACATTGGGGAATACCTTTCTAATCTAGGCCCTATGTCTTTAGAATATTCCTTTCGTGCATTAAGTAAAAATCTTTCCTTTCAGTACCCATTTCCTTTGTGCCTTCTTATTATTCCATGAACAAGATATTTTTTTCTGGATGTCCCCCATGCCTATAATATACTCTCTCATTTCCTCTTGCAGCCTTCCTTGGCTTTCTTGATGAATTTTGGAAATTCTCCTTTTCTATTCAATTTTATTTCTTCTATTAAAATTGTATCTAATGTCTCTTCTTGTAGAACCTAGTATGCTGCATTTCTATCTCTGTGTTTTTTTTTTATTAAAGCTTTTTATTTGTATAACATATGTATGGGTAGTTCCCCAACATTGATCTTTACAAAGCTTTCCATTACAAATTTTACCCCCAGTCCCCTCCCCTCCCCTAGATGGCAGGAAGTCCACTACATGCTAATAATGTTGAAATGCTTGAGAAGTTATGCAAGAAAAATCCTATCTACAAGAAAAAAAAAGAATCAGAGAAAGGCAACACAACGCAAACAAATGTCAGTAGAGATCATGAAAATGTTACCTTGTGGTCCATATTTCATTTCCCTCTCTCTGGGTGTATATGGTTTTCTTCAGTGAACAATTGGAACTGGTTTGAGACAATTCTTTGTTGCAAAGAGCCATGTCCATCAGAATTGATCATCATGTAATACTGTTGTTGCTGTGTATGATGATCTCCTGGTTCTGCTTGTTTCACTCAGCATCAGTTCATGCAAGTCTCTCCAGGCCTCTCTGAAATCGTCCTGCTGGTTGTTTCTTACAGAGCAGTAATATTCCATAACATTCATGTACCATAATTTATTCAGCCACTCTCCAATTGATGGGCATCCCTTCAGTTTCCAGTTTCTAGCCACTACAAAAAGGCCTGCCACAAACATTCTTGCACAGGTGGGGCCCTTTCCCTCCTCTAAGATCTCTTTGGGATATAGGCCCAGTAGAAACACTGCTGGGTCAAAGGGTATGCACAGTTTGACAACTTTTTGGGCATAGTTCCAAGTTGCTCTCCATAATGGTTGGATCCGTTCACAGTTCCACCAACAATGTATTAGTGTCCCAGTTTTCCCACATCCCCTCCAACATTTGTCGTTATCTTTTCCTGTCATTTTAGCCAATCTGACAGGTGTGTAGTGGTATCTCAGAGTTGTCTTAATTTGCATTTCTCTGATCAATAGTGATTTGGAGCAACTTTTCATATGACTAGAGATGGTTTTAATTTCATCATCTGAAAATTGTCTGTTCATATCCCTTGACCACTTATCTATTGAAGAGTGGCTTGAATTCTTATATATATGAGACAATTCTCTATAAATTTTAGAAATGAGGCCTTTATCAGAACCATTAAATGTAAAGATGATTTCCCAATTTGATGCTTCCCTCCTAATCTTGTCTGCATTTGTTTTGTTTGTACAGAAACTTTTTAACTTAAAATAATCAAAATTATCCATCTGGTGTTCAATTAGGAGTTCCAGGTCTTCTTTGGACATAAATTTATTCCATCTCCACAGGTCTGAGAGATAAATTATATTACGTTCCTCTAACTTGCTTACAAAGTCCCTCTTTATATCTAGATCATGAACCCATTTAGATCTTATCTTGGTATGTGGTGTTAGGTATGGGTCAAGCCCTAATTTCTTCCACACTAGTTTCCAATTTTCCCAGCAGTTTTTGCCAAATAGTGAGTATTTATCCCAAAAGCTGGGGTCTTTGGGTTTATCGAATACTAAATTGTTAAGGTTATTGCCTAGATTGTCCTGATATCCTATCCTGTGCCACTGATCGACTGCTCTATTTCTTAGCCAGTACCAAACGGTTTTGATGACCGCTGCTTTATAATATAGTTTTAGATCTGGTACAGCAAGGCCACCTTCATCTGCCTTTTTTTTCATTAATCCCCTTGAAATCCTTGACCTTTTGTTCTTCCAAATGAACTTTGCTACTATTTTTTCTAGATCTGTAAAATAATTTCTTGGGAGTTTGATTGGTATGGCACTAAATAAGTAGATTAGTTTGGGTAGTATTGTCATTTTTATTATGTTCACTCTGCCTACCCATGTATCTCTGTGTTTTTTTAAATTATCTTTACTTGCATATTACTAATTTAAGCTGCATTTTTCTTAGGTTTGATTGCTATGTAGTCTGTTTGAATATCTATTATTTCTCACACACATATGGTTCTGCTTGGATTTGGCTTCAGCCTATACAAGTTCTCCTTTTTTGTGGTGCTGTCTGCAAGTGCTATCGAAAACCTTATTCGGTGATCCTGTGGTAAAGATAAGGTGGTTGTCATTGTTCAATTGTTTCAATCTTGACTCTTTTTGACTCCATTTGGGGCTTTCTTGGCAAAGATATTGGAGTAGTTAACTATTCCCTTCTCCAGATCATTTTACAGATAAGGAAATTGATAGAAATAGGATTAAGTGATTTGCCCAGGATCACACAACTAGTAAGGGTCTAAGGCTGGATTTGAATTCAGGTGCTCCTGGCTGCACCCATTAGACAAGGTACTATCATTTAAAATTTATCCCCATTTATTGTACTTATCCAAAAGCAGAAAGTACTGTCAGAGAGCTGGCTGCCTCTTTCTCTTAATTCTGTCCCTTTATATTTGGTTAATGCTTTTTGTGGACACTCTGTGATGCAGTAGTTAGAGTACTGGGACTCAAGTCAGGAAAATTCAGCTTCCTGAGTTCAAATATAGTCTCAACCTCACACACAACTAAAAGATGATGGAACAGCAACCACAAACTATTTACAGGATAAAAAGGAAATGATTAAAAGAAGGACTAGAATTAAGAGAGTTGGGAAAAGTAGAATATGAGATTTTCCTTGAGACTTGAAGGAAGCCAAGGAAGGCAGTAGATGGAGATGAGGAGTTAGCACATTGCAGCATGTGGTCACTCCTCTGGGATAGGGGACAATTGGGAAAAATATCTGGATCCAAGTAATCTTATTCATGGAACAGTAAGGAGGTCAAGATCAATGAATCAGAGAGTAAGTGCCATGGAGCAAGGTGGGAGATGTAAAAGTAAGAGGGAGAAGACTTTTTGAATGCCAGACAAAGGATATTGTTTTTGATCCTGGAGGCAATAAGGAGATACTGGAGTTTGGGGAGTATGTGTGTGGGTAATGCTCAGACATGTGCTTTAGGAAAATCACATTAGTGTCTGAATGGGGGATGGATTGAAGTGGGAAGAGATAGAATATAGAGCAACCCACCAGCTATAGGCTATAGAATTAGTCCAAGCATGGGATTAGTCCAATCCAGGAAGTCTGGATCAAAACAATGGCAGGGTCAGAGAAGAGAAAGGGACATATTGAAGAGATGTTACAAAGGTGAACTTGACAGGTCTTGACAACAGATAGGATATGGAGCATCAGTCATAGTGAAGAATTCAGGATAATACTTAGGAGGGACTGGGAGGATGGAGCTGTCCTCTACAGTAATAAGTTAGATTTGAAGAAATAAAGATTTGTGGGGAGACTTAGTGAATTCAGTTTTGGATATGATGAGTTTAAGACACCCAGTCCATGATCTCTGAAAGGCAGTTGAAGACGCAAGATTGAAAGTCAGTAGAGAGATTAGGGCAGGAAAGGTGGATTCATGAATTGTTGATATAGAGATGGTAGTTAAATCCATGAAATCATCAAATGAGAGAGCATGGATGGAGAAGAAAGTCCAGGACAGAACACTGAAGAAAATCTAGCAAAGAAGGAAGAGAGGGAGAAATCAGATAGGTAGGAGGAGAACCAGGAGAGAGTGATCAGCAGTGCAAAAAACTGCATTGAGGTTAAGGAGAATGAGGATTGAGAAAAGGCCTGTGGATTTGGCAATTCAGAGATCACTGGTAATTTTGGAGAGAACAATTTTAATGGAATGATGAGGTCAGAATAGCGATTGTAAAAGTTTAATGTTAAGCACTCAGTTGTTTCATCTCTTCTTTTATTCTGGGCACTTGGAATGAATTAATGAATGAATGAATGTAAAAAATTTAATTAAGTATCATGTACAAAACATTTGTGTTAAGAACTGGTTATACAAATAGAAAAAAAGCAAGACAGTTCCTGATGTAAAGGAACATTCTAATATAAGAGGTTTCAGCTGCAAGTCAGACACAGAGGCCCTGTGGTCCTTAGGATGTAGTATCAAGGAAGATGAAAATGCACTTTTTCTGCATTTAAAAAATGTTTTCTCCCAGATAAAACTATTTTAATTTTTAATGCTGGATAATTTGACAGCACTAAGTAGATTTTGGAACACAAAATTTTTAAAATTGATGTTGATTTTTTTACATGTAATTGGGAAATACTTAATGAAAAAATATTTTTAAAAAAAGGACAGAAGAAAGCAAGGGAAGATCATGAAGGATGAATAAAATGCATTTCTCTAGAAGAACTGTCTCAGAATCATCTTAGAATAAGCTGTGACTGTCAAAGAAAACTATGAACAACAAATAGATACTTTTTAAAAGATAAATTGGAAAAAATGGAATCATAAAGGTTGGAATAAATCTATCTCCTTGGGATGTTCTCTAGTGGAATGTAGACAAGGTAATCTCACCCAACCTTTATTTTGTTTCTTTTTTTCTGTTGAAGGGAATAATTAATTAAGCATTAGAAATACAAATAAAGGCAAAACATGGTGCCTCTCCTCAAGTAACATACATTCTTTGTCTAAAATTAAATTTTATTTTTTTCAATTACTAAAATTTTATTTTACTTTCTCCTACTCGTCCCCAATGGAAAAAAAAAGAAAAAAAGAAAACCTATGATAAACATCTCTATAGTCAAGTAAAAAACTTCCCTGTGTTGGCCAGGTCCAAAAACACATGTCCCATTCTGCATATGCCCATGACCTTTTTGTTAGGAAATGGATTTCATTCTTTATAATCATATTTTATATAATATATAATTTTATAATAATATAATGTATATACTAAATAATTTATATATAATCATAATTATTATAAGTCTTTTGGAATTATGGTTTGTCATTGCCATGATCAGAATTTTTAACTCTTTCAAAATTATTCATTTAAAAAATGTTGCAATGTATATATATATACATATATAAAAATACATACACACATTCATATATACATATAGTAAATACAAGATAGTCTCAGAGGAAAGATGTTAAGCATTGGGAGGAGCCAGATAAAAAGCTTCTATGGACAATTGAATTTGAAAGAATTCTTGAACTGACTGTTCACATGGTGATATTAAGGGCTGACAGTTACTCTATTAATCTGTTCATGATATACACAAAAATGAATTTCCCCAATATAATTTTAGTAGATCCCTTATGGGGAAAGGATGGGCAAAAGTAGTTGAAGTGTGATCTGAACTGTTATAAAGAACCTTTCAAATCCTATGCTTACAGATCCATTTGAGTCTTTGAATACCTACATTTTTCCCATTTTAAAGAGATCTCATTTTAGAGGACCAATATGGTAACCATACATTCTATCCAGTCAAGCTGAGCTTTAGGAGACAGAAGAGAGTCAATGTTTCTCTGCATAGAACATCAAGAAATGTAAACAGGTTACTGCCTTTCTGTGTCAGAAACTTCTAAATGAAAGACTTTCCACCAAAATTGAGAAGAGAAAGAACTTGTGAAGATACAAAGAGGTGGGAGAAATTGATAGTATCAGCATCCAGTCACCATTCCAGAAATGGACCCTAATGAGGAAAGAGTAATTCCTGGTCCAAAGGCTCATTAATTTCAAACCTAAGCACTTTCCCCCATGGTCCATTGTAACATTGCCTATCCCTTGAAAGCCCACCATCACACCATTAAATTTGCAACCAACCTGCTTTTATTATGTGCCACATATGGATGTAGCTTAAGATCTTAATGAGAGGGCAAAGGGACTTGGATCTATGACACCTGAGTCTTACAGCTGTGTGGGAATGACCTGCAAAGTGAAAAACGATACTCCTTGTCCAAGTAACATAGACATGGCTGTACTGTGTCCCGTAGGCACCCAAAGTTGAATTGGCAGTAAGGCTGAGACAGAAAGACCCACCACACCCACATGTCAAAACAAACATGATATCCAGGAGAGGAAAACAGTGTTTCAGTTGTTTCTTTTCTTTCTCCTCCAAATCCCAAGTATCCAGCTAGATTTAATAATGCTTTAAAACTATAGGAGAAGAAAAATAAAAGTTTTAAAGGGCCAGAAAAGCTGTGGAGGGGTTTTCATAGTTTATTGTTCTGTCATTCAGGGCTTTGAAGGATCATGAATGTCTCATTTTAAGAAAATCCAAAGTTCTTATCCCATTCTATAACTTTTCCCCTAACACAAAATATGGTGGAATTATTCATAGCAAAAAGTCAGACTCTAATCACCCCACTTTATTAAAAAATGTACCCAAGATTTATTTGCAGGCCAACAGAAATAGAAGATATGGAAAGAGTCCATATTTCTCTGTCCAATAAGTCTATAAGGTACCTGAGGGCCAGCAGGGATAAAAGAAAAAGAGAAAGAAAAGTAGTTCAAAGTGATCTTATTTTAAAATCTTCTAGCAATTGTACTGGAGAGACTGGACAATAACAGCTCAATCCTTAGGAATTATTCATATATATATATATATTTATAATATAATATAAATATAATATAAATTTATGTTTATTCATATTTATATATTTCTATAAGAATTCAATAATTGCATATAGGGTTGGTGAAGCTGCTTCTAGAAATGAGTGGTGGAAGATCCCTTTCCCTCTTCAAATGTTCTTAAGGGAATCATTTTTGAAGTCCTTTCTAGCCCAGCATCCTGTGGTACTATAATTCTCACCATTTGTTGTAATGGACAGTTCCACATGTGGATGATGCAGTGCTGGCTGATGGAATACTTGTGTTCTCTTGATGCTAATTGCTAAGCCAAAATTAGCACAAGTAGCATCCATACTTTGGTGCATCTAAATTTCAGAGGTTGCTTTGAGAACATTCTCTAAAGTGCTTTGTAGACTTTTTTGATTCTAGAATCAAATACAGTCCCCCTGTTTGGGGTTAAAAACATTTCACAACTTAACTTTAAGTTTTCCTTTCCAACTTTATTCTTTGTTACTCACTTTCATGCTCTCTGCAGTTTAGCCAAAGCAGCTTCTTGCTTTTTCTCACACTTGACCTTTCATATCCTGTCTCCATGACTTGCATAGGCTGTCCCCTATGCCTGAAATGTACTCTTTTTATGCTTAAGATTTTGTTTCCTTAAAAATTTAGCTCAGATCCTTTCCTGATCCTACCATTTGCTAGTACATCCCCCCAACCAAATTACCTATTATTTACTTTATATTATATATATTGTGTACACACACACACACACATATGTATATATATATATGTACACCTTAGCCTCTTACAAATGTATGTAGGCTCTTTATGGCATGGATTGTTTCATATATTCTTAATCTCCAGCACCTAGCACCATGTCATAATAGGCATTCAATAAACCCCTTGATGATTGGAAAAATACAATATAAATGCTAATTATTTCTATTACTAAGGAGTAGTAGGTGCTTAATAAATACTTGATATTACCATTATATATATATTTCACACATGAATGTATGAAAGCAGAAAAGATAATGAGTTAATGTAACTGTGTGGAAATTAAGGGAATACTATGAGTCAGTGTATGTGTCAGTGGGGTATGAGAAATTTCCTGTGTGTCTTAAAGGATGTGCACTCAGGTAAGACCAGGGGGTATCAGCTTCATTGTATCATTCATTCAGCTCCAAAATGAACTTAGGATAGCAAACTATAATAGAGGAAAGGAAAATGATTAAAGAAAAGAGAACCCTGTTACTTGGGGTGTCTGAGATAATGGCAACCAATGAGATAGTCCTTATCCTTAAGGAGTTTACAATCTAAAGGGAAAGACCACAAATAAAAGGAGGCTGAAAGGAGAGAGAAGAGATGCTATCCGAGGATTCAGAGGTATAGTCAAAAACTTAGAGAAGTCTCAAAGTAGACAGCCAGGTGAGAAATGCGGAGACATTTTTTTAGCTGAAATCAAATTTTTTAGCTATTATCAATGGTGTCAAATGCAAATAGAAAGGAAACCACAAAGCAACATTATATTGCATTGCATTTTTATTTGTTTTGTTAAATATTTCCAGTTATATTTTAATCTGCTTCTAATGATACTTAGGATAGTTTAGCATGTCTGCATTTAGTGAAGCCAATCCTACCAATTCATTTGTTTTTCCTAAGATGACCTATAAGCCATCCACACAGTTAGCCATAGCTCCAATTAAAAAAAATGCATTTTCCTTTGATCCAGTAGTGTTTCTACTGGGGTTATATTCCAAAGAGATCATAAAGGAAGGAAAGGAACCCACATGTGCAAAAATGTTGGTGGCAGTCCTTTTTGTAGTGGCTAGAAACTGGAAACTGAATGGACACCCATCAATTGGAGAATGGCTGAATAAATTATAGTTGAATGTTATAAAATATAATTTTTCCATAAGAAATCAGTAGCCTGATTTCAAAGAGGCTTGGAGAGACTTACATGAACTGATACTAAGTAAAATAAGCAGAACCAGGAGATCATGTATACAGCAGTGGCAAGTTAATACAATGATCAATTCTGATGCAAATGGCTCTCCTCAACAATGAGACAATTTAGGACAGTTCTGATAATCTTGTGATGATGAGAGCCATCTATATCCAGAGAGAGGACTGTGGGAACTGAGTGTGGATCACAACGTAGCATTTTTACTTCTTTTGTTGTTGTTTGCTTGGATTTTATTTTTTTTCTCATTTTTTCCTTTTTAATCTGATTCTTCTTGTGCAGCAAGATAATTGTATAAATACATATACCTCTATTGGATTTACATATATTTTTATCATGTTAACATATATTGGATTACTTGTCATCTAAGAGAGGGAATAAGGAGAAGAGGGAAATTGGAACACAAGGTTTTGCAAGGGTCAACAGTGAAAAATTATCCTTGCGTATGTTTTGAATATAAAAAGCTTCAATTAAAAAAATAAAATAAATGAATAAATAAATTATTTTCTCCTCTGTTAGAAAATGCATTTTCATCATTATATTTTATTTTTATATCACTTATGTATCTTATTGAATCCTTCTCTCAATCTTTCCAGAAAGTTATCCTTTATGATGAAGAATTAAAAACAGAAAGAAAAAAAAAGAAGTTTTGAAAACCATGAAAAATATTGAAGAAGTCTGATATTACATACACATTGTTTCACTCCCCTAATCCCCTTTCTGCAAAGAAGTGGGATGGGGAAAAATGATATAACCTTTCTTTTCTTTAGGGGTAGAATTTATCCTTATAGTTCTGGTGCATAGAGTTTCATTTGTTTTGTCTTTGTTTTTTTCCATTTACATTGCTGTAGTCAGTCCTAATATTATTGATCCATTTTGCTTCCTTCCCTTTGCATCCATTCAATTTTTTTTCCATGATTCTCTGCATGAATTAAAATAATTGACTGAAGGCTTATAGATTTTTCTAGGCATATTTTGAGTATGGCCTATTTGCCTAAGATGAAGTTCTATCTTAGGTGAGTCCCCACATGTGGAATAATCACCCATATGTGACTGGTTGCTTGAGTCTTTAAAATTGGTCCTTAAAAAATAAATAAAATTGGTCCATTTTTCAAGGGCCCTTTCTTATTTGACTGCTGCATCCATCATGGACACTGTGAACTGGGCTCTGTGAGACCCTAGCTAAACTATGAGCCTAATCCCTTTCCCCTACCCAAGGACTGAGATGTAAGAGAAGGAGAGGTAAATTATATCTTGCATTTTGTTGATGGGGAAAAGGTAAATTTGTATATTTGTGATTATAGCTTTGAAAGTAAGTATTCTTTTAAAAAATGCATCCCATAGAATATTAGAAAAACAATTATATTATAATCTAACTATAATAATATTAGGGAAAAATCCAAGGTCATAGATGACAGGTGAAGAACCCTTGGATTCAATGACTATAAGGTTCCTTCCAGTTCTAGAAGTCAAAGAACTCTCAATTAAATAGCACCCAAAATGAACAGTTGAGAGATGGAGTTGAATAGAAACAGAGAATTCTCATAGAAAGCATTTTCTCCTCCCATCAACCCAAATCTCCTTCTCTCTGATCTATTTTTTTTTGCATGTAAGGACATAGTAAAAAGGAAAGAGAAAAAAACTAAGTTCTATGCAGCTGTGCTTTCTAAATAGCCAATACCCCAGCTATATTTGGCTAAAATGCTAACAATTCCCTCCCCACTCCTCCACTCCCGGCCCCCAAGCTCAACAAACTTTTTACCTCTACTGCTAGGTAATGTTATCAGGAGGCTGGAATTGCTTAATGCCAGGGCTGGAAAAGGTCTAAGTAAGAAGCATATCTGTTTCCCATTAAGGAGATTAACTCCTCTGTTGGAGTTGTTATTATAGGACTAGGTCAGGAGACTGTGGAGGTGCTGGCTGGTGGCTATTCTGACTGGGTGGGCACTCTCCCATCATGACCTTCCTTTAAGGCTGGCCCTCTTTTAAATAGCTTTTTCCTGGTTGAACCAGATTAGCCAGAGATATCACTACCTTCCCCCAGCCCTTGGGGTTGCTGGTGATGTTGCAAGAGGGAGACTTTATGATAAGGAGACTTTTGGAAAGGGGAGAAGATAGAACCATCATTCTTCATTTGATTTTAGGATATCTTATTACTTATTTAGAGCCAGAGTGGTATAGTTGAAAAGACCTTGGATTTGGAGTCTGAAGACACACATGTATCAACTTGCCCTCATGAATTCCATTTTAAAAAATATATATATATAAAATGGAGAAAGTCGCAGGTATACATGTATACAACTCTACCTCATGTGGTTATAATAAGGAAAGAAGTTTGTAAATTGTAAAGAGCAAATTGCATAGAGAGGAGAGATGAGAGCCATAGGGATCATAGTATTGTAAACTTAGTATTAGATAGAACCCATACTCTTACTTTACTAATGAGGAAACTCACAGAGATTAAATTTTTGGCTCAAGATCTCATAGGTAATAAATAGTAGATTAATCTGGTTCTTGTTGTAGAAAAGGAAATAATCCTATATATGCACATGTGTGTATACACACACATATACACACATACATAAGCATATGGGTGCATGGGTAAACATTTGTATATTTGTACATAACCCATGATTTCCCATACTACTTAATCCACATCCTTCCTTCCCCTACTGAGCATTTCTCATATTGGCAGCACATCTGGTAAATGAATTTCTGTCTGAAACTCTTTTCCCTTCCCTTTCCTTCTTTCTCTGTCTTTCTGTCTGTCTCCATTTTTCTGTCTCTGTCTCTGTCTCATTTATTTATGTATATAACTATTAGCAAACTGGATAGCTAAATGGTGCAGTGAATAAAGTACTGAGCCTGGAATCAGGAAGATTCATCCTCAGACATTTGTTAACTGTATCACCTTGGGCTAGTCACTTCTATAAAATGAGCTGGAGAAGGAAAATGGCAAATCACTCCAATATCTTTGCTGAACCCTCCCCTCTCTAAATTGGGTCTCAAAGAGTAGAACATGACTGATTATTGACCCAACAGGATCTTGTACATTGTAGGAAATCAATAAACATTGATTATAGTAATGATTGAATAGATAAATGAATGCTATATCTATAAAGAAATGGAAATAGAGGCAATACCCTGCACTATGTAACACAAATGAAAAAAATCAATATATAGTAGATTATGAGAGAATGATGAACAGTGCTAATAAACAATAATTAGTTAATTAGACAGCCCAGTAGATAGAGTGCTGAGCCTAGAGTCAAAATATTATCTTAGACACCTCTCAGCAGTGTGATGTTAAGCAAGTTACTTAGCCACTTTTTGCCTCAGTTTCCCTAACCAATTGGGGATAATAACAGTGCCTAATTTGCAGTGTTATGATATAATGAGATAATTGTAAAAGCACTTAGCACAGTGCCTGCCACATAGTAGGTACAATAATATTACTAGTTATTATAATTTATTAATTTCAAATTATTTAAATAGCCCCATTTTAGAAAAAGAAATAGAACAAGCTATTAATCAACTCTCTAAGAAAAAATCTCCAGGGCCAGATGGTTTTACATGTGAATTCTACCAAACATTCGAAGAACAATTAATTCCAATACTAAACCAACTATTTGAAAAAATAGGGACAGAAGGTATACTACCAAATTCCTTCTATGATACTGATATGGTGCTGATAGCTAAACCAGGTAGGGTGAAAACAGAGAAAGAAAATTATAGACCCATTTCCCTAATGAATATTGATGCAAAAATTTTAAATAAGTTATCTCCAGGATAATACACCATGAACAAGTAGGATTTATACCAGGAATGCAGGGCTGGTTCAATATCAGGAAAACTATCAGCATAATCAATTATATTAATAACCAAACTAACAAAAACCATATGATTATCTCAATACATGAAGAAAAAGCATTTGATAAAATCCAACGCCCATTCCTATTAAAAACACTAGAGAGTATAGGAATAAATGGGCTTTTCCTTAAAATGATTAGTAGCATCTACTTAAAACCATCAGCAAGCATCTTATGTAATGGAGACAAACTAGAACCATTCCCAATAAGATCAGGAGTGAAACAAGGCTGCCCACTGTCACCATTATTATTTAATATTGTATTAGAAATGTTAGCTTTGGCAATAAGAGAAGAAAAAGAGATAAAAGGAATTAGAGTAGGTAGTGAAGAAACCAAATTATCACTCTTTGCAGATGACATGATGGTATACTTAGAGAACCCTAGAGACTCCACTAAAAAACTACTAGAAACAATTCACAACTTTAGCAAAGTTGCAGGATTTAAAATAAATCCACATAAATCATCAGCATTTTTATATATTACCAACAAAGTTCAGCAGCAAGAGATACAAAAAGAAATTCCATTCAAAATAACGGATGATAGCATAAAATATTTGCGAATCTATCTGCCAAGGAAAAGTCAGAAACTATATGAACTAAACTAGAAAACACTTTCCACACAAATAACATCAGACCTAGTTAATTGGAAAACCATTAAGTGCTCATGGGTAGGCCAAGCGAATATAATAAAAATGACAATACTACCTAAACTAATTTACTTATTTAGTGCCATACCAATCAAACTCCCAAGAAATTATTTTACAGATCTAGAAAAAATAGTAGCAAAGTTCATTTGGAAGAACAAAAGGTCAAGAATTTCAAGGGAATTAATGAAAAAAAAAAGACAGATGAAGGTGGCCTTGCTGTACCAGATCTAAAACTATATTATAAAGCAGCGGTCATCAAAACCATTTGGTACTGGCTGAGAAATAGAGTGGCATATTAGATCAGTGGCATAGGATAGGATATCAGGACAATCTAGGTAATAACATTAGCAATTTAGTGTTTGATAAACCCAAAGACCCCAGCTTTTGGGATAAGTACTCACTATTCAGCAAAAACTGCTGGGATATTTGGAAACTAGTGTGGAAGAAATTAAGGCTGGACCCACACCTAACACCGCATACAAAAATAAGATCTAAATGGGTTCATGATATAGATATAAAGAGCAATATTATAAGCAAATTAGAGGAACATAGGATAGTTTACCTCTCAGACCTGTGGAGATGGAATAAATTTATTTCCAAAGAAGATCTGGAACTATTAATTGAACACCAGATAGATAATTTTGATTATATTAAGTTTAAAAGTTTCTGTACAAACAAAACTAATACAGACAAGTTTAGGAGGGAAGCATCAAATTGGGAAATCATCTTTACATTTAAGGGTTCTGATAAAGGTGTCATCTCTAAGATATATAGAGAATTGTCTCATATTTATAAGAATTCAAGCCATTCTTCAATTGATAAATGGTCAAAGGATATGAACAGACAATTTTCAGATGATGAAATTAAAACTATTTATAGTCATATGAAAAGGTGCTCCAAATCACTATTGATCAGAGAAATGCAAATTAAGACAACTCTGAGATACCACTACACACCTGTCAGATCAGCTAAAATGACAGGAAAGGATAATGACACATGTTAGAGGGGATGTGGGAAGGCTGGGACACTGAAGCATTTTTGGTGGAGCTGTGAACGGATCCAACCATTCTGGAGAGCAATTTGGAGCTATGCTCAAAAAGTTATCAAACTGTGCATACCCTTTGACCCAGCAGTGTTTCTATTGGGCTTATATGCCAAAGAGATCTTAAAGGAAGGAAAGGGCCCCACATGTGCAAGAATGTTTGTGGCAGCTCTTTTTGTAGTGGCTAGAAACTGGAAACTGAATGGATGCCCATCAATTGGAGAATGGCTGAATAAATTATCGTATATGAATGTTATGGAATATTATTGTTCTGTGAGAAACGACCAGCAGGACGATTTCATAGAGGGCTGAAGAGACTTGCATGAACTGATGCTGAGTGAAGTGAGCAGAACCAGGAGATCATTTTTCACGGCAACAACAATACTATATGATGATCAGTTCTGATGGACATGACTCTCTTCAACAATGAAATGCTTCAAACCAGTTCCAATTGTTCAGTGAACAAAGCCATATACACCCAGAGAGAGGGATGTGAAATGTGGACCACAACATATCATTTTCATGCTTTCTATTGATGTTTGCTTGTATTGTATTTCCTTTATCTGATTATTCTTTCTTGTAGATACGATTTCTCCTGCACAAAAATGATGTGTGGAAATAAGTATACATAGATTGGATTTCTTAAGTATTTTAACATAATTAACATGTATTGGATATCCTGCCATCTAGGGGAGGGGTGGGGATAGGGGAGAAAAATTTGTAACAGAAAGCTTTGTAAGGGTTAATGTTGAAGAATTACCCATACATATGTTTTGCAAATAAAAAGTATTAATAAAATTTAAAAAAATTTATTAATTGCAATGCTTCCTGGTTTTTACTGAGTATATATTTTACTTTGCTTTATTATTTTCTTCTTGAAGCATATCTGTTACACAAGAATAGTGACTTTAAATATTGTAGGATATATAAGAACATATTAAAAAATTTTTTCTTGGCCTAGTATGATGTAAAAAGGGGGGGAAACCAGATTCATGGTTGGGAGCTCAGACATAGAGTAAGAACTTAATCCATATTTATTGATAAATTGCTCTCTGAGTTTCTAGAGTTCACATAATTTGCAGAGTTTATGTAACAGGTTACAGGGGTTCTTTCTTTTTCTTTTTTTCCCCACTTTTAAGTTATGTTATTCATGGTTTTTGTCTTTTTTTGTTTGTTTGTTTGTTTGTTTCTTGTTTTTTCTTTGATTTTTACTCTGGACTGTATCTTGATATAGGGAAGTTCCAAATGAGCATGTGCCTTTTGCAAATGTAGACCAGCACCTTTTCTTCAATTTATCGTCTTAGAAAGCTGCCTGAGGCACAGATAGTTTAAAATACTTCTCTAGGCTCCCACTGCTACTATTGTGTACCTAGGAGAAAAATTATTGAGGATTTTCATTAGGGCAGAGTTATGAGACCAGCTCAGTAGAAAATCAGGCATACTCGTTTATATTCATGACTGATGCTCAGCAGCAATAAATACCTTTAGATTCTCTTAACCCTAGAGGGCACTGTTTATTATGAATATGGTCTTGTCTCAATACATTTCATCCATTAATACATCCAATATTCACTTGTTCCTTAATCTTTCAAGGCATTGTTATATTCTAGGTTTTTGTGGGCTTTTTTTTTTTGGCTTTAACAATTTGCTTGGAGGTGTGTCAATTATTTGTCACCATAGATTTTTGCTATTTACTAGAAAATAGAGTTAGTATCCACTACTTTGGTGGGGGGGAAGAGAGAAGTAAGAGCTGAGATCTTTAGAAAGACAATGACATAAAGATAAGTGCTTGATGAAAACAATACAGGAAGAGAATTATCATAATTTATGACCGAAGTCATATGGCAAAATGATTAATCTATTATTTTCTTTGTTTTTTAAAAAAGTTATTTATTTTAAACTTAAATACAAAATAGGAAAAGAAAAAAAACATTGCTATGTGTACAGCAGAACATGAGAGAATTCAAAATATGAGACAAATTTTAATGTCAAAAAATCTATATAATAAATACTATACATTGTGTTCAGAGCTGTCCATCTTTACTTCATTGTAGCTTTTATTTGCTCTCTTCTGTGCATTTTTTACTTTATTCTTTTTTTCCTGTCCTTCCCCTCACTTCTCCCCAAAAAGCTATAATTTAACATGGATATGATATATTTATGCATAAAAACATACAAACATATACAGATGTATAAACACAGATATATACATAGATACATATACATATACACCTATGTAAGGTCATACTATGTTTGTTTGTACTCTATTTCTCTGAAGGTTGATAACATCATCCTTTATAAGTTCAAGTCTTTCCATATTTTTCTAAATCCACCAACTCATCATTTTGTATACCACTGCAATATTTCAACCTTTTATTATAAAATTGTTTTAAGTAGCCTAAAACAATATTGATTAATATGGCTGACAAATAGTCTAGGTTCCTATTTTTCCTCTTTTGATTAAATTTATTTTGGCTTTAACTTTGTCTGAGATCAATGATTGCTACCCCTGCTTCTTTTTTCCTAATATATTCTACTCCTGATCATTATTATTCTGTTTGTGTGCATCTGTTACTTCCTATTCCTACTGACTCCTCTGCTTTACTTTTACTGGCTCCCTTGCCTAATTATTACTTAACCTATCTGTCCCCTTCAAGGAACCTTTCCTTAACCTCTTCTCTATTATTCACCAAGTTCAGGGGAAATGTAATCTAATCATGGATGTATACAAACAGATTTTGACTTCTAAAGAACATTTTACTCAGATAATCTGAACTTGCATTTATTTTATTCATATCTTCTTTTTATGCTATGGTTGAATTGGCTTAAAGGGAAAAGTCAAGATGATGATAGCTCATGATTTTTTTTCAGCTACTGTCAATTCTGCTGCCTTTCTCTTCTAATTACATTGATCAGCTGATTAGTACAGATGATCAATGAGTCAAAAGACATTTGTTAAATGTCTACTGTATGTCAGGCACTGTGCACTGGAGATATAAAGAAAAAAAAAGAACAGTTCTTGCTTTGAAGCTTACATTTTATTGGGAAGACATATACATTCCTATATATAAATATAGTATTGTCTTAACTGCCTCCTCCAAAAGGTGTAAAGGAGATCAGGAAGCTAGATTGATGGGTGCTGGCAGCTAGGTGGCACAGTGGATAGAGCACCAGCCCTGAAGTCAGAAGGACCTGAGTTCAAATATGATTTTAGACACTTAATATTTCGTAGATGTGTGACCCTGGGAAAGTCACTTAAATCCAATTGCCTGGCAGAAAAAGAAAGCTTCCTTTTCCTTGCCCCCAGGGCTTCGCTCTCACCTTGGGACTAGTAGTGAGGATGGTTGTGAATCATATGCTCACCCCTTCCAACTTGGGACACATGGAAAAAAAGATGAGAAAATGAGAAACCTTGGAAGGGGCAGAGTAGAAGTAGCAAAGGACTTGACATGAAGAAGAGAGCATTCAAAGACTCTAGATCTAAAGTTTCATGTATCAAGTAGGTTTGAGGTATTCGAGATAGATAACTCTATTGCTGAAAATCATTGGGATTGTGAATGGAAGTTGGTAATCTTGCCCTGGGAGAGGAAAGTGTTAGATTTAAAATTGCTGTGGTTGCTGGCTAGGAGCTTGAAGGTGAAGGAGAAATATTGACTTATTTTACAACTTTCCAGATCAGTAAAGTATTCATAAGGGTTTCTATGAGCAAATGAGTCAGTAACAATAGCTGGGCTTCTAATTAGCTGGGCAGACATTGAGGTAGTTTAGTTTGCAATGAAAGGCATTGTAAAGACTGGAAGAGAGGAAGAATTTGGTAGAGTCATAATACCAGGGGAAGGGTAGACCAGCTAGTAATATGGAGGACTATGGTTGGGGTAGGGTGGGAAATGAATAGCAATCTTGCCTACCTATCCACCAGGACATAGCAAGCCGCCATCTAATATAGACACAATAAATATATGCAAAATATATAATGGAGTTAAATATAAGATAGGAAGAGATAATTTTTAAAAATCTTTTTTTAAACAAGCATTAATTAAGCACTTTACTAATGAGCCAGGTGTTGTACTTTACAAAATTATCTCATTTTATTCTCAAACAAGCCTGAGAAATAAATACTATAATTATTATCTCCATTTCATGGTTGAAAAGACTGAGGCAAAAAGAAGTTAAGTGACTTGTTTATATAATGCAATTAGTAAGTTTCTACATCATATTCGAATTTTTGTTTTCCTGACACTGTCTTGGGCTCTATCCATTGTTTCTCTTAGCTACAACTAGCAGTTGGGGATAAGGGAAAGCAATAACATCATGTAGAAGTTGGTATTTGAGGGTGGAAGTGGAAGTGGGAGAAGCAAATAAAATGTATATATGGGAGGAGGAGGAGGTATAGCCCAGAAATTAATGTGCTGAAATCATCCTGCCATGATTTTAGCCCACCAAGAGTTAACCTATGGTTTAGGACCTCTATCCTAAACTCTCACCCTTAAGCTATCACCATACAGAGTAAAAAGAGGAAAAGGGAAAGAAAGTGAAGAAAGCAGAATAGGAGTGGGAGGAAGATAGGGGGAAGAAAAAAGAGAAGAAGATGAGTTAGAAAAGAGGTGAAAAAAGAGAGGAAGAAGAAAAAC
Source organism: Myrmecobius fasciatus (assembly GCA_023553655.1). NCBI lineage: Eukaryota > Metazoa > Chordata > Mammalia > Dasyuromorphia > Myrmecobiidae > Myrmecobius > Myrmecobius fasciatus. The sequence continues at coordinate 292,718 of JAJPUD010001441.1, forward strand.
TAGAAATAAGTTTCTAATCACTCATCTTGTGCCAACTCAAAGAGTGTATCATATACTATTTCTTAGGGAGGATGTACAACCTTGAGACCAAGCTTATAAAATGAGAAAAAAAGTGTCTCTAAGAAAGGTCTGGCAAATCCTCATGATTTCAGGACACTAAGCAAAATAAAGGCAAGACACCAGTTAGAGGTTTTTGAGATTATAACAATGATAAAACTTCTTGCAATGAATAGCTGTGAAGGTCAGATCTGGGTTCTCAGTTATGCTAGTAATGATGGTAATATGATGAGCTTACACTATTGATAGCCTTGCCACTTAGAATCCAGTCATATTTTTCACCCCTTTCATCTTACACATTCACATATAGTGAAAGAGAGTGTGAAGTGAGCTTGAGATGGAAGGAACCTTCAAAAGAGATATATCATTGGTGGACACACAAACAATTACAGGGTCATGTCCCAATAATATGTATATAAACTCATTTGTAAAATAAGGAGTTTCAATTAAATTACTTCTAACATGTCCTTCCAGCTCTAAATCTATAATCTTATGATAATGAGGACTAGCACTTGATCAGAGCACTTTGAAAGTATGGAAAGAAGTTAATAAAAAGCAGTCTATATCTGAATATGGAGAAGATTTTTCTTGGGAATATGTATGTATATGTGCGTGTATGTGGAGAAATGGGCTTGACTTTATTCAAGAATTAATTTAGACCAGAGAAAAGAAAGCTGAAAGGAGACAAAGCTATTATGATATGGAGGTTAGGAATTAACTATTGGGTAAAAAGATCTTTAATGATAGTAATATGGCTGTAAGCACTATGAAATCTTCTTCCTTGAAAAGTTTTAAGAATAAGGTATTAGGTGACTCTCAGATGCTGAGACTAGTGGATCTTTGAGCAAGATAGTTCTAGTAAACTAAGCTAGTTGGCTGTCCTCATTAAGTTTGAACTTAATATAGTGAGTTTCTGGGTGCCAGAAGGTTGGTTAAGGAAAGGCAAATCAATCCATATCAGAAATAGAGCAGGTCACAAACAAGAAAGGAAGAAAGAAAAATAAAGAAAGGAAGGGAAGGGAAGAAAAGACAGAGGAAAGGTAGAAAGGAGGAGAAAAAGGAAGAAAAGGAGGAAGGAAGAAAATAAGGGGGAAAGAGAGAAGGAAAGAAGGAAGGGAAAAAGAAGGAAAAATGTATAGAGTCCAGGTTGATTTTGATGCAGACATTTGGAGAGGAAAGAAAATAAATCCATTTGGAAAATAGATCCTAGATTTTGTCTGGCCTCTGGGCCTTGTTCCACACTCCTTGCTTCCTAATCCTCCCAGCTCACAGTGTCATAAATTGAGAATTGGAAAGGACCTTAGCAGTCATGCAATCCAACCCCTTCATTTTACAGATGAAGAAACTAAAACCCAGAGGTTAAATAATTTGCCCCAAATCATAGAGGTAATTAGTTGCTGAGCTGGAATTTGAATCTAGGTCCTTTGGTTCCAAATCCAGCATATTCTCTATTGCACTATGATGCATCTTGGTTTCCTTAAATCTCTAGTCTGTCCTCACATGTCAATATTCCTCAGGTCAAGAGGCCCTTGAGTAGGGGGCTTTTAATCTGAGATCCATATACTAAAAGGTCCATGGATAGATTTCAAGAATTCATGCATTTAGATGGGGAAAATTATATCTGTATTTTTTCTAGCTTCTAGCTAAATTTTAGCATTTCCTTCTATTATAATTAAAAAAAAATTCTGATGAGAGGTCTATGGTTTTCCTTAGATTGCTGAAAGATTCTGTGACACACCCAAAGAATCTATGCCTTAGTAATTTCAAGCTGCTAGGGACTCATCCTGTCAGGCCTCTTTATTACATCTCTCTTTGCATCAAGACACTAGTGACTAGTGCTCAGTATGCAGTTATGAAGGGTAAACAGCAGGGACAGAAGCCAATACATACTGATTTAATCATATTTGAATTCATAGAGCAGAACTGAGAATCCAGCTACAAATATGAAGCAGCCACACAAATTGATCAAATGGAAATACTGTCACCTGCCTTCCCACCTAAATATTTTCAAGCAACTGCTTTCCCTAGGGTGGAGAAACCTTGAAGACATTCAGCTTTCTGAAATTAGGTCTATACTTGGCTTCTATCTACAATGTTGTTGAAATCCCTTGGTTGTACAACTTAAGTTGAGGTAAATATTAAACATGGGCAGGGAAGAGTGTAAGAGTTAACGAAATTAAGTTGTGCTTCAGGAATTTGAAACAATCTCAGATTTCTTTTTTTAAAAAAAGTTTTCATTTTTTTTCTGGTAATAAAATCCTATAATACTAAACAGGGGCTCTGCTGTATGGGGTGCAGTTATTCCTTTATTACCTGTTATAAGCAATTAATTATTCTTCACAATATCAAAGACTTTTATGCACATTTTCCATCTAGAACCTTAGAACACCTCCCAAAACCATATGGAATATTAGGTTTTAATTTGATCAATTTCAGTAGGATGGTTTATTAAAATTAAGTTTTTGTATACATCTTTTCCCTTTCTTTTTCAAAATGAGTAACACAAGGCAGAGTGTAGAGCTATAAAGTTACTGTAAAAAAAAATGTTGCACAGCTAAACTGCTATTTTTGGCCTTTAACTACTTTCAGTTTGCCAAATTGGGGCAAGTTACACTTATCAAGGGATCATACACATTTTTCATCTCGTTTCATCTCGAACCCTAAAATACTAACATAGAGCATGGATGGTATTTGCTTTAATTTGCTAATGTTGCTAGGGCTTGGTACATCTCCCAGATCTAAGTATCACCAAAAGTAAGCTTCCTTTGATTCCAGCTTTTAAGTGACATAAATTGTATTCACAGGAGAGAAAGCATTACTTAAGTTATCCATAATGCATCTGTTTATATTTCCAGCTGGTGTACTTTATCACCCAGTCCTTAGTTTACATTATAGAAGGATGACTGTGTAATAAGAAGTTAGCAGAAACCATAGACATTCCTTTGAAACAACTCTTAATGGTAATGCTTTTGGGGGGTGGTAGGAGATATATTTGAACTCTGAGGAAAATTACTTTTTAAAGAAGACATATCACTTTTTCACTCCCCATACATTTTGAGTCATTGAAATTAAACATCTTTAACCTAGAGTGCACAGGATGGCTGTTGCCATTCCTACCTCTCCCCCTTTAGCTAGAAGGTAGATGTTTTGGGTATCAATTAGTAAGACATTACTGATAAGGTGGGACCGAGGCAATAGTGCCCTAAACTCACATTTCAAAACCTAACAGGACCTGAAATGATATTGGGGAAAAATGCAAAGTTTAGGTTTATTTGATCAGCAACATTTTTGTAGGAAAATAAGGCTCATGGAGGAGGGTGTAATCTACATCATGTTTGGAAAATTTCCAAAGCCCGAAGCAATGTCCTCTTTTAAGTGTTTTGTCAGTAGGAATCTAGCCACTTGTGTGTTCTCAGCTGCTTCTAAGTCTGTTTAAGTCAAAAAATCTGATATTTTGGATTCATAATGCATTTGTCTCATGACAGAAATGGCAAAGCACCCTCTGTGGTCCTACCAGAAATGGTTTAAGAAAGTTATGATGACATGCTTGTGTGTGTATTTTGGGGTTTGAAGAGAGCCTCTTTCCATGGCCTTTTGGGGCTATGGAATGACTATGCCTGGATTAAACTAGTATTTAGAGAAAGCACAGCATGATGGTGGAAAGCATTGGCTCAATCTGTAATAGAAGGGATTTAGGTTAGATGTACATTCGTCTATTCACGAATTCATTGATCATTCTTAAACACAAGCTTTGGGCAAAAGGCCACAATGACAGTCAATACAGCTTAGTGAATAAAGTGTAGGACTTATAGTTAAGAAGATATGAATTCCAATCTTACTTTAGAGACTAATTAGCTGTGTGACCCTTATACCAGAACCTTACTTCTCTCCAGATCAATTTCCTCATTTGTAATACAGGGATAATTAAAGTGCACCTTCCACATAATTCTTGTGAGGATCAATGAAATGATCTATGTAAGGTATATTTGGGCAGTTAGGAGTCACAGTGCATAGAGCACTAGTCATGGAGTCAAAGAAGCTGAGCTCAAAAATGACTTCAGTTACTTGACACTTACTAGCCCTGTGACCCTGGTAAATCACTTAGCCCTGATTGCCTCACCAGAAAAAAAGATATATGAAAACTGTAAAGTTCTACGTAAGTGTCAGTTATTATTGTATGTCATCATTTTTACCATCAACCAGAATTTATTAAGCACTAATTATGAACCAGATACTATGCTAAATGCTGGGGATACAAAAAAAGGGCAAAAATATAATCTCAGATCTGAAGAAGCTCACATTCTAATGGGAGAGACAACATGTAAACAACCATGTATATACAAGACATATACAGTGTAAATAGAAGGTAATTTCAGAGGGGAGGCATTAGCGGGGGTGGATGGGAGTGGGTGGGTGGTGGCAGGGAGGAAGGTTGAGTGAAAGGAGTCTCAGAAAGGCTTCTAGTAAAGTAGGATTTGGGCTGAATCTTGAAGGAAGTCAGGGACAGAAGGAAGTAGAAATAAACAGGCAGATGTAGTCAGGCAAACTGGCTAGGGTCCTTGAATTGTGTTTTATACAGTGGATCATTAAGTATTAAAAAAAAAAAAAAACCTAGGAAGGTGAGAAGAGACCAGATCTCTAAATAGAGAAATTTATATTTGATTCTAGAGTTAATAAGGGAGCCACTGGATTTTATTGATTTGGGTGGTAAAATGGTGAAATCTGTGAATTTTGTAAGAAGATCATGACTGGAGAGAGACTTGAGGCACACATACAGAACAGCAGGCTTTTGCAATAGAACAGGTGTAAGGTGATGAGTGGCTTCCCCAGGGTGATTGATGGCTGTGTGAGAGGAGAGGAAGAGATGTATATATGAGAAATTGTGTGAAAGTGGAAAGCACAAGACTTAGTAACAGAATGGATATATGGCTACCTAAGAGTGAAGATTTATATTGACACTGTGAGACAGTGATGAGAGCATGGTGGCACCCTCAACAGGATTAAGGAAATTTACAAGAGGGGAGAGGGGTTGGGGGGGAAAGAGATTAAGTTCTGTTTCTGACATGTTGAGTTTATTATTGTCTTAGTCTCAGGATTTTTAGATTCTAAAATTTGTTTTTAAAGATTATGAAGTTTTAAGAATAGAATAGAGAAGGGGCAGCTAAGTGATGTTTTAGATAGAGTAACAGCTTTGAAATCAGACCTGAATTATAATCTCACCTCAAATACTAGCTATGTGACCCTAGGCAAGTCACCTAACTCTGATTGCCTTAAAAAAGAATAGGATGGTAAATTATTTGTTAAAGTGAGTGATTCAGGAATAAGACTGCTTGCTATACTTCACACTTGGGCTCCGTATTTCTATCTAGTAAAATAATTCAAATAAGTATAATGTATGGAGTGGTGGACTTAAAATTGGGACATCCCGGCTCCAGATGTTTCTCTGACACTATGTTATATGATCAGGAGCAATACATTTAACCTTTTCCACCCACAGTTTCTTCATTTGTAAAATTAATATTGTGAGACTCAGTGATATAATGCATATTTGATATATTAAAGGCAAATCAGCAGGCATTTATTAAGTACTTACTAAGTGATAGATACTCTGCTAAATGAAAAATATTGTATAGATACTATATCTTCTGCAGACATTTACTATCTCTATGATCTAATACAAATCAACTAACCTTTATCTATCTCACTATTTTCATTTATAAAAATGGGAATAATAATGGCACCTATCTCCCAGGGTTGAAGTGAGGTTCAAATGAGGTATTCATAAAGTGTTTTATAAGCCTCAAGGTACTCTATAAATGTTATTATTCTTATTGTTATTCTTAGTATATGATTATTGTACAGAATGCATCAGGTTAAACAAATCTTGGCTTTGCTACTTTCCATTGGGTGACTTTGGACACATCCTCTGGGGACCTGTCTAAGCTCCCTCTGGGTAATTTCTCTGTTTATTTTTTTCCTCATATGTAAAATGATGAGGTTGGAAAAATGACCAATAGAACCATGATCTTATGAAAACCAATTTCTTAGAAAATATCCCATAGTTTCTTTATCTTTGTACAGTGTATTACTTTTCACTTGCTTTATTGATATTTTAAAAGTATTTAGAATAACTCAAATAAAATATCACCCTTTAAATTATCACCATTTATTTAAAAATAAGACTTGAAGTGAGATCAAAAACAATTCTTGGTAACCCTTTCTAGGGTTTTCAGAACCTCACACTTGGTGCTTAATAAATGATCAATCAGTAAATGAATAAATGAATATCTAAACTGAATGATTCCTATTATGTATAAACCAATTCTAACTACCATTAGCAAAGTATAGTTAGGCTACAAATACAGAAAATACATATAGGTAACACAATCTTTTTATTTGTCATCATTTCAGGGCTTAGTATGATGGCAATCCATAGCAGAAAAATGTAGAAATTGAAGCCAGGGGAATTCAAAGGACTGTGGCGCAATAATTTAGACTCACAGAGTTTGAATATTACCTAGGATTTTCTGAGATATACTTCAGGAAATTAGGAAAGTGTGATTTAGATTAAGCAACTGGCAGAGTGTGATAAAGGATTATTACTAATGAGTTATTTAAGGAAGAGTGTTAGTCAGTAAGAAAGGTTGAGATTGAATAGAGCCATGCTAGCTACCTTCAAATATTTGAAGAGCTGTTATACAGAAGGTTTGTCTGATTTTGTATGGCCCTAGAAGGAAGAACTAGGAGCAATGTGTAGAAGTTATAAAGAAGCAAATATAGATTTGATAAAAGACTGGACTGCCTCAGAACTAGTTTAAGTCACTGGAAGTCTTGAATTAAAGGCTGAGTAGTCACTTGCCAGGTATGCTGAAGAGAGGATTCTTATCCAGGCATGGGTTGGGTAAGATGACCCTCAAGATTCCTTCCAATTTTAACATTCTGCAAGTAGTTCCACTTGGCCCTGGACTAGCACAGCACATTCCAATATTTTTATTCATGACTAATATGATGGAATAGTGTATGCTCATTAAATTTGCAGATGGATGAGTTGGCTAGTACCTTGGAGAGCTGAATTAAAACTTGAAATGGCAGTGGTACTGCCAACAACTTGTCTACAGTATCTGAGATGCAAGAAATGGGGATTAATTCACTTTGAACATTTATTAAATGCCTACTATGTGCAAGGCATGATGTTAGCTGCTAGTGGATATGAACACAAAATAACAAAAAACCAATGTGTTTGCCATCTGTGGACCTAGACTTTGACAATTTCCTCTCTAAGTAGGTTGAGCAACTTTGAGAAATTGGCCAAGACCTAGAAACTTCTCCATGATGATGTGGAACATGTTGGAGTTAATAACATTTTAATGAAATTCCTTACAGTGTCTTTATTCTGATCAATCAACAAGTATTTATTGAGCAGCCACTATGGGGTCAGTGGTAGACTGAGTTCTTCAAAGGATGTAGAAAATATATGACAGTCTCTTCTCTTTGAAGGTTTATTCTATAGTTGCCAATAGAGTGAAGCAAGAGATTATAATGAGTCTTCTGTTTTATGGAGGAATGGATAAAATAAAATTTGGGACACAGCACTTGGAAGTCAACTTCAGGATGAATAACTGGTTTTATGTAAATTTCTATCAACTCAAAGGCTGTTTTCATCCTAAGATGTCATTCAGGAATTTCTCAATTCCAGTGACTTAGAAAGATAAGTGATGCAATCTAACAAACTATTATACATTCATGAAGACTATATTCTGCTGGGTTAATTGAATATCTTTTACTGACAGTGTTAGTAAACAGTGACTGTTACTTCAGAGTAAGAAAAGAGTCAAGCATTTTATTTATTTAGTGCTTAATGTATGACAGGCATTGTGGTCAGCATTTCACAAATATCTTTGTTTAATCTTACAATAGACGAGGTAGAAATGCTATTATTATCCCCATTTTATAGATGAGGAAAATGAAGCAGACATACATTAAGTGACTGATCTAGAGTCATATATTAGTAAGTATCTAAGGCCATATTTGAACTCAGGTCTTCCTGAACCCTTGAACATATATGTGTGTGTATGTGTGTAAATGCATACTCATATAAGCATGCATATGTATTTTGTATATATACATGCATATATGCATTATATGTATATATATGTATGTATACATTTATATATATGTACATGTATACTCATGTATATATGTACAAATATATCCATATGTGTATATAGATATGTATGTTTATATACATATACACACATATTCTATTATATAATATGTAAAGTGCTATCTTTGGAGTTAAGAAGATCAAAGTTGACCTCAAATACTTATGAGCTGGAGGCCCTGAGCAAATCACTTAATGTAGTTTCCTCATTTGTAAAAATGATGTTGAGAAGAAAATGGCAAATTACCCCAGTATCTTTGCCAAGAAAACCCCAAAATGGGTTCACAAAGAGTTGGACACAACTTAAAAATGATTGAACAATAAACAGCAAATATATATATATATATATATATATAAACATACATACACATATACATATATACAAACAGACATAAATGCATGTATACACAGAAATACATACACACACATATATTGACTTGAGTAAGATTATGTCATTTAATGCAGTGGATGCTAGATGGCACATATATCAAAACATTGAGAAGATCTGTTTTATATTGAAACAGCTTTTTTTGATAGGCCAACATTTTGCTAAAGAGACATTCACTTAGTTTTATTTGACAATTCTTTGTCACTTCATTGTGAAGAGATGTTAGAAGGAACAGGCAGACTATCTTGGCTTGGATCACTTCACCAGAATAAACACAGAATCACCAAGTGATAGAAATCATACTGGTCTAACCCTTCTACCACAGAGACAAGGAAATTAAGGCATCAAAAGATTAATTTGCTCAAAGTCAAAAACTAATTAGGGACAAAATTGATTATAGAAGCTGGTGTCTGTCCACTATCTTATACAGAATAATAAATTATCGTGAAATATCCAGATGGATAAGTTAACTAATATCTTGGAGAAATGGTTTAAAAATAAAAATTGCCATGTTCAGTTAAAAAAAAAAAAGGAACTTTGTCAGCTCTAGGGCTAACTTGGCCAGCACACTTGATCTCTTCTGAATCCTTCTGTCTCTTCAGGTACCTTGTTCCATTAATCACCAAATTTTAGAATTGGAAAGGGCTTTGGCAGTCAGTTATTCCTATTTATATCCAAAAAACATCCTATTATGTAACTTAGAATGTCATTTCATCCCCTTTCCTTCCTCTTTCTGTTTTTTTTCCTTCTTTTGCTTAATCTTTCTGTGTATATTCTGTGTTTATAGTCCTTATGAATATTATTTTCCTGATTCTGCTTACTACACTCTGAATTAGTTCGTGAATAGTTCTTTCTACACTTTTCATTCTTTATCATCATAGGCTGGAACTGAAAGAGATCTCTGAGACAATTTAGTTTCTGAGATGGTCTCTTAGCCACTTTTTATTTACAAATAAGAAATCTAAGGCCCAAGAAATTTCTTATAGAACATTAATCAATGATTATGGCTTTATTTGAGGTTTTGAGCCAGTATTCCTCCTTGAGTTCTACTTTTTTCACGATTTCAATTAAGATTCTAAATTATTTGGTCATCTGTTAGGGCCCAAAAAGTCGGGGACCCTGATAAGAAATTTGTCTTGACTTGAGGATAAGAAGGTACTGTGTGCAGTTCCCTTGATGAACATGAGACCTGGAGACTTGATGAGATTACTGATAATGGCTCAGATAAAAGAGCTTTTCAAAGTGATCTAAAAAACAGGCTTGCCCCAAGGTGTGCTCTGTTATCAGGATGTGAGCTCCACTATCTTTCTGACTTCCTTATGTCAACACAAGGTTAATTGGTAAAAGATGGGTGAGCTAAGGGGATAAAAGTCATGACTATAGATGGTGGAAGAGGCAGGCTGACTGAGAAAAGCGCCTTAATAAACAACAACTTGATTTCATCTTCTTCTGGCTTGTGACTCTCCTTTGGGGAACACGAGGGTCGTGTCTGGATGCACACCGAAGCTTGGGAGGAGGTAAGACCCAACTGCCCTCAGGTATAATACCTGGCAGTCATCATTTTAATTTTTCCTATAAAGTATACTTTTGGTAGTTTAATAGGTTTAGCATTGACTGTGTAAATAAATTTAGAAACTCTCAATGTTGAAGGTACTTGGATAGATCATTGGACTTGGAGTCAATAAAATGAGTTCAAATATTGCCTCAGTCACTTACTATCACATCCTAGTGTGTGATAGTAAGTTTTCTCAGTTTTCTCATTTGTAAAAATGAAGGATTTGGACTTGATGCCTTTTAACTCTAAGACTATGCTACTATGATAATTTTCATTATATCAAGGTATCCCTACCATGTCTATCCTTCCAAAAACTTATGTCATTTAAAAAATACTACCTTTTTATTTTTCAAAATACATGCAAAGATAATTTCCAACATTCATCCTTGCAAAACCTCATTTTTCAAATTTTTCTCCCTTCCTTTTCCATGCCTCCTATATGGCAAGTGATCCAATATAGGTTAAATATGTGCAATTCTTCTAAACATCTAAACATTTCCACATTTATCTTGCCACACAAGAAAAAATCAGATCAAAAGAGAAAAAATGGAAAAAAAAATCAAGCAAGCAATAACAACAAAAAGGTGAAAATACTATGTTGTGATCCATATTCTGTCCCCATAATCCCTCTGGATGCAGATGGCTGTGTCTTTCACAAGTCTATTGGAATTGGCCTGAATCACCTCATTGTTGAAGAGTCAAGTACATCACAATTGATCTTTCCATAATCTTGTTGCTATGTATACTGATTTTTTGGTTCTATGAACTTCACTTAGCATCAGTTCATGTAAGTCCCTCCAGGCCTTTCTGAAATCCACCTGCTCATCATTTCATAAAAAACAATAATATTCCTCTACATTCATATATCATAACTTATTAGCTATTCCCCAATTGATGAGCATCCACTCAGTTTCCAGTTCCTTGCCACTACAAAAAGAGCTGCTACAAACATTTTTGCACATGTGGGTCCTTTTTCCTTTTTAATGATCTTTTTGGAATACAGACCCAGTTAGAAGCACTGCTGGATCAAAAGGTGTGCACAGTTCTTGCTCTCCAGAATGGATGGATCAGTTCACAACTCTGTCAACAATGTATTAATGTTCCAGTTTTCCCATATCCCCTCCAACATTTATCAGTATCTTTTCCTGTCATTTTAGCCAATTTAGGATGTATGAAGTGGTACCTCAGAGTTGTAGTCATTTGCATTCTAATCAATATTGATTTAGAGCACTTTTCCCTATGACTAGAAATAGCTTTAATTTCTTCATCTGTTCAGAGAGGCCTGGAGAGACTTGCATGAACTGTTGCTGAGTGAAACGAGCAGAACCAGGAGATCATTATACACAGCAACAACAATATTACACGATGATCAATTCTGATGGACATGGCTCTCTGAAACAAAGAATTGTCTCAAACCAGTTCCAATTGTTCACTGAAGAAAAACAATATACACCCAGAGAGAGGGATATGAAATATGGACCACAACATAACATTTTCATGCTCTCTATTGAGGTTTGCTTACATTGTGTTTCCTTTCTCTGATTTTCTTTTTTTTTTTCTTCTTGTAGATAGGATTTTTCTTGCACAATTTATCAAGTATTTCAACATTATTAACATGTAGTGGACTTCCTGCCATCTAGGGGAGGGGAGGGGACTGGGGGTAAAATTTGTAATGGGAGCTTTGTAAAGATCAATGCTGGGGAACTACCCATACATATGTTATACAAATAAAAAGCTTTAATAAACAAACAAACAAACAAAAAAACAACTAACCTTAAATTCTAAAAAAAAAAATTTCTTCATCTGAAAATTTTCTGTTCATATCCTTTGACCAATTATTGATTGGAGAGTGGCTTGAATTCTTATAAATTTGAGTCAATTCTCTATATATTTTAGAAATGAGGCCTTTATCAGAACCCTTAAATGTAAAAATTATTTCCCAATTTATTACTTCCCTCCTAATCTTGTCTGCATTAGTTTTGTTTGTACAAAAACTATTTAACTTAATAAAATTATCTATCTGGTGTTCATTTAAGAGTTCCAGTTCTTCTTTGGACATAAATTCCTTCCTTCTCCACAGATCTGAGAGGTAAACTATCCTATGTTCCTCTAATTTGCTTGTAACATCACTACTTATGACTAAATCATGAACCCATTTACATCTTAACTTTGTATGTGGTGTTAGGTATGGGTCAAGCCCTAATTTCTTCCATACTATTTTCCAATTTTTCCAGCAGTTTTTGTCAAATAGCGAGTTCTTATCCCCAAAGCAGAGGTCTTTGCCTTTGTCAAACACTAGATTGCTATAGTTATTGCCTATTTTGTCCTGTGATCCTATCCAATTCCACTGATCGACTACTCTATTTCTTAGCTAGTATTTGGTAGCAATTTTGAATGGGACTTCACTATTATTTACTTCTGCTATATAAAAATGCTAAAGAGTTTTTGGGATTTATTTTGTTTTCTACCTTAATAAACTTCTGGTCTTTGTTTTTTGTCTTATTGTCTGAGGTTTTCTAGGTAAATCATCATGTCTTGTTCAAACTTGTACAAATAGAAGTTTTGTCTCTATTTTCAAAAAAAAAAATTCTTTCTTCTTTGTCAAAGTTTATACCTTCAATTTTTTTCTCTCATTTTACTGCTGCCTGCTAAGATTTCTAAAACTGCCAAAAATAGTAAAGAAAAGGGAATTTCCTTTTCTACTTCTATAATTGTTGAGAAAACATCTAAAGTTTTCCCTGGAAAATAATGCCAGATTTTGTTTTATATATATACATTTTTATTACATTAAAGTGATCAGTATAATTTTGAAGATTTTTTTGCATAAATGAATGTTGTGCTTTGTCAAAAGCTGCATCTATCAATACCAAGTGCTTTCAGTTTTTTTTCTCCCAATATGATTAGTTACATTAGTTGTTTTTCTAATGTTGAACTATTCATATATTCTTGTTATAAATCTAGCTTGGTTAGACTGATTTTTTTGGAGGGGATGGAAAGGAATATGTTGCTTTATTCATTTTGTTGGGATTTTGCTTAAAATTATTTCACCAATATTCATTAGATATTTGTTTTTATAATTGCCATCTAGGGGAAGAGAGAGGATGGGGGGAAGGAGGGAAAAATTTGGAACAGAAAGTTTTGCAAGGTCAATATCGAAAAATTACCCATGCATATGTTTTGCAAATAAAAAGCTTTAATAAAAGGAGAAAAAAAATAGATAATTTGTTTGTAGTTCTCTTTATTTTATTTTTTGCTTTCTTGGATTAAACATCAGTCTTGCATTTGTTTCATAAAATGATTTTGGTAGTTTTCTTCTTTAAATTGGTTAGACAAATTTATGTCCCTTAAACATTTTAATTAAATTAATTTTGCTAATTTATCTGGATCAGATTTTTTAAAACAATTTCTTTATAATTTGTTGAATTTTATTTGTTTGAAGTTGAGTTGCTTAATATTTCCAATTCATGTTCTAATAATTGGAGTATTTTATATATATAAAATCTCTTAGATTCTTGGTTTTATCAGCATAGAATTGCACATATTGGATTCCAATAATTCTTTTAAAGTTTTTTAATATTTCCTGACTCTACCTTATTTTTATACCTCTTTACTTGACATTTTTTCTCTCTTGTTCTTTTCAGGTCAACTAAATGTTTAATGTTTTTTTGTTTTGTTTTGTTTTGTTTTGTCATTTCTATATCCTTTTTTTCTAGGTTATTTTTTCCCTTTAATCTTTAAGACATTTTTTGTAACTATTTAGGCTTTATTTGAGGATTTAAAATTTTTTTTATTTACTTCACTGATCTTTTCTTTTTCTATTTTGTTAATATATGTTCTTGGAAATATTATTGCTTTGAGGACTTGCTTAGCTGAAACATTCTGAAATTTTTTTTTTATCATTGTAATTGCTTTCACATAGTTGTGTTTGGCATATTGTTATTATCTCCATTTAAATGTGTCTTTTGTCTTGTGTTCTCTGTATTGATAAAAATGCTTAGGGAGAGGCAAAGACCTGAGGACTTGAAGAAAAACTGCTCCTCAGATAAATGTACTGAGATGATCTGTTTGAAGGCAGAGTACTGTCTGTTGTGCATTGTGATTCATCAGCTTAATTATATGTGACTGCTTTTAGAGTTTTGAAGTATAGAGTTGATAATCTATAAATAAAGTAACAGTTTGAGGGAGAATGTGGGATGATTATGAAAGGACTGTTGAGTTCAGACCTGACAGAAAGGTGTCACATTTTGACTATCACATCATAAATTAGGGATGGATCACTGCTTATGAAGAGGCCCTTGTATGAAGCATTGGAAATCAGAGAGTAGGATGGGAGACAATCAGGAAAATAGAAACTGACAGGTGCTGAACAGCTTTGCAGATGTTTTGCTAGGAGCCATGCAGATTAGATGAGAGGCATTGCTTTGCTGAGAGGTGATTGTCTGGAGAAAGGCAATGTTGTACTCTAACACTATGTATGGTCTGAGAGAGTAAAATGTCTTAGGGGTTTGCCTGTCTCCCCTTTATTTCTTTATTGCTTGATATAGATTTAGAGAAAAAACTGAGGGTGGTACCAGGTTTTGAATATGCCTTTCTATATATTTCTTTCTATGAGCAGTGTCAATTGCAATAGAAGAGTAATTTTGTTCAAAACTGATTAAGAAAAAAACGAAGGGGGCAGCTAGGTGGCGCAGTGGATAGAGCACCAGCCCTGAAGTCAGGAGGACCTGAGTTCAAATTTGGTCTCAGACACGTAACAGCTGTGTGACCCTGGGCAAGTCACTTAACCCCAATTGCCTCAGCAAAAAAAAAAAAAAGAAAAAAGAGCTGGCTAGAGGAGGACTGTATGACCCTATAACTATCTATAAAATGAGAAAGGAAAAACTCATCAAAAGCCCAGAGTAAATCTGTGGAGCCTGATAGTTCTCCAGATTAAAAAGAATTGCTTGACAGTGAAATAGCTTGACACTATATCAGTGCCCTGCCAAAGGTAGCTATGTGCTAAATGAGCCTGATAACTTTGGCTGCCCAAGAGTAGCAGAGTAGCACTTTTATATCATAAGAGATCTGTAAAGAACTGAAGGGGGACAGATAGCTTAGAAGCATTTTGACCAGAAATTGATGCAGAATATTCTCTAAAAAGATAAAGGACTTGAAAACTAACAGACTAGAGACATGAGTTAACTCAGATAGAGTTCTCTATTTATATGCCATACTTTTAAATCTCCATAAATGTGCACCTGAAATATTTGAATTATTTCTGCTTCAGCACCTTATTGAATAAATGCTATTATTGTTCCTGCCTTTTTAATAACTTTAATTATTATTGCTTTTGCTTTCTTGTTTAATAAATATTTCATGTTTTAAAGTCAATAGTATTATTTTGATTGATTTTGAATAAATAGGAAGTATACCAGTGAAGATCTAGGAGCTACAAGGTCAGGGAGGTTATATCCTTCCACATCAGGATTACCCCCAGACCCCTGAAGTGATTCAAGTGGTAGCAGTGCGGTTATATTCATGACTTCCTATGGGGAGTGTGGAAAAACCTCACATTCCTGCCAGCATGAGAGCAGGTCAAAAAAGAATGAACCAGTCCAGAGAAGAAGAGGAGTATATTCCTTACCCAAGCTACACTGAAATATATAAATGTTTCAGGAGGAGAGAAGGAGGCAAGTATTTATACAGGGCTTATTGTATAAGACACTCTGCTCTCTAAGTATTATCTCATTTGATAGAATTTAAATTCCTTAAGGACAGAGATTATTTCATATTTTAGTCCATATCTCCAACACATAGTACAGTGCCTTGCCCCATAGTAAATCTTTAATGCCCATAAATTGATTAATACTCAACAAATGGTTATCCAACTTTTTTCCAGGAAAAGGTAGGCTATCATACTTTTAGATAGCTATAGCTGTTGGGAAAGATGTTTCTTACTTCTAAATTCGCCTTTTGAATTTTCTACCTCTTATTTCCTGGAGCAAGCAAAACAACTATCACCCTTTGTCTTTATGATAATGTATCAAATCCTTTAAGATAGGGATCACACCTCTCCCATCTCCCTTTTCAGGCCAAATATACCTATTTCCGGCAATCATTTCTCATGAGGCAAAACTTAAGTTGTTTCACAATGTTTACCTCTCCCTTAAATGTTCTCTAATTTATCAATGTCTTTCATAAAACGTAGCATCAAAAATGAATGTAGTACCCCAGATGTGGTCTAAGTTTGTATATAGTGGAATTATTAACATGCTAATTTTTTCTTATGTGTCTCTTAAAGCAGTCTAAGATTAACTTAGCTTCCACTCCCACTTTTTTTTTTCATTGTTGCCATATCACACTTTTTGAGGCTGTGGTCCACTAAAGCCCCTAGATCATCTTCGGTGTCACTGTCTTTCAAAGCTATTGATATTACACAAGGACAACAAAATCTAGCAAAAAATAAATAATTTTTATTTTTTCTAATGAATTTGAAGTTAATTATTGGAAATCATTTAAAATTATTTCAGTGAGCATTTATTAAATACCTACTATGTGGATTATGGGAAGCCATGTGTCACAGTAGATAGTGTATCATCAGGTCTGGAGTCAGAGAGACTCATTTTCCTCAATTTAATTCTGGCCTTAGATACTTACCATGTGGCTCTGGACAAATCACTTAATCCTGTTTCCTTCAGCTTCTCATCTATAAAGTAAGTTAGAGAAAGAAATGGCAAATAACTCCAATATATTTGCCAAGAAAATCCCAAATGGTGTCATGAAGAGTTGGTCATGATTGAAATAACTGAACACAGCAAAGCATACAGGCACTGTGCTAAATGCCTAATTAAGCAAAGACTAGGGAAATAGACTGAGTTGGGGGTGGCAGAATGCAACAGGATAAGCCAAGAACTTTGACTGAAAGTTGAAGGATCTAATGCCTGCCAAATTTTGTTTCTGCTGTTTACTACCACGTGATGTTGGGCAAGTTACTTGACATTTCTGTGCCTCAATTTTCTTATTTATAAAATCATGGGATTGGATTAGAGGATCTCAAAGGTCCTTTTCAAATCTAAATTGATGACCATTAGATATCAACAATGCTGCTTTATTTAAGATATGAAGATATTGGATTTGGTTCTTTTCAACTGAGATGATTTAGGCCAATTCCAATAGACTTATGATGGAGAGAGCCATCTGCATCCAAAAATGGTTTCACCTTTTTTTGTTATTGTTTGCTTTCTTTTTTTTCCTTTCTCATTTTTTTCCCCTTTTGATCTGATTCTTCTTGTACAGCATGATAAATGTGGAAATAATATTTAGAAGAACTGCACATGTTTAACCTATATTGGATTACTTGGGGTTTAGGGGAAGGGATGGGGGAAAGAGGGAGGAAAATTTGGAACACAATATTTTGCAAGGTTAAATGTTGAAAACTATCATTGCATACATTTTGAAAATCAAAAGCTATTATTTTAAAAAATAAGATATTAAGATAAAGTTCTTTTTATTTCTTAACAAGCTAAGTTTGCTTTAGCTTTTGTAAATAACTTTCAGAACACCTAAAAAGAAACAGGTATTTACCAAGCATTTACTATGAATAAGACCCTATGCTAAGGATTGTAGGAAGTATAAAAACAAGTAGAATCTGATCCCAGTGCCCAAGAAATCAGAAGTTTTACATATATACAAAAAATAGCTATTATGCAAAATAGAATGAAATGAGCCCATGACAGAGGCATGAGTAAAGTGCTATGAAATTCCAATGAGGGAGAGATCACTTCTGGCTGGGAGAATAAGGGAAATTTTGCATTTGTGCTAGGTCCTAAAGAATTGGTAGGATTTCAACAGGCAGAGAGGGTAGAAAGTGCAATCTAAGCTTAGAGAATAAAGATTTCTGCTTCACTTTGGCATCAGAGCAGAGAAACAGAGATATGAGAGATATGGCAGAAAGGGATATGAGGGGTGTTATTGGTACTCTAATTTGGTTTGAGAGTAGAGTGCAGTTCAGAACTAGAACATGAAGGACCTTGAATATCTTCTTTTCTTTGATAGAAAATAAGGAGCTATGGGAAAATTTTGAGCATTACATGGATATGTTTAGAGTTGTGGATTAGGAAGAGTACTTCTGTATTAAACTTCAACATTGGACTAGAGGGGTAAAAAATTATGAACAGAGAGACCAAGTAAAATACTGTTATAAGAGTTCAGATGAGAGAATGGAAAATTTAGAGACATGTTATGTATGGTCCTGATAGCTAAAGAATTTGGAAAAATGAATTAAATTGTTATGAAAGAAATCTGGGCCAGAAGGGAAGAAAATTAGGGTTTTGTGACAGATTTTCTACTAACTAGTTGGATGGCCATGAACAAATCATTTAACTTCATTGGGTCTCAGTTTACTTATCTATTGCTTGGTTGCTGTCCTTTGTTCTCAAAGAGGACCAAAATGGCATCAATATGTAAGAGTCTAGTTACAGTGTGTCTGACTGTAGCTAATCAGACCAATATGAGCTTGGACTGTTCTGCCACAGGATGGACACAAATAGTCCCTGTGAACATTTGGAGTGACTTCTCCAACTTTGCCCATCTTGTGTTTCTTCTGAGATAATTCAATTCTGCTTTGTTCATAGAGCACAGGATCTTTTGTGATGAGGGCATACCATGCCGGGCATGTGCCAATTTCTCATGTATCATACAATCAATTCTAAAGTCCTTAATAGAAACCTTGAGAGTATACTTGTATCATTTTTTCTTGAACACCTTGTGAGCACTTGCCATGTGTGAGTTCTCCATAAAATGATCTTTTTGGCAAGCATACATTTGGCATTTAAACAATATGGTTAGCCCAATGGAATCATGTTCTTTGTAATAGAGTTGGAATGCTTGGAAGCTTAGTTTGAGAAAGAACCTCAGTATCTGGTATCTTATCCTGCCAGGTGATCTTCAGAATCTTTTGAAGACAATTCAAATGGAAATAATTCTGTTTCCTGGCATATTTCTGGTGTATTGTCCAGGTTTCACAAGTATACAGCAATGAAATCAGCGCAATGGCTATATAGACCTTCAGTTTGGTAGTCAATCTAATATCTCTCCTCTTCTACACTTTCCTTTGGACCTTCCTAAACACTATGAAGGAGATTATGCCACATGACTTCCAGGTTCTTTTCCAGATCTTATATTTCTTGGTATGTTTTTAATAAAGGCTTATTACTGACTGATTCCATTCTGTGATTCTGTGACTAGGATTTTAAATCTTACACGTGTATAGTGAGAGCAGAAGGGGTAAGAAAGGAATAGATGGAATCTCATTTCATTTCCTATTTAGAGTCTGCTTGGTTTCTACTCCTAAAATAGCATGCCTCTCCCAGGATAAACTCATCACCTGAAAGTTTATCTTCATATATATTAACTTATCTGTGGTACTCAATGCCTTCTCAGATCCTTCTATTCCTCCTACCTTCTGATTGGAGGGCTGAAGGACAGAGCAATAAACTCTACCCCAAATCTTCTTTTACAAAGGTCTCAGATTTTCCAGGTAACTCTCCATTTTTTTTCCCCGGTAGTTCTGCTTGGCTTCCATCCCATTACAGATCAAGTACCCTCTTCTCATTAGACTTCCTTTTGTGTATTGTCTTTGCCCAGTATATTGGAAGCTCTTTGAGGACGGGGACTTTTTATTAGTGATAGGATTATATGAATAATAAGTAGAACAGTGGACTTGAATTAAGGAAGACCTGAGTTCAAATTCTGCCCCAGATACCAATTATCTCTGTGTCTATCCTTTAATTTCCTCATTTAAAAATAAGGAATATATATATGTATGTATATATATATATACATAGAAATAGATATGTATATGTGTTACATATATTGTATTATATATATTGTTCTAAGCAAGACAAGGGAAGTGAGTGATTTTTTAAGAAGGTAAAACTGAGCACAAATTGTACCAAAAGTCTTAGGACTAATGGCCTTAAAATTTTTGGGATAGCCTGTACTTCATTGGGTAGCTCAAAGTACTATATAAATGTTAGCTATTCTTATTAGAAACACAGAGGAGTCAAAGATGATTTCTAGGTTTTGAGCAGGAATAATTGTGAAAATAGTACAATTAACAGAAATGTTAGACTCAGGAAGTTTACGAGGCAATTTTTAGAAGGTCCAATATTGTTTGGGTATAAGTTTAGAAGGAATGTAACTGCAGTCAAAGCTATAACTGGGCTGAGGTGAACAGGCATTTGACCCCAAATTTCAAAGGCATTGAAAGCACTTGTAGTTCTTAAACCATTAAAAGAACAGAGGTTATCAACAGAGCTTATCACTTATTTGGCAAAATTAACTTCAGCAGTTGAAAAAGAAAACTGCCCAAAGGCATGCTAAGGGGAATTCATCCCCTAAACCATCCCGTTTCACCCTAACTCAACAGAGAACATGCTTTGCTCCAAGTGTTGTGGTTTGTTTTATGTACTTATTTTAGGTGAAAAATTATAGTTCTAAGTACAATTCAGTGGATCATGTGAAAATTTAGCCCTATGCCAATTTTACTTAATTACTAAGGAAAAGTCAATCAGTATGGAACTCAATTTCTTCAACTGGAACTTCCCATCATGTCTTGGGGAGGAGAGACTTCAGATAATTTTGGATTTAAAAGATTATAACATTTGAGATAAGAAGTACATACAACTGATCTCACAGTATATTAGGAGGTTTGGTAAAGAAATAATGATTCCAATTGTATTGGAACTTAGAAGGATTTTCTTACCAAGGAGATGGCAGACCAGAATGTAGGAGCATTTGTACTTGTCCAATAGGGACTGAAATGGGAGTGGGTCCAAGGGAAAAAAAAAACCTGGCTTCTTTCTGTGAAGGCTATGCTTGTTCAGACTACAATATGGCCACAGGATTCTGATTTTCCCTCAGGAGTATGGTGGTCCATGCCAGGGAAAGGTAGATGGACACAAGGTTACAAGAAGGAGAGACAGCAATCTGGATGGAGAGAGACCAGTGAACACCAACAACAACATAGAGGCCATCTGGCTTTTCTGGGGCTCCAGAGAGGGGAACACATGCTGTATGACAGCTGGGGGGGAGCTTGGAGCAGGCTCAAGGACTGTTTTGCCAAAGTTCACAAACCAAGATCAAGTTTCGGCTGTGTTTCAAGAAACCTAAGCCAAATTCTGAACGAACCTGGGCTATTTGGAGTGTCAGGTAAAAACTGTGAGAAAGATCACTTAGTTCAGCCTTGTTCATATGAACAAGCCTGAAATATAAGGAGGAAACTCAAAGGGGAGAAAAAAGCAAGAAATACAAATTAATGGGAAATCTTCCCAAATAATACTCACCTATGTTTGCATGAGTTTTCAACCAAGTAAAACCTTAGCATAACTTGGATAAGGCAACTGAAGTATTATCTCAAGGTGATGAAATTTATAGGACAATGATCCTCCTTCAGTAGCAAAGAAATAATGGAACTGAACATCTAGTTAGCAAGGCTAGTAGTTCATTAAAAAAAGAATCTGCCAGATGTTACATTTCTACCCATCTCAAAGTATTGCGCATTCATTGTGTCCCAGGGTGCCTGTCTAATCTGCCCTTTCCCCTTCCCAATTGAATTTGTTTGAAAAAAAGTTTATTTGGAAACATTTATTGTATTAGTTGTCCTACATATACATTTTTTTTGTTGTTGTTTTAATTGTAGAATAGGAAAAAATGCTTAATCTGGAGCTAAAATATCTAAGTTGGAATCATGACTATTTATTACTTCTGTCTCTGTGGCCTTGGGCAGGCCTCTTGAATCAATCTTTTGTCTATCTCAGTTTCTTCATCTGTATAATAGAGATAATAATAGCATCTACCTTCCAGGGTCATTGTAAAGATACACTGAGGTGATATTTGTAAAATGTATTGTAAGCCCTAAAACATGTAATAAATCCTACTTGTTATTAGTTCAATTTGTACCAATTCAAGAGTGGGAGAGAAGCAAAAAAAACCCCTAAAAATAAAAAAAAATCATTCAAAGTATAACAAACATTGTTCATATTAACAGCAACATAATGTGATGATCAGCTATGGTAGACATAGCTTTTCTCAGCAATACAGTGATCCAAGACCAATTCCAAGAGAGTTGGGATGGAAAATGCTATCCTCATCCAGAGAAAGAACTATGGAGACTGAATGCAGATCAAAAGTATACTATTTTCTGTATTAGACCTCCTGCCATCTAGGGGAAGGCATGGGGGGTAGGAGGGAAAAATTTGTAACAGAAAGCTTTGCAAGGGTCAATGTTGAAAAATTACCTATGCATATGTTTTGCAAATAAAAAGCTTTAATAAAAAAAGTATACTATTCAATTTTTTCTTTTGTGTAATTCTTTTTTCTTCTGTTTTTTCTTTCACAACATGAATAGTATGGAAATATGTTTAACATGATTGTACGTGTACAAACTATATCAGATTGTTCTCTTAGGGAAGGGGTAGGAAAGGAGAGCAAGGGAGAAAAGATTTGGAGCTCAAAATTAAAAAAAAAATGTTGAAAACTGTGTTTACATGTAATTGAAAAAATACTATTAAGTGGAAATTGCTTTTAAATGAAAAAAAATAAGAAACCTGACCTTTCTTCTGGATCTGTTTTTCTAAATATATATCTTTCTAATTCTATGCTTTTAAACATTTCTCCTGTAACTCTTTATGACTACATTGCTGTAGCCTATGTATAACCATTATATACTTCTC
The DNA here is from genome assembly GCA_023553655.1 of Myrmecobius fasciatus. Lineage (NCBI taxonomy): Eukaryota > Metazoa > Chordata > Mammalia > Dasyuromorphia > Myrmecobiidae > Myrmecobius > Myrmecobius fasciatus. The sequence goes on from JAJPUD010001441.1 coordinate 315,592, forward strand.
CATGACCCTTTGCATAAAACACTTTCTCTGAGGGAAGTGATTGATATAGCATGCCTGTGATTAACATAATGTCACGGGTTGTATGTTGGGAGCTTGGAAGCAAGAACCAATGTCTGGAGATAGATTGAGAGGGAGGAATACTCCCTTGGGAGATTCACAGTACCAGGAAACTTGGAGAAAGACTCCTAGTTACTTAGGTGGAATTCCTATGGATACTTTGTGAGAAGGTATAAGAATGGAATGGGATGATGGGTATGTATGCCTTGAAAATTCTACTTTCTGAGGGAGCACTCACAAAGATGAAGTTGTAGATCCATCTAAGTTATTAATAAGCTATGTTAAATTATTACTAAGTATGTTAAAATCTGGTCCTTTCTTTTGGAACATCCTATTTTTGAACTGATTCATATGAGGAATGCCTATTTCAAATTGGGGTTGGACAAGTTAACCAGGGATCTTTTCAATCTGAATTATAATCTCTTAGAAGTCAATAGAAATAGGGTGGTACATAAGTAAAGAAGGTAGGTATAGGGCACATAATGATGTGAATTTCAGTCCTTACTCTTTCCTTTAACTAGTTAATTCCCTTAGAATTAAGCTCCTTGAAATATGGATTGTATTTGTATTCCTACTGCTTAGAAAAATGCCCAATACATAGTAAGTACTTAGTGAATGTTTTTTGACTGATTGTTCATCAGTATTCTCAGCTGCAAAATGGAAGAGATGATAAGGTTCTTTCTAACACTAATCTTTTGGTTCTGTATTCCCACATGACAGCCCGAGTGAGAAAGGAACTTCTGTAAAATCATCTATAAAATGAAGGAAATAATATTACTCAACTCAAAGGGTTGTTGAAGGGATCAATTGGGGAAAGGGGAAGGGAACAAGCCTTTATTAAGTACTTACTATGTGCTAGGCATTATGTAAAGCACTTCACAAATATTATTTCATGTGATCCTCATAACAACCTAGGGAGATAGGTGCTATTATAATCCCTCTTTTATATTTGAAGAAACTGAGACATACAGAAGTGAAATAATTTGGCCAGTTAGGAAATGTCAATGGCTGGATTTGAACTCATATCGCCTTGACTTCAGATGCAGTGTTCTATTCACTGTGCCACTTTTGCAAACCTTAAAGTGCTGTGTAAATATTAGCTATATCATCATCATCATCATCATCCCCACCACCACCATCACTGTCACCATCATTATCATCATCATCGTTCTCTAGTAATCTAGAGAACAAAGAGTATTTCATTCCTTAGAGCATTATGACTAGCTTTTTAATTATTTCTCCAGGTAGATGGCCCAATAGATGGAAAATCTTTCAGAGTTCAGATCTAGCCTCAGACACTAGTTATATAACCTAGGCAAGTCATTTAATCCTATTTGCCTCAATTTCCTCATCTGTAAAAAGAACTGGAGAAAGAAATGGCAAACCACTTTTTTTCTTTGCCAAAAAATCCCAAATGGCACCATCAAGAGTTGAACATGACTGAAAATGACTGAGCAATAATAACCTCTTGAATTTAATCCATTATCCTCGAGACTTATCCCTTTTCTTCCTCCCCCTCCATTCCCAACTCTCCAGATGTGTATTTATAAACTTCAGCAAGACCTAAATCTGGCCCTTGTGAAATCATCTTCTCTCAATTAAATACATGGTTTATGTCCATATGCATATATACATATTATTATTATTTTTTACAGTGAAACAAAACCATAATCCTCAACTTGGGATACAATTCCTTAACAGTAACAGCTTGTTATGTCAGGCTTCATTACATGAATAATTCCAAGGTGTGAGGTGAGTTACTGTGGACAGGAGAATGTCCCTTGCTGATGTGCAGCTGCTGAAACTATAGCCCCACCAGTGGCCTCCTGCAGCTTCAGGGAGCACTGGGTTGGGTCTTCATTGGGAAGGAGAGAAAAGCACAATGTAGCCACACATTTTTTTCTGTAATTCCTTTTTTCTCAGTAACATAGTAGAAAGTTAAAAAACTCAAACTCAAAATGGAAAAAGGTTAAATCTGCAAGGAAAAGTAATGGGCTTTAAAAAAGCTATTTAAGAGGTTAACAGGAGGGTAGAAGTAGGAAGTCTTACTGAATTTCTCAGTAAGGGAGACTTTTTAGATGAGCCCAGGATGAAAAGGTTGGGAAGTCAATGGTTAGTTGACAAGAGGGAGAAATATCTTGCATTTTGCTTCTTACCATTAAATTCCTGAGATGGTCTATTATTATTTAAAAGACCCTAAAGCCTTATCAGTGGTTGCAGTCCAAATTCTAACTATCAAAATTCTTATCCTATTTCCCCCTACTAATTCTTGGAAAATTGAATAAGGAAACAAGAATAATATGAAAGAAGTCATTGATGTAATATTTAGTCTGCAGATTAAAAGAATTCTACCAGCAATGTTCATTTCATGAAGAAATCAATCAACCAACAGGTATTTATTGGGTACTCCTGTATGTTAGACACTAATATGCACTGGAAATACAAAAATGAATCAGTCTTCCATCTCAAGAAGCTTGAGGAGGAGACAATATATAACATGGATATCATGGATAGAATGCTGGACTTGAGGACAGGAAGATGTGAGTTCAAATCTTATCTCTGATACTTTTTAGCTATGTAACTTGTGGGCAAGTCACATAAACTCTCTGCATTTTAGTTTCTTCATTTTTATATAATAAATAATTATGGACTTAGAACCTTTTTGGCTATAAATCTATGGTCCTTTAATCCTATGGACAGAATATACAGATATAAACATATAAAAAAAAATCAACATTATTTAGAGACGGGGCAGCTAGGTGGCGCAGTGGATGGAGCACCAGCCCTGAAGTCAGGAGGACCTGGGTTCAAATATGGTCTCAGACACTTAACATTCCCTAGCTGTGTGACCCTGGGCAAGTCACTTAACCCCAATTGCCTCAGCCACAAAAAAAAAAAAACCCAAAACAAAACAAAACAAAACAAAAAAAAAACATTATTTAGAGACTTGGAAAAAGGCTGCTTGTAGAAAAGACATTTGAAACTGAGCTTCACAGGAAATTGGAGGTGGAGGTGAGGAGGCAGCAGATATGAGAGAGCCATTATGAAGAGATGGAATAAAAGGAACTGCAAGGCTGCCAGTTTTGATGAACTGAAAAGTTCTTAAGGGGAAAAATATGCAATAAAATTATGAATATTTTGAGGAAAAAATGTCTATATACACACATACAAATATATAAATTCATAATTTATAAGGCATCTACTATGTGCCAAACCCTTTGACAATACATACATATGAGCTATATCTCAATCATAAAACATTTATTATGCACTTACTATATGCCAGGCTTTGGTTTAATATACACACATACACACATTTGGTTTTATTCACATATGAACATACATACAAATATATTTATATACAAATAAAACTTTTATATAAAATAAATAATAAAAATATAAGATTTTATATATATATATATATATAAACCAAAGTGCCTGGTACATAGTAGTTGCATAATAAAACTTATATGAATATATATGTATATACATATATACTTATATGTTACATTTATATTTATTATCATAGTATGATTATATTTACAATTATATTACATTTTTCTCCTTATGAACTGTTTAGTCCAGTCAAATTGTCAGGTTTTCTGTTCTTTATGCATATTTCATTTCTTTTATATAGGCTGCCTCCTATATCTGTTATCTCTACACACACATACCCTTCCCCATACTCCTACCTCTGTATGTATATGTGTTTATACCTGACACATAGTAGGTATATATTAAATGTTTTATGATTGATTGATTGGTGGACCCAATCAATCAATCATGAAACATTTATTATATGCCAGGAGCTTTAGTGACCCCTGGGGATAAAAAAAAAATCATGAAACAATCATTCCCTCAAGGAGCTTACCATAGCTTAAAAAAACAAACAAAAAAAATCCCACTTATCTCTTGGAGCCATGTTGGTGATGAACTTCTGAGGTCTGCTACATTAGTCCTTTAATCATATATATAATAGACCTATATTCAGAATTTTTCCAACTTAGTTGGAACTCTGAGAGCTTATCTCCGAGATCTTCAAGAATCAAGATCATGCTTATTCGGTGAAAAGGATTAGAAGAAAATTCTTGAATTATCATCAGCCTAGACCTCAAAGATATATTCAATGTGGCAGAAAGCTCTGCTTCCTGTACACAGAATGGGTATAGCTATATTTGGATAAGTCATAGAACATCTGGTTCTATCATCAGGGTGAAACTCTGGAGAATTCTAGGGAGAGACAGCAAACATTTGTTAGTGTTTACCATGTGCTAGGCACAATGCTAAGAATTTTGAAATAACTATTATCTCATTTATCCTATGACAATACTGCAAAAAAGGTGTTATTATTACCTTCATTTTATAGTTGAGGAAACAGACAAGCAGAGGTCACTTTCCCAGAATCACATAGCCAGTAAGTTTCTAAGTCTGGATTTGAATTCAATTCTTCCTGACTCTATCCACTGGATTGCCTAACTACCTACACATTATTTGAAAAATTCATTAACATTAATGTATGTTAACCCAAACCATTTATTAAATGCCTATAATATTTCCAGTTACTGTCAAAAGTGTTGAGCATAGACGACAAAAAAAAAACCCCCAAAACTCCACAACAACAAAATTCTGCTTTCAAGGAATGTACATTTTGATATAATATATACATATCTAAATTTTGTATTTTAAAAAACTAGGGATAAAATTTGGTTCTCCAGATCATCTGTTATGTGGAAATAGAGATGAAGAATAACCTAATTATTAGTTTAGGAAACTATTAGTAAAAGTGTTTCTAATAGTTTTTTGCCTGGCATTCTGATGCTGTTGGTCGATTGGACCCTACTTCATATTTGTGACTTGATATCATGTACTTTTTTGATTAAGGGTATGTTTTTATACAAAGTGAAGGGCAGTTTTGTTCTATAAAAATTTCACTAATAGAAAATACAAAAAGAAAAAAAAAAAGCCTCTAGCTTTGAGGAAATTTACCTATTTGCTCCTGGCTATAATATAAGCAGCTATAGCACTAACAAACTGTAGCTTTTCAATCATCGGTCATTACCAATGATTAATCACATATGCCAAATAATTTAAATTATGCTGGTGACAACTTTGCCACTGATGATCAAACTCTTCTCTATTTTGTCCTTGACCATTTTTAAGATGAATGATTCTTCTATCTTCTCTACAATCCCCTTTCTCCTAGAGTAATGTGATCTTGAAGTCCACTTGGGTTCCCTAATTACATTTTCTCTACATTCTCCTGAGTTAGTCTCATTATTTTTCTTGTTTCTGAGATTTCTTCATCATTCTCTTACTTTTCCCCATTGTATTGGTTTGCTGTCAGGCAAATGAACTTAGGTCAACTATTTGGAAAGTGGTTGCTTATTCTTGTGTGACTTTGGGTGAGTAGCATATATAACTCCACTATTCCTTTTACTCATTTGGGAGAAGACGTAGAAGGCCTAAAAATGATCCTTCTTTTTTCATGGACATCATGAAGTTATATGTAGTCACAAAAATAGACTGATATACAGTTTACTTTCTTTACTATAATTTGATATCTCTATTTTCCATGAATAGTTCAGCTTCACTTAGGGCTCGTTCTCCCTCTTACCCTTTTCTAGCTTCCTTTTGTTTGTAGCATAATGCCTGGCACTTTATTGTAGAAACTGTCATAGTAGGTGCTTTGTTGATTGATTGTTGTCTTTCCCATTATATTGTAAGCTCCTTGAGGATAGGTACTGTCTTTCTTTTTTTTCATTTATATCTCTAGTACATAGCATAGTGCCTGGAATATAGTAGACACTTAATAAATGTCTATTGAATTAGATTCAATCTCTAAGTTGTATTTTTGTTCCTGAGTCTAAATTCTTAGAATTAAACAAATTATATTTGTTTTTTTCATATTTTCTTAGCTTCCATAATAGTTCTGGCCCCTTAAACAGAAACTTAGTTTATGAAAGGTTTATGATAGATAAATTTTAAAAGGTGATATCCCTTGCCTAGAGAAGAGCATATTTTTCAACATTAAAATTTTTAAAGTTTTCTTTTATGTTGTATTCTTCCTTTTATATCAGAGGTGCTTTACCCAAAATCCATGATTTTGGATTTTTTTTAAATTGATAATTGAATTTCAATGAAATTGGTTTCCTTAGTAATCTCTTATATTTAATTTTATACATTTAAAAATATTCTGAGAAAGGTTTCATAGGTTTCACCAGATTAGCAAAGGCATTATCATGTCACACACAAAAAATTAAGACCTCTTAGCCTACAGTCATGGGGAACTGATCTCTTATCTCTATAATCATGATAACTTCTGATATCTCTAAATTATATTTTTATTCCCTGCTCTAGATTCTTGGAATTAAGCAAACCAATTATTTTGGTGTCTTATGGGGTCAGATTATTTTAGCTTCTATTCAAATCTCCTTGTTTTTGGCATTCACTTCAAGGAATTAAATTTTATTCCCAAATGGTAGAGATTTAGAGCTGAAATGAGCCATGATAATCGTGATCTGTGCATCTAGCAAAAAGAAGGTTCTGCCTATAGAGTAACTTTGGACCTTCTAAGGAAGAAGCTGTATCCTCTCCTCCATAGGACGAATGGAAAAGAGGCTTGCAGTCAAAAATAGACCATTTGCTGAACTAAAAAAGAACAAACAGGTAGGGAGGGGTGATTGTTTATGGAGAGATATTGATTGGCCATATATAGATTTGAATATGATCAGCTATTTTCCAAGATATGTTATTTTTCCAGGATCCTATAAGCAAGGCATGACAAAAATTATATCAAAATATATCACACTTTTCTGAGACCTACCTAATTTTTTTTAGTGATTCACATAGAGATAAATAATACTTTTCAAGATGTCTAGAAAGGATCTCAACCATTTGAAAAACATTTATTCAGCGCTTACCATTATGTCCCAAGAACTGTTGATAGATACTAGAGATAAAAAGACAAAAATGAAACTATTACTTGAATGTATATTCTATTATACATGAATATATATAAAATATATGCAAATATAAATTAATTGGGGGGACAGAGATCAAAAAGCACTTCATATAGAAAGTCATATTTTTCAAAGGAAGAAAGAGCTCTAAGTATCAGAGGTAATAAAGGAGTGAAATCCATGCATGAAGGACTAGTCAGGGTAAGGTATAGAGACTGTCATGTGTAAGAAATAGCAAGAAATCAAATCTGACTAGATCTTAGGATATGAGAAAGGGGTAGTATAGAAGAAGAAATAAAGTTTAACAGAGTAGAAAAGGTAAATTTGGGTGAAATTGTGAATGGTTTTAAATGTTTAAAAGAATTATATTTTATCCTAGCAGTAATAGGGAATAATTAAAGTTTATTGAATAAAGAAGTGACTTGGAGACTTTACCTTAGAGAAATCCTTTTAGCAGCTACATGGAAAATGGCTAAGAGTGAGAAGAGACTTGAAACATGGAGATAAATTAGGAAGCAACTGAAATAATTCAGGTTAGAAGAGATAAGGGCCTGAATAAAGATAGTGGTCATGTAAGTGGGGAGAAGGAGGAAGGGGCAGATATTAGAGATTTTATGGAGATAGAAATGCTGAGATTTTTTAAATTTCATATATAAATGGGGAGGATAGAGAAGAAAATGAGGAATAAAGAATATTATTATGGGCTTAGTTGTATAAAGGGATAGTAGAGCCCTTGCCAGAAATATAGAAGTTCAGAAGAAGGAGAGGTTTTATTTTAGAAACACCAAGTTAGAGGCAGGCAGTTGGATGGCCTAATGGATAAGAGTGCCAGGCCTAAAGTTAGCAAAACTTAACTTCATGACTTCAAATCTGACCTCAGATACTTTCTAGTTGTGTGACTCTGGGCAAGTCACTTAATCCTATTTGCCTCAGTTTCCTCATCTGTAAAATAAACTGGAGGAGGAAATGACAAACCACTCCAGTATCTTTCCCCTAAAAAAAAACAAAAAAAAAAACAAATGAAGTCACGAAGAGTTGGACATGACTGAAAATAACTGAACAACATTAAGTCACCTTCTCAGGTTCTATTTGGTACTTTAGACTCTCTCCATCTTATGATCATACTTTCTCTGTTTCTCTTCTCTCTCTGTCTTTGTCTCTGTCTTTCTCTGTCTCTGTCTCTGTCTCTTTCTCTCTTTGTCTCTGTCTGTCTGTCTGTCTTTTTTTGTCTCTCTCCCAAGCACACATAGTTTCTCCCTCTCTCTCCCAAATAAACCAGCCTGCATGGATACAACTGGACACATAATTAACACTAATTATCACTGAGAAAAGTTTTCAGGGTATGGAATATTTACAATTAATAATTACTTCTATCAGTTTGCTTTATGTTACTCAGTGTAGGTTTCCACATAAGATATCAGCCAGTTCTTTCTGGTCTTTATGTTGCCTATATATTTCTCCTTAGGAAGCTTGGTGGCACTGTGGATAGAATGATAGACTTGGAGTTAGGAAGACCTGAGTTCAAAATCATTCCCAAAAACTTACAAACTATGTCATCCCGAGTAAGTTATTTAACTTCTGCCTTCTAAGTTTCCTCATCTACAAAATGGAAATAATAATAGTTCTTACCTCCCAGGGATATTGTGAGGTAATATTTGTAAAAAAAAAATATTTGTAAAAAAATATTTGTAAAAATTGCAAACCTCAAAGTGCTATATAAATGCTCATTATAATTACCATCATTATTTAATTATTTATAACAATTTATTAGTATTCTTATAATAAATTTTATGATATTAACTATTATAAAATTTTGCAATAATAAAATGATTATTACTATTATTCTTTGCTATTGTTGTCCTTTCTGATCCAATAAAAAGACAGCCCTACTTTTCTTGAATTCAAATCCAGTCTCTGACATTTGCTAGATGTGTGATCTGGGTAAGTTACTTAACCCTGTTTTCCTCAGTTTCGTCATTTGTCAAATGAGTTGGAGAAGGATATGGCAAACTACTTCAGTATTTTTTTCTTTTGCCAAGAAATCCCAAAAAGAAGAAGAGTGGGACAGCATTGAAAAATGACTAAACAAAAAGAAAATGTCTTTCTAAACCATGTGGAAATTATCATGTTCACTTTTCTCATGTTGTTCTTTTTAAAGTCAAATGTACTTATTAAGTGCTTACAATGTATTAGGCCCTGTGGTAAGTGCTGGAGATACCAATACAAGCAAGCATGGAAGTCCCTACCCTTCAGGATTTACAGAAGTGGTGACAAAAGTATATGGGATAGGGCAGCTAGGTGGGGCAGTAGATAGAGCACCAGCCCTGAAGTCAAGAGGACCTGAGTTCAAATCTGACCTCAGACACTTAACAAGTCCTAGCTGTGTGACCCTGGGCAAGTCACTTAACCCCAATTGCCTCAGGGGAAAAAAAAGAAAAGTGTATCTGCTAGGTATTTGAAAATGTCTAGGAAGTTTCAAGTCTAGTTTCAAGCAAGAGAAAGCAAAAGCTCACCTATCTGCATCGTAGGGACAGAGTTTCCAGTGAGATGGGGGGTAAAGAAGATGAGGAAGATGATTAATGCAAGCAACATAGTTTAGAAATGGCAGTGAAAAAACAAACTCAAAGTTGTTTTAAACTGCATTTATCATGTTGGAGGGGATGTGGGAAAATTGGGATACTAATGCATTGTTGGTGGAGTTATGAAATGATCCAACCACTCTGGAGAGAAATTTGGAACGTTGCCCAGAAAATTATCAAACTGTGCATACCCTTTGACCCAGTAGTGTTTCTACTGGGTTTATATCCCAAAGAGAACTTAAAGGAAGGAAAGGGACCCACATGTGCAAAAATGTTTGTGGCAGCCTTTTTTGTAGTGGCAAGAAACTGGAAACTGAATGGATGCCCATCAATTGAAGAATGGCTGGATAAACTATGATGAATGTCATGGAATATTATTGTTGTGTAAGAAACGACCAACAGGATGATTTCAGAGAGGCCTGGAGAGACTTGCATGAACTGATGCTGAGTGAAATGAGCAGAACCAGCAGATCATTATACCCAGCAACAACAAGACTATGATGATCAATTCTGATGGATATGGTTATCTTCAACAATGAGATGACTCAGGCCAGTTCCAATGATCTTGTGATGAAGACAGTCATCTATACCTAGAGAAAGGACTATGGGAACTGTGTGTGGTTCACAACATAGCATTTTAACTCTTTTTGTTGTTGTTTGCTTGCATTTTATTTTCTTTCTCATTTTTTTCCTGTCTGATTTGATTTTTCTTGTGCAGCAAAATAATTGTACAAATATGTATGCATATATTGGATTTAACATATATTTCTACCATGTTTAACATATATTAAACTACTTGCCATCTAGGGGAGGGGTTTGGGGAAGGAGGGGAAATTGGAACACAAGGTTTTGCTAGGGTTAATGTCACAGAATTATCTATTCACATGTTTTGAAAAATAAAAAGTTTTAATGAAAATATATAATATTCAAAAAAATTTAGAGATTATTTCATTCTTTATATTTTCATCCTTAATACCTACTACAAATCTGGCAAATACTATAAACTGTGCTTAATAAATGCTTGAGTGACCTATTGTTATTTTGTATATTCCTATAAGAATAAGAACTCTTTGAAACCAGGAACTGTCTTACCTTTCTCTCTCTCCCCAGTACTTAGTAAAATTCTTTGCATATAACAAATGCTTAATAAATGCTTTCTCACTGGGAAAGAAAAAAAAAAAGGAAAAAGAAAATGTCATCTGCATTTAGAAAAATAATTGTGAACATTGAATGTAAATCAACATATCTATCTTCATTTCTTTTTTCTGTTTTTTTTTCCTTCTCCCAGTTTTTCCCTTTTTTTCTGATTTTTCTCTCAACATGATTCATAAAGCAATATTTATTAAAATAAATAAATAAATTTAAACTTGAAAAAAATATACATTTTTCTATTATTAGTGACTTGAAGCCTTCTCTCACATGGTTGTTGGTAATTTTATTTCTTTTTTGAAAATTGCTTGTTCGTGTCTTTTCTTGCTTTTTTTTTTTTTTTTTGATACTTACAGTCTTGTCTTTTACCTGTAAAATTTGTGGAACTCAATTTTCTTCTCTCCTTTTCCTTTCCTTCCCCCTCTTTCCCTGGCTCAGGTTCAGAAATGCTTCTCAATCCTGCCCTATCCTTATTTTTGTGAATTCTGAATCGCATCCTATTTATGGGGAAAATCACTTCTCGTAGCATTAGATTCACTTTTGAAATTATTTCTACCTAAAAGCATTTAAAATCATAGAATAAGTAAAAATTACTCTCGCAGAAATATCTTGCTAAGATTCCTCAGACAAATAATCTAAAATTGCTTAGTCATCATGCATTAGTCTTCTGAGAAGGAATTTCTACCTTCAAATTAAATTTTCCCTAAGTTTCTTGACCTTGACCTGAAAAAAACATTCTAACTAAATTTCAGATTGGGTTCCTTCAAGGCAAGGGCTTTTCTTCCCCAAATAGAGCTTTTGAAATTGGGAGAAAGAGTTTGCTGATAAATGTTTCAACACCACCCTTTATTAAAACAAGTTATTTCTGTTGTTTACTATTCGGTTTGTCCTGATGAAAAGCAGATCTTCACCAATACATTTTTGTGCAAATTCCTTACCTTTCTGTTTACAAAAGAAAGTGACATGCCTTCCAGTGGTGTTTGTCACAGCGTGCTTGCTAGTGGCCAACAATGTGTGCTGTCAACTGCTTATGGTTTCACTTCCTAATTAACTTTCTAACAAGCATAAAAACTGTCTAAAAACATAAAATTCTCACATTTTAACCTTTGGCAATTTCAGGTTATTCAGCTGCAGTCACATGGCTGTGGTTATGTAGAACAACAAAGCAGGTCTGACCTGTGCAAAACATAAAGGTTGTAAGGGGAGAAGGCTTTCTACATGACAAATTAGTTATCTACTTCATTTAAGACCTTTTTAAAGGATTACAACTTTAAGGCAGTTCCATCACAAACCCATGTACGTTAAATGTTGAAGTTATTCTCAAATGTACTTATTTCCTTCAGTCCCTAGGTGAGATCCATTTTCACTTAATCACTGAAGATATTCTCCAGTACTTGGCTGAGAGATTCCAGATCACACATACATATGATATTTCTATGCATTTATAATGGGAAACTTTAAATGCAATCACTTATTAGAGGCAGGTTTTTTTTTTTTAAAGTTCTTAATTTTTTTTTTAGCATTTACAGCAGAATTATATAATGATCCCAATACACTAAAAAATTAAATAATTTCTCCAAGGTATCATCATTATTGCTTGCTACTGCCCTTTTTAATTGAGAGAACTCCTCTTGTCAAAAGTCTGCTGTTCCTCTAGTCTTTCCCCTTTCTTTCTCCTCTTCTTCCTCTCTGTCTCTTCCTTTCTTTCTTTTCTCATCTCTTTTTTTCTCTTTCTTTTCTTTTCCTTTATTTTTCCTTTTTTTTGGCTTAAAATGTGCTTTCATATACATTTTTTCTTCTGTCATAGCATTTAGCTTTATCAAAATAGTTATGTTTTTATGTAAGAGAAAGATAAAAAAGAAAGATGTTAAGGGTCTGAACAGGCTATCAGAGATGATAGAACATTGGCTGTTACTAAATGGAAATCTTAAAGAACATAAATACTTTTAAGCATTGCAGGAAGCTTTTATGAAACCACTATTTAGTAAGATATTTACAACTCATAAATGTAGAAAGACAGAAATACTAAACATATTCTTTACAAGCTATTATGTAATCAAAAAAGAAAATATGAAGAAAGGGTTTTAATTTAAAAATCATCCTGTAGAATGAACAGATCAAAAACAAATCATAAAATTATAAATAATTATGTCAAAGAAAACAATAACAATAAAACAACATACCAATCACTTTCTTCAAGCATAGTGTATGGAAAATAATATCTAGCAAATACTTATTTGTTGTTTATATCAAAAGGAGAAAGAGAAAGAAAAGGTCAATGAACTGACCATAAAAATGAAATATTAGAAATTTAACAAATCAATAACTCCCCAATAAGTACAAAAAGTTCTGTAAATCAAATATGTTAAGGAAAATTGATAGCTAATTATTGCAATGATAAATAAAATGGAATAATTTTTAGAAAGGACCAAGAAAATAGATGATCTATTGTTGAAGAATAAAAATAAAAGAAAATTAAAATTTTAAAATTAAAATGAGATGGGAATGATTCAAATAAATGCAGAGAAAATAGAGGAAATTGTCAGAAATAATTATACCCAAGTATATGCCAACAAATTGAAAACTTAACTGGAAGAATATTACACACAATATAAAATGTCAAGACCAACAGAACAGGAAATAGAAAATTTCTTCTTCTATTGCATTAACCCATTTTAGAGGAGAAAAAAATCAGACACATATAATAAGATATTTTCCCTAGAATTTACTTTACTTCAGTCTGTGCTAGAATTAATTTCTCCTGACTTCCAGACCATAGAATGCCTTTGCCTAACCACTTTAAGATGCTCTTCTTACCTCAGGGAAGAAACTCAAGACAAGTAACTCAAGTTTCAGAAACACTGTAATCAGTTTTAAGTTTTCAAATAACTTCACATAGTTAAGCTAGTGTAAAAGAATCATAAAAAGGTGTTTGAATGACTCAGTGCCACTCTGATTAGAATATGCTATTAAAATATCAGTTCTTTTCATACAAGTTGGACAGCTCTGAATAAGAAATGCTTATAAACATTTCTAACAGTGTCATCATCAGAGATTATATTTTCCTGAACCGAGTGACAAATAGTTCTGTGTTTTGAACAAACATTTTTCAGAAGACATCCATAAGCATACAATGCAGAGTAAGTTTCCAAATTCAGCAATATCCCTGCCTAAGTCTTCAAATATCCAAACCAGCAATTTTCCCATTGGATCATCACTATTAGGGTTTTTTTTTTTCCCATGGCTTAAAAAAAATGCTTCAAATGGAAGGTAAAAAGTTCAAAAGTAGCCTTACCAGTTTTTTTCCCTCTAATACTTTCACAACCTATTTGAAAGGGGAAAAAAAAAGAAAACAGGATAGGGAGGGAGATGTAGACAAAGAACATTTAAGTGTTGAGTGATTTCTACTGGCTCTTACTGCCACCCAGGTCATTGAGAACAAACACCCAGACAGGAATTCCAGTGGGGCTTATCACTATCCCATCAACTCAAGCTTGGAAAAGAGAATGTTCATCTTTGCAAAGCCATTGCTACTGCCGGGCAAAGGAGATTAGCACATAAAACCATTTACTAGGAAAAGTAGTCATTAGTATTTACTATAGCATACTGAGTGGGGAAGTACAAAGATGAAAGTAGGTCACCCAGATAACCCAATGAGGTGGGCTAATGGTCAAATCCAATTTGATTGGTCACAATCCTAAAACTGTACTTACAAGAGGTTATTACTGGTATCTCAATTTGGTCTGGTTGCCTGCCCCTAACACATCAATTCTTTTTACAGTAAAAGAGATGATGTCACTAATAGTCCCAATTCTCTTAAGACATTCTAATCTCTAGACAGGTCAGCTTTAATTGACTGTGACTAGAAAAAGAAAAGGAGAGAAAAATAAACTTTCAAAGGCAGAGCATGTAATCCTTACTACTGGTGATAATCTTTGCATATGTTCCTTGCGTCCCAGACAAGGTTGTCCTGAACTACTGTTTGTCTAAACAGGCTCTCATTCAAACTATTAGCCTTGCTTCAGAAATAATTGCTTGTCAGACCTTAAGTTCCCAACCTAGTCAAGGTCTTCTACTGAGTGAGGAACAGCAGAAATATTAAAGCCATAATGGGGAGGATCTGAGGAAATGGAGAAGTACATCGTGGTTCTGGAATCTGGAAGACTCTCCCTTTATTCTTATGACAACCACCTCTGGAGAAAAGGAGTCAAATATATTGCACCAATGGAGCCCCAAACTCTTCAGAGGATAGATGTCTTTAAGTCTAAGATAGGTTACCCTCTGCCTCCATGAGACTTGTCAAGGAGATTCTGAGTTGCTTTGTTTAAAACTTGTACTTCATGGTAGACTTTGTTGACATAACTTGGCCTTAGAGGGGGATTTTGCTTTTAGGTATAATCAGTCAATAAGCATTTATTAAGCATCGACTATGTGCATTAAGATGCCTTCTGTCACTATTTTCTCCTTGACTCCTACGTCACATAGAAAAAATGGCCCTACTCCTTATCAAGGCAACCCTCCTATCTGTACAAGAGATCTCATTCCATCTTGTCTTGTGCATCAGATTGCTTCCTTACTCACCCCTACTCTCTTCCTTATAGTCAATCTCTTAAGCTCTGCTGGCTCATTCTTCTTAATCTCTACGTGGCCTTTAATACTGGCAATTATCCTCTTCTTGAAATTCTCTTCTCTTTGGACTTTTGGGATATAATTTTCTTCCGGTTCTGCTCCTCTCCATCAAATCACTCCTTTTCAATCTCCTTTGTTAGATCTTCATTTAGTCACAAGATTCTTTCCTGGGCCCTCTTTTCTCCCCCTATGCTACTTCAGGTAGAAATCTCATCAGTATCCCTGTATTTAATTGCTATCTTTATGCTGATGATTCTTAAATCTATCTATTTTGCCTTAATCTCTCTGCTGAATTTCTGATCTGCCTGCTAGGAAATGTCCTGTAGCAATGGATTAGACAACTAAGAAATTTTTGCTGACTTTGGAGAGAGTGGTTCCAATGGAATGATCCAGTCAGAAGCTAGAGTGAAGGGAACTAACAGCAGTATAAAGTCTTACCTTGTCCCTCTTCTGTTAATCTGATTCTAACACTGATCAATATGTTCTGTTTACTATCATTCGGCTCTCTCTCTCCCTCTCCCCCCTTCTCTCCCTTCCCTCTCTTTTTGACTCTCTGTCTCTGTCTCTATCTCCCCCTTCTCCTCCCCTTCCTCTCTCTCTGTGTCTCTCTCCTTCCCTCCCTCCTTTCCTGTCTCTATTTCTCTGTCTTTCTATCTTTATCTCCCTCTCTCTGTCTCTCTCTGTTGTCTCTGTCTGTCTGTCTTTCTCTCTGCCTGTCTCTTGTCACTCTCTGTCTCTCATGTAATGAAAATGAACTTTATTTGATATAAAGTCCTCTTAAAATACTAAATGACAAGACTAGTTAGTACAAAAGATTATCCACATACATATATGTATATATACATATACTTCAATATACACACATATATACATATCTGTTTATGATTGAATGATAAAGATTGGTATCAAAAGTAATGCTCTAAATACTAATTTCTAATTGGACTCATCATGATCAAACTCCATGAATGAAAGGCAGTATGGTGTGCTGAAAAGAACACTTATTTGGACTCTGAGAACCTAGTTCAAAAACTTGCTCTGCTATTTGCTGCCTCTATGACCTCTGGCAACTCTTTTAATTTAACTGTCTTTTTTTTTTTTTTGCTTTTTGCTGAGGCAATTGAGGTCAAGTGACTTGCCTAGGGTCACACAGCTAGGGAATGTTAAGTGTCTGAGGCCGGATTTGAACTCAGGTCTTCCTGATTTCAGAGCTGGTGCTCTATCCACTGCTCCACCTAGCTGCCCCTAGTTTATCTTTCTGGTTCCTTTTCTCTCAATATATTCCTTTTTTTTTTTTTTTTTCTGAGACAATTGTGTTAAGTGACTTGCCCAGAGTCACACAGCTGGGATGTGTTAAGTCTCTGAGGTATGATTTGAACTCAGATTCTCCTAATTTCAGGGCTGATGCTCTATCTACTTCCTTAGTTTTTTCTTGAGATCACATCAACACAATTGACTTGCATCCATGCCTCATGGCATCTTACCTAACTGTACTAATAATGATAAAGTTCTTAGCAATTATATTTATCACCTTCCCATGAAAGAATATAAACAGTTACCTTTATTGAGTCACCTTTTCATGTTTATCTTTTTATGGTTCTCTTGAGTCTTGTGTTTGTAAGTCCAATTTTTTATTCCACTAAGGTCTTTCATCAGGAATGCTTGAAACATCTCCATTTCATTAAATGTCTAATTTCCCCCCAGAAGGATTATATATTTCTGGACAGGTTATTCTTGATTGTAATCCTAGCTCATTTGCAATTTGAAATATATTCCACCACCGGCTATCTAATTTCTGAGAGTCAATTTCTCCTGGATACCAATGCCACCATCTTCAAGTCACATGTCTCTCATCAGTCTGAACTCCAGTAGGAAGAGCCAGCTTTACACGCTTTATCAACCTGAAGCAGCTCCAGAAGGTGAGACCTTTTTCCCTTTGCCTCAAATGAATTTGGGCTCCAGTTGCTTGTGGAGGGGAATGATGTAGTGTAGCTCCTAGAGAGGATGTAGCAATAACCCTAAGCCTACCTGACCTTAATCCTAAGGCCACCTGGCTTTGGGAGTGCTATAGTTCTACAAACAAGTTCAGATAACAATCTGTTGGTCAGTAATTATAAAGTTTCTGAGACATAGAATTCAATACCCTTCAACTCTACCTCTAAGACCACTCCTCAATTCTACCTCTAAGGCATAAAATTAGCATATCAATGACATGAAGAACCAGATCTTTCTTTTTTCTATAAATTTATTTATTTTTTTTGTTCCTAGTTCTTTTCTAAATTCTTTTGGAACTTACCCCACTTCAACTGGCATTACAATTATAATAAATTTTGCCTCGGCTTGGGGGAAAAAAGAATTATCATATTCCAAGCCCTCTGATCCTTTAGTAAGGAAACTGCTAAATCTTGTATGGTTCTTGTCTTGGCTCTACCATACTTCAATTGTTTTATTTCTGGCTGCTTCCAGTGTCTTCTCCTTGACTATAATCCTAGAAGTTTTCCTTTTGTCATCTTTTAAGAAGCAATTGAGAAATTCTTTCAGTTTCTACTTTGCCTTCTGAATCTAAGACATTGAGACAATTTCCCTTTATAGTTTCTCGAAATATGATGTCTAGTTATTGTTCTATAAGAAATGATAAGCAGGCTGATTTCAGAAAAACCTAGAAAGACATACATGAGCTGATGCTGAGTGAAGTGAACATAACCAGGAAAACTTTGTATTCAGTAACAAGATTATGTAATGATCAACTATGTTAGACTTAGCTCTTCTCAGCAATACAGTGATCCAAGACAATTCTTAAGAAACTTGGATTAGAAAATACCATCACAACCAGAAAGAGAACTATGGAGACTGAAGACAGATTGAAACATACTATTTTCACCTTTTTATTTGTTTTTAACCATGTGGTTTTTCCTTTTTGTTCTGATTTTTTCCCCCCACAACATGACTAATAAGCAAGTATGTTTAAAATGACTGTACGTGTATAATCTATATCAGATTGCTTTGTTGTCTTGAGGAGAAGGGAGCTAAGAGAGAGGGAGAAAAAAAAATTGGAACTCAAAATCTTACAAAAATTAATTTTGAAAACTAACTTTACATGTAATTTGAAAAATACACTATTGAAATCAAAAAAAAGAAATATGCTATCTAGGTTCTTACTTTGATCATGGATTTCAGATAGCCAATCATTCTTAAATGATCTCTCCTTGATTTATTTTCCATGTCAGTTATTTTTCACATGAAATATTTTCTCTTTTTTTTGACTTGTATTGTTATTTCTTGATGTTTTATGGAGTTATTAGCTTCCACTTGCCCAATTTTTAAGGATTATTTTCTTCAGTAAGTTTTTATATTTCTTTTTCCACTTGATCAGTTTTGCTTCTTTTAAGGAGTTCTTTTCGTCAGTAAATTTTTGTGACTCACTTATCATTAGGTCAATTTTATTTTTAAGCTATTATTTTCTCAGTACTTTTTGCGTATCTTTTTACCAAACTATTAATTATGTTTTCATAATTTACTTGTATCATTCTCATTTCTTTTCCTAATTTTTCTTCTATCACTCATCTCTTTAACTTCCACAAAATCTTCTTGGACTTGGGTCCAATGAGCATTTTTCTTTGAGACTTTTCTTGTAGCTATTTTCACATTTTTTTTCTGAATTTATTTATATATTTATTTATTTTTTGTTTTTCTCTGCCACTATGGTAGTTTTTTATGGTCAAGTTTTTTTTTTTTTTAATTATTATTATTATTTAAGTTTTTGGTCTTTCCAAGATGATGTGATCCAGGGAAAGGTATGTTTACTGCACTCTGATTTTTATCTAAGAAGGGTCCCTAATCCCCTCTCTCCATGCAAATCTTCCTTTTGGTTTTGAAATTATGAGCAGGGCCCTGCTCTCCTAAAGCCACAAATGCTAGGGCTTTTTTTTTTTTTCTGCCTTAGAATTGTGATTAGGTCTCCTGTTCCCTTGTGATCATTTACAAGCACTACTTTCCACTCTAGAACTGCAATTCAGAACTGTATATGAGCAATAGAGTTGCCACTCAGTGGCAACTATACCTATTGACAACAAAGGATCCCCTATAATCTCTTTCTGAGCAGTCATCCAAGCCTCTTACTGTCTCTGGGCTGAAAGCTCCTGAAGCTGCTGCTGCTGTAACTCTTGCAGCTGCCTCCAAGGTTTGCTGCTGGTGCTGCTGTTGTGCTCCAGACCAACTCCCACTTTGATGTCATAGACCCCTTTTTTTAACTTGCTAAATTGCCTTATGCTGGAAAAACGTTTCATTCTAACTCGGCTGATCTAAAAATTTATTTGAGAGAGAGAGAGAGAGAGAGAGAGAGAGGTACTGACTAATATGGGAAGGAAGGGAAATGTTCTGGAAATCTGTAAATGACAGATTAAAGATTTTTATTGGATGGATGACGTAGCTTATGTGGACCTCAAAGGAACAAATGTTATAGAATAATAGTAATAGTGGAAGAACCCAGAAGTGGCAATGGGTAGCAAAGAATATTCCAATCCCCCCCTCCAAAAAAAAAACTAGTAAGATGAGGGGAAATGAGGGAAATTGCTTTAAGTGTTAAAAAGGATGAGTTGGGAGGCTAAATTATTAGGGGAGCAGGAGGAAGCTGACAGATCTCTGGGAGAGCCTTAAGATGAAAAGAGTGGGAAATGGAAACATTTAAGATGAAAGCTAGTTTGTTGCATATGAAGCAAACGTTTATAGAGCATAATGGAAGGGTGGAGAATTGTGTACCTGAGTTTTTTTGGGTAATTGGGTTGAGAGGGATGGGAATGAGGAGCAAGGAAGTGGAAATGAGAAGGGAGAGAATTCCAGGCATGAGGACAATCAGTGAAAAATACTTGAAATCAGAAGATGGGGTATTTTGTGCTAGGAGCAACAAAAAGGTCAATGTCGCTGACCTATAGAGTATGTATGTATATGAATGAGTATGTGTGTGTGTGTGTGTGTGTGTGTGTGTGTGTGTGTTGGTTGGTTTGTGTTGGAGGGGGTAAGGTATAAGAAATCTGGAACGCTAATAACACAAAATAGGTGATCATAAAAATAAGCACATAAGGAATGATACCTAGAGAATAAATCTTTCTAAGGAACGTCTGCTCTGCCCCAAAGAAATTTCATTTGTTTCACTGACACAAGTCCAACAACCTGGATTACTTTGATTTTAGAATCTTCCTACAGGCAATCTTAGAGGGGGAAGGTGTCTAGCTGGTTGAACAATGGCAGCAAATGCTGCCTTCCTGTCCCAAAGATCAATTGCCCTGCCTTCCTGATTGTGGTAATACTAGTTTCCATTTTCGTTAAATTACTTCCTTAATTCCTTCTCCAATTTCTTTTTAAACTAAGCATCATTTTTTAATGCTTACAATGTTCTTCCCCCAGTAGCATACATACTAAGCAAAATAACTAATGTATTATTTCATTTTATTTTTACTTCTTAATTCATGAGAAGAAACACAGACAATCCTAAACTTATGGATGGATTATACAACAAGAATTCATTTGTAATTTGTTTGTTTAAAAGTTACATGACATTTCCCCACAGAAACAACGATATAATTGGAGATTTAATTTCCAAGCCAGCCCACAAAAACCTGCCTAACCTATAATATATTTGAATTATACACTGTACTAAAAATATTCATATAAAGTGGTATTTCCATGAGGAAATGAATTTGAAGTTCCAACTTAGTAACTAGGAAACTATCTTCTCCACCTGCTAGGCAGTGGGAATGGAGCTCTCCTAGCTCCAAGACATTGGTAGTTGCTCCTAGGACTTAGTGAAGGGGTTGAAGAGTTAGAGACAGGGTGTAATAGGCAAACATAGAGATGAAAATATGATTAACAGGAAGATGGACTGAGACTGATTCTAAGAGAAGAATGGGACTCCAGAGGCTCTTGAGCAATTGTGGGGGGATGGAATTTTTTCCTGGTATACTAGGCTAATCCCTTGGGGGAAAGTCTCAGTTCTTATTTGGTCCTGCCAAGATAGTGGTCAATTTTTCCTTCCCATTACTGCCAACCCAGTTTCTTTCCTTACCTCTCCTTCACATGTCCATAGCAGTCAATGTAATACAGACCTTTCATTCTCCTATCCTAAAAGCAAGGACAAAACCTTCAAAATGTTGTCTAAGGGTTCTTTATTGTTAGTATAACAGTTTATTTTTGAGAGACTGCTGCTGTTTTAGCAGGTGATCCTATTTTTGATAAGGGCTAGGAGCTGGCAGTCCCATATTCACCTCAAGGGTTTTGAGTTGCACCCTAAACCAGAGGATATAAACACTAATTCTAATTAAACACTGATTCTAAGAAAGGAGATTACCCTTGTGAATGACAGTGCTAAGCTTATTAGTTTAGCAATGTGGTCTGTATGGATCAATAATGATAATAGTTCTTTGTCTTTTATTTTTGTAGTGGACCAATGATATCATGATGTTGATTGATTTTGTGATGCCTGAGGGACATTTAGTTTGAAATTTGACAGTTGGTACTATGGGAATGAAATTCAGTAGAGAGATCAAGACTAGATATAACTTAAGAATCATCTGAATAAAGATGATAAGTGAATCCATGGGAAGGTGATAAGGTCACCTTGGGGTTATCTTTTATACCTTTGTCTCTTACTTGTCCTTTGCAAACATTTATCAAGTCCCATCATTCCATCTCTATTATATCTCGTTTTTTATATTATCTCCTTATGTATACTTGTGATGGTATGACTCCTCTGCTTTAAAAAAATTCAGAAAATGGAATACTTCAGCTTGGAAGTATTGTGGAGAATCCAGAAATGGGTCTGAAGAAATAATAGAAATAACAGGATGCTGGAGATACTATCTGCTGGATTATCCCCAGTAAACTGATCCTCAGTTCTCTGAGTTGCTGTCCTGAATCTATGATGGACCAGGTTGTTTTTTTGACTGACAAATTAGCTCTCCTATTGTAAGAAAAATGAAGGGGCAAAACCTCTGGGATAGAGAGCTTAGGAGCATGAAACCCTGAGCAAGCTGGCAGTGTGGCCATCATGATAATTGGCAGCTTGGTGAGAGACTAGAATGTGAACAGGAGGGAATAAGTAATCCCTTGACAAGCAGCACAGCAGAGACTAGGATAGGAGAGGACAAGAAAGAAGTGTCACCATAAAATTAGGAATGAATCGGTGATGATGAAGTGAATAATGGCATAGGGCTCCTGGCCTGCATGTGATGTCTGGGTACTTCCTTTTTTTTTTTTTTTTTTTTGCTTAACTTCATTCAGAAGGTCAGAATTATGGCTGGTGATTCTTACATCTCCATTCTCATACACCTGCCTTTATAAGAAAAATTTATCCATTCTGTGAACCTCTGTTTCTCAAGAGTTTCTTTATATATATATATACATACATACATATATATATATATCTTTTGTTTTTTAAAGGCATTAAAATATAAATGTGATTAAGCATTTCATTACTCATCTAAGTACTAAGTATTCCATTTCTCAAATGTGTATGTCTATGTGAGTGTGTGTATGAGTGAGAAAGAGAGAGAGAGAGAGAAGAAGAAGAAGAAGAAGAAGAAGAAGAAGAAGAAGAAGAA